>JAKELH010000154.1:0-156912 GCA_021525015.1 Lactarius pseudohatsudake
TTCAAACCTGGTTTGGGTCGGTCTGAGACCAAACTTCCCCAACACTAGCGCTGTGGGGAGCGTCGATGCTCGGCGTATTGCGTCTGGGGGCTCGTGGACGGGAAGGTGATCGCGGCGCTGTTTCAAGATGGCGCGTCATGGGCTGCCTGTCGCTCGGCTCAACTCTGCGCGGCCTATCGCGTGGGTTTGTAAGATGTGAAGGGTGACGGGATGGGGTAAGGACTGATACTGGCGGAGGGGGCTGAGCGCGCTGGCGCATGTGGGCTGGTGCGCGGTGGGAGAGATGACTTCGCGGCCATCGTGGCCGACTTTGGATCGTGACTAGGGTTCGGGAGGCGCGCGGCGCTGCCTGGGGACGCTCGGGAATGTTGACGTGGATGCTGGGAGAGGCGGGGGCGCTGAAGGAGGTATGAGGGGAGACGCCTTGAGGTTCGCTGATGCTGGGTGATGTTGCGCGGGCGCTGGGCGTAACGACTCTGGCAGGGTTGGGAACTTCACGCGTGGTTTCCGAGGGTGTCGCAGCTGCGCGGGCTTCTGTTGCTGGCGCTGGAGCTCGAAGACACTTTACTGGCTTTTCTCTTCTTGGAACGCGGTCGCGCGCAGGCTGTGATGTAGCTTCCTGTACCAAATTGACTGCGCATTCTCTGGGCGGCACTGGGGTGCTTGCAGTTGCGTGCGCTGCCGCTCTTCGGATGCCTGGGACAAAGGTGAATAGTCTCCTTTGTGAGACCATGAGTGGGGCTTCTTCTCCGTCACCGGCTGCCGTCGCAGCAAAGTTGGATTCATGCGTCTGTGATCGCCCGCTTGATGTCGCCGCACTGGTGCGCTCTTGCTCGCTCTGGCCAGGGACTTGTCGCGCTGCGCTCTTGGGCACTCCTGGGGCGTCGCTGAACCGCACTGTGTGCTTCCTGAGGTTGCCAGATGTGTCTGGTGCTTGTGCCTGATCACTAGCTGCTCGCGGTTTGCATAGCGTGCGCTCAGGGGCGCGCGGCTGCCTAAAGGCTTCAGACATCGCCAGGGCTGTCGCTTCTGTGCCTGGGGACGTCGCTCCTATTGCCAAGGGTGTCGCCATGGTCGCATCTTGCAGCGCGGGTATCCGCGGTTGCACCAAATCTTCTAGATAGGCCAGCGCTGCTCGCTGACCTGGGAACTGCCTATGGTACTCCTCAAATCGCTCCTGAAGGTTCTTGCCCTTGATGTGCCTGGGCACTTCTGCTCCTGAGGGAAGGGCTAGCCTCCCAAACACGTTGCGCTTGCACATCCCTGCGAGGATGTACTTGTTTGCCTCTTCGCAATCTTCCTCGAGGTGCACGCGGCTTCTGCAGAACTTGCATCGCTCGGTTTGACTTTGCACGGCTTTGGGTTCTGGAGCGCATGACTTTGCACTCTTCTGCGCGTTGAAGATTGCCTCTAAACCACTCTTGAGGGACGCAATTGCTTCAGCGAGCGCATCAAGTGTTGCGGCGGTTGCGTCTGGTCGCGCGGGTTGGACAGGTTCTGGAGCGGTCAAAAATGCGTTGGCTCGCGTTGGCGAGGGTAGAACTGGTGCGGGCGTCGCTAAAGTCGGCGCAGAAGGTAGGGGAATGTCGCGCGTGGCCGATATGAGGGGCGCGGCGCACTGTGAAGCAAAGGCAAGGGCTGTAGCAGATGCGTCTGCTTGCACGAAACCTAGCGCAGGTTGGAATGCTTGGACTGGCGGCGGCAGTGCCTGGATCGGTTCTGAGGTCGCTGGGGATGTAGTGGAAAGCCGCGGCGCATCGCGCGGCGCCGGTACGAGAGACGCGGCGCACTCTTGTGTGAGCGCACATGTCGTGATTGCTGGGTCTGATGGTGCGGGCGAAAGCGACGCTGTATTGAGTGGAAATGTGTGTACTGTCGGCGGCAGGGACGTAGGCGGTGCGGGCGATACTGATAATGATGTGAAAGGTGTTAAAACCGAGCGTGGTGGTTCTACGAGAGGCACGGCGCGCTGCCACACGAGGACATATAACGCAGCGTCATAAATTGACTCTGTGTCATACGGGTCATCTAGGTGATGGTCGGGGAACTTGCGCACAAGTCGGGCGCAAACGGCGGTGGCGAGGCGAGGCTCGAAGCTTGCTAGAAGGTAGCGCGCTTGTGTAGGTGCGGAAATGCGGCTCTTCACAATGAGAAAATGCGAGATGATGAAGTACTCGCAGTAGTACGCTCCGAGCTCTGTCATGGATCGAATTGGTGTGTGCGCGCGATGCGCAACGAGTCTGTCGAGGTCCGCAAGGGTGTACTCATGCACTGCTATCGCTTCTGGGTAAAGCGCGATGACTTCTGCCTTGAAGTCTTCGTATGAACGCACGGGATTGCTGAGCGCACGCGCTGTCTTCCACAATCGCTCTACTGCTACGCTTGGATAGCGCGCTGCCGCGCACTTCTTCTCCTGGGGGTCTGAGATGCGGTGCTTCAAGAACAGGAAGTCTAGGTCATCAAAATAGCGCGAGATCTCGCATGGGTCTGAGAGGTCGAGGATGGGCGTGCTGTCCTCGCGTCGGTGCGGCAAGTCCTGGAATGGCATCGCTGAGTCTCGCTGGGGGTCTTTGCTTGTTCAGGTCGCTTCTGCGGTGGGCGCTTATGGCTGAAACAGTCGTACAAAGTCCGCAGGCTAGGGTTGTGAGGTGCTAAAGCTGACAGGAGATGCCGCGGGTTGTAAGGGGAAATCGGAGAATGGAGTTTGAGGGTCCTAAGGTAAAGCGTGGCTAAACGCGTCGCAGAGGTCGCTTGGGGGTCGGAAAACGCGGGCGAATGAAAGGGAATGAAGGCGAGTGAAAGCGAAGACTGGGAATGAGTAGAAATGCGCAGAAACACTGCTGAGGGGTCTGAAAACGCGAGAAAATGTCAGGGAATGAGGGAATGGCCAGGAACACTTCTGGGTGATGTTGCTAAGTGGTGTTGGGTGCTACTGCACAAAAACGCGCAAAAATGCGGCCAGGAAGTAATTCTTGAGGCCAAAGGTTGAAAGTTGCTTCCACCCCCTGCGGTGGTCACCAGATGATATACTAAACTGTCCCTAAGCGTTAGGAAACAGTCAGAGTTGCGCAGGGTCTAGGGGGTGTGAAGCGTCGTGAGGTGTTGTGCAGGCCTCCGCGGGGCGCGCGCAATCGTATGTGGGTCCGCGGCGGTCGCGGGCGCGTCGGTATCGAAGGGCTAGAGCCGCGCGCGAGTGCGGTGAGGTCGGGAAAGGAAGTGTGCTTGGTTGGTTGCAAGTGGTCGCAAATGGTCACGCACGCGTCGGCGCGGTGCGAAACTTCATATGAGTGGCCGCTGGGGTCAGGAACGCGTCGCGCTTGAGTCGCTAGGGCCGCGCGCAAGTGTGGCACACTGAGGAACGCGAGGGGAGAACTGCACTGAGCTCTGAAGTCCGAAATTGGAGGGGAGAACTCTACTATTAGAATCTGGTGTGTAAGGTTGTAAATACATGAGCTATATACTAAGGAAAGTAAGCTAGGTAATGGGGTGCATTATATAAACAGGGGAAAGTGGGAGACTGAGTGCTCAGAGAGCGCGGCAAAGCGCGCAAGTGCGCAGGAACGCGGCGAAGTGTGTGGGAACGCAGCGCTTAGAAAGCGTGCAAGAGCGCAGGAGAGCGCGAGAAGGCGCAAGCGAGCGTGGCCTAGAGCGCGGGAACGCGGCGCTTAGAAAGCGCGCAAGAGCGTGGGCAGAGCACGGCAGGGCGCGGCTGAGCGCACGGGCAAGCGCAGGCAAGCGCAGCTGAGCACGTGGGTGAGTGCAGCTGAGCGCGCGGGCGAGCGCAGAAGCGTAGGGTACTGCTAGAAACTGCAAAAAGCACGATTTCGCCAGGCAGGGAGAGCGCAGTCATATCACCGACGTCCCAGGTTCCACGCGGTGACCAAAGATACGTTTCGAACATTGACATTTCCCTCCCAGGATGCAGGGGTTATGTGGTCGGACTTGGAGAGAATATCGCCATTTCCATCCTCAATCCCGTGAAGGTGAAGATGCCTGGGACCGCGGTCCCACGTAGGATGCTCTGAGAGAATGTTAAGACACTCTACAGCATGAGAAAGACGATATCCAAGCGTAAGGATGTCGGCGTTGGCATCGTTCCCAACCATTGATCGCACGACACCAAAGGTAGATTCCAGCCGGTCAGTCCCATTGAGAACGAGGTAGAAGTTTCCATCAGGAGTGTAGACCTTTGCCTTCGTGACACAGAAATACACATTTTTTACCAGAAGTATCAGGTCTTTGAAAGTAAGCGAAGGCATGGCCTTGTTTCGGGCGCCTTTCGCGGTAAAGAGATATGTCGCGAGATGAGCGGCAGCGCTGAGATGGACAAGTTGCTCGTGAGGTGAGAGAGAGACTTGCACAAAGGAAAGGACTAGGTGCCGAAACAAAGACCCGAGTATCAGAAGTGCATCTCTCGCTGCCACAAAGCCCGGTTTATCTGTCGGCGCAGGAGGTGGGAGGGTCCAGATTTCCTTCATAAACGTATAGCATAATGGGACGTCCTGCTGGTCAGTGGGATTGAGCAAGTAGGAGATGCGATGAGGGGGCACTTTGTTTGCTTGAAGGTGGAAGCAGAGGAGCGCGGGGGTGATGACAAAGCCGTTGATCATGATGCCGGACTTGCGAATACAGAAATTCCGACAACGCTTCATGACGTGCTTGGGGTCCTTGTCTGCTGTTATGTCGTTGTTGCCAACTAGAAGGTTCATGAGACGTAAATTCCCGAGCAGCACGTGGAGTTCAGAACCAGGGTCAAGAGGTCGTATATGTGTGAGCTTTGTGAGGGCAGATCCTCGACGACTTTCTCTGTCTGAAGCGATAGAGAAAAGGGGGCATCCTATCATTGAACCCTCAGCATTACAAGCCTCGATAACAGTCGAAATAAGTTGCGCGTGTCTGTCACAGCCCTCCCGTTTGCAGGTGCCGGCGATGACGAAGGGCCGTGAGCCCCATGTGTGTCTATCATCTGAAAGAATGCCGATGGAAAACACAGTCGCCTGCCAGTGCACGCAAAAGTGCGTCCGTGTCAGCTATAGGGACACTATTGATCCAACGGCAACTCACCTCACTGGCGTGATGTATCTCGCCAACTAGAATGCCATGAACAAGGGCCCTCGCATCGCTCATCGAGCAAAATTCCAGGCCCACATGCTCTGTGTGCTCCCGGCACAACCCCAAAATCCTATTGGTTGTGGGGTCCCATCGCATCCTCTCCTCCACCTTGATTTCATCAATCATGAGGGTGTAGCCACACCCGGCATTCCCACGCGAGTTCTGGAAAGCCACTCAGATATTGCGCTGTATTTCAGACCGAGTGGGAAACCCCACACAAGGCAACAATGAAGCTTGAAGCGAGATAGCATTTGATCTATGGCGTAATGTTGAAAGCGACAGCGCGCCAAGAGTTTGGTGTGCAAGCCTTGCAACATGTGCACCACCAAGCCGAAGGAAGAGCAGTCCGCGGGACATCTCCTCTTCATCTGTAATTGCAGTAGGTGTTCAGAGCTGTTCGGAGCCGTTCAAGGACACTCCGAACAGCTCCGAACAGCTCTGAACACCTACTGCAATTACAGATGTTCGGTGAAGTTCTTGGGCTTATATAAACCCTTCCTTGCGCGATCAAGTAACTCCATCATTCCCCTAACCCCCAGTCCACGGTTCAGGCCCGCCCAAAGCAGTGCGTCCAAGCGATTGACGGACCCTTCGCTCATCGCCATGACTAGCTGTTCGTATTGGCCCACAGTCCGCGCCCGGGTTGCCAAGGTTCGCGATGTCGACAGCTGTTTGAAGCGCAACCCGTCAAGCAATGCGGTCTTCTTTCAAAGGACTTCAACGAGGCCCCCAATCGGCTGATACGCGTAGTTAGTATTTTCATGAATGCCGTTTTTGATTCGGGCAAGGATGCCCTCCATGATTTGGTGAGTCAGCAGTTGTGAACACGCCCAACACGAGTCTGACAATGTTTCTTGAACCCCCACACACCGCAGTGATTGTACCAACATCTGATGGCTGATGATATGGATATTCCAAGGTAGCGCGAACACCTCATGAAGCATGAAGGGATAGGCACTGTATGGGAGGACGCCATCAGGCATTGCAAGGCTTGCCCCTGAACATGGTTTGGTCAAAGGTTCTGTAGCACGCGCTGACTGTTTCCGACTTGTGATAGACCTTCCTGCCTGCGTTACGCTCTTGTCGTTGCTCTCTAGGACTTCAATGGGAAGCTCGCGGGTCCCTGGGACGCTTGCTGGGACAGGCAACGGGATGGGGGGAGAAACTTCCGTGGTTGTGCACAATAGGTGTAACCTGTGATGAGAGGTGAGTCCCATCGTTGGGCCCACATCAATGACGACTCACACCTTTATCAACGCCGTGACCTTTCCCTCCAACAACCCTCCAACAACGCCTCCGTCCTCGACGAGGAACTCAAAATACTCATAAAGTGTCACAATCACAGATCGTGCCATCGATCGTTTCTATTATTACTTCTACTTCTGTTTCTCTCAGAAAAAGTCTCAAGTTCTCTGCTTCTGTGTTTCAGATTCATTCCAGACTTCCTGCCAGCTCAGAGGTTGCTTTAAAAATAGGATCTCTTCAGTATATAAAATGACCTGTAGTTTACCTTGTATTCTTCGTTCTAGTCTTGTCCAATTTGACTATTTCCACTTTCCCTTCCTCTGCTCTGCAGAGTCCATCTTCTCCTCTCTGACTGACTGTAACGCCGCCACTGGCGTAAGTCCGACTTGGACCGTAAGAAGGGTGTTCAACGACTTAGCAGACTTCCGTGACTTTCGGTAGTCACGTGACACGAATACACGGCTCTGTGATGCACGTGATCGTAAGGGCACTAGGGCAGATTCCACTAGGCGTACGCGAGGGTCGACTTGCTCTACTAGAGACAAGCGAGTGAGGTAGCTAACACTCAGGGAAGGAACACAGGAGGAGAACGCGATGGCTATTGAAGAAGACCAGAATGGGGAATTCTGGTCTTTGCGTGATACTACTTATACATGTGACGAGGCAGCTTTGAAGCTCCTCCCGAATCCGAACGACTAGTAGTGTAAGTAGCTCAAACCCTACTACTGCTACTACTAGGAATGAGTCATCGCACTACCACAAGCATGTGATACTACGGCTGACTGATGCGAGTCCATGACTAATTACGACTTACTAAGGGAGTCATCACCGTACAGTAAGCGTCCACAAACCGAATCATGACATCACCCCCTTTTCAGCTGCGACGACCGCGTTGCCGAGTGGGCCCAATTCCTCCCATCCATCCTTCCTGTACTTCCGTAATCCGATCCCACGTATTGGCCATCTCCAACCTGAATTTGCTTCGACTGACCTCCCCCTGTACCCCTCCGAGCGCCTGGGACAAGGCGTGGAGCCGTTGCTCCATCCTCTCAGCCTCGCGCTTGTAGGCGCGGTAGCGGTGCAGCTCGGCCTTCAGACTTACGTCCTTCAGCTCGTTGATGGCACGGTCCACTCGGTGCTGGTTGCTATGTCCGCCCACAAAGGCGTACATGTCCTCGGCGAGATAGTGGGGCTTACCGTTCTCGCGCACCTGTGGCTCGGCGTACAGGGGCTTCGAGTACACTTTCTCGCTATCCTCCACCAGCGCGAGGACGAGGGGGTCCGGATTCATGACGACTTGGACGTACGCCGCCTGGGCTGTGTTGCCGGCGGCGTCGGTGATGGGGTAGTGGACGAAGTCCTCCCCGCAGTTGTGTTTGTAGCCGTGTGGGGCCTGGCGTGAGTGTCTGCCGAGGTAGCGGAGTCGCGCGACCGGGTAGGGTGCTGCGTCGTTGTCGATGGTGGTGAGGCCGCCGCGATAAAGCGGGCGTCCAGTCGTGTCGCACGAGTACGGTGTCTCGAGGATGTTGTCAGAGTCGGTGGCAGTGATGATGTACAGATGCTCAGCTGGGTAGTAGTCCTTCAGGACTCCTTCGACTTGCTCGTACACTGCCCTCTCAGAGTCTCGGTGAACTACCGGCGTCGCCAGAGGATCCTTGTTCTCCTTATTGCTGCCGCTCGCAGCTGGGACTTCTCCCACTGACGCGCCTCGGGCTTCCAATCCCGCGTCTCCATCCACTCCTCCCATCGCTTCGTCGCCGCTGTCTTCTTCGTCTTTGATCCGGTACTGGACTCATACCGGGAGAGGTCGAAGTGGGGGGCTCTCACCGCGTTGGAGAGCTGTACGAAGCCCACGCACTTCGGCTTCCGTGAAGGGCGCGGCGTTGAGGCGTTGCCCGGTGACGTCGAGGAGCCAGTAGGTTGAAGGTTCCTCGGGGTTGTCGATGTCGACGATAGATTGGACGTTGGACAGGGCTGTGCGGACTTCTTCGTCGGTGAGGTTGCCGAGCCCGAAGGCAGAGAGAGAGGGGGTAGCGGAGGTAGAGGAAAGAGACATTGTTGTGTGAGGAGTGAGGAATCCAGTGTGAGGGGATGAGGAAAACTCAGCATTGTCGCCCTCGCTTATAACTGTTTTGACCCGGCTGTCTTCGAACTCCGCTACAGCTTCATCTGCGAATATGTCATCCCTGTTGACCCACTGATTGTCCGAGTCGGAGTATCCCTTCCATTTCACGAGGTACTGGAGCTTCTTACTTCTGCCGAACCGCCGTGAGTCTAGAATCCGTTCGACCTCGTATTCCTCTTCCCCATCCACTAGATCCGGTGGCGGGCGTGTGAAGTTTCTCCCGTGCATCGGCGTCTCGCGATAAGGTGTGAGTAAATCAATGTGAAATACGGGATGAATACTCCACTGCGTGGGAAGCGCCAACTTGTAATTGACAGGTGACAGTACTTGGGTCACGTGGAAGGGTCCATGCCGACGTGCCGCGAGCTTGGCAGTCGGCTGATTGGTTCGGAGATGCCGCCCTTCTAGCCAGACTTGGTCCCCTTCTTGATATCTTGGCGTGGTTCGGTGTTTGATCCAGAGCGTCTGGGCCTTCTTGATCAGGTCCTGGGCGTTTCTCCGTGCTTCTCGGAATTGTTGTAATCGCGTGAGTACCTGAGGGATAGGAGAGGGCTTGTCCATCCAATCAGCGCGCGGATCATATCCCATCATAAGTGCAAACGGGGATGTTCTAGTTGCCTTGTGTGGCCAGCTATTGTGTGCAAATTCCGCCATTGGTAGATATCGCGCCCAGTTATCTTGCCGCTCGTTAGTCCAGAACCTTAGATACTGCTCGAGCCATTGATTGGTCCTTTCGGACTGGCCATCCGTGCGTGGGTGATAGGCGGTAGAGATGTTCTGATGGATTCCCAGGATGCGGCACAGCTCTCGGGTGAACTTGGATGCAAATCTGGGATCGCAATCGCTGATGATTTTAGCCGGCAACCCAAATCTTTTGAACACGTGAGTGATGTATAGGGCCGCGGTGCCCTCTGCCGTTATTTCCTCAACGCAGGGGATGAATATGGATGCCTTGGTGCAGTCGTGGTCCGTGACAGTGAGGATAGAGTCGTAGCCCTGGGAGATCGGTAGTTTAGTAATGAAGTCGAGGGCTATGACTTCAAAAGGCTTAGCGTCGGGAATCGGCGTGATAGGTATCAGCGGTGCTTTTGTGGGGCGGTTGTTGACTTTGTGGCGTTGGCATTCGGCGCAGCCTTGAACATATTCCGTCACGTGTTTCAACATGTGGGGCCACCAATAGTGTCGTTTGATGATGCGAGCTGTTCGCTTGATACCTGGGTGTCCGTATATGGGTGGATCGTGGTGATTCCGGATGATGGTGCGGATGTCGTCTGGTCCGTTCGTGATCACTCTGGCTCCTTGTCGATACCAGACACCGTTAATCTTCTTGAGTTTGTGAGCGTCCACCCACGGTCTGATCTTGTCTTCGTCTTGCTGGTGATTCTCCGTCGTTTGAGTGGTTACTTGTCGAACTCAGATCTGCCACGCGGCAAACACTCTTCCGGGGAGGACTACTACTCCTTCGTTGTCCCGATCTCCTTGGTTGTAGTCCGGCCTTCTTGACAGTGCGTCTGCTCTTCCGTTGTTCACCCCTTTTATATGATGGATCTCGAAGTCGTATTCCATTAATTCAAGTACTTCTCGTGCGACTCGACAACTTATCTTCTGGGGTGACTTCCAGTGCGTAAGGTTGAGGTGGTCGGAGAAGATTTTGATCTTGTGGGGTGAGCCAGCCAGATAGGGTTGCCAATGTCTCAGGGCCTTTACTATGGCTAGCAACTCGAGATCGTATATGTCGTAGTTGCGTTCAGCTTCGTTGAGCGTGGCTGAGTAGTATCCTATGGGGTGTCTCTTGCCGTCAGCTTTCTTTTGCAGTAGTACAGCTCCCACCGCGTATCCTGATGCATTGACTTCCAGTTCGAATTGGTCGGTAAGTGTGGGGTGTGCTAGTATGGGTTCGGAGGTTACGAGGGTCTTGAGTGTTTGGAAAGCTTTCTCTTCGTCTGTCCCCCAGGACCAGTCCGTGTCTTTGCGGGTGAGTCGGTTCAGTGCTCGAGCGTGTGTTGCGAAGCCGCGGATGAAGAGGCGGTAAAAATTGCAGAATCCAAGGAAGGAGTGTACATCACGTACTTTCGTGGGGCGGGGCCAGTCGCGTATGCCTGAAATTTTTACCGGGTCCATGCGTGTCACCCCCTTTTCAAGGATAACCCCCAGGTAATCCATCCGCGGCTGGTGGAATAGGCACTTCTCCGGCTTGAAGTACAGGTCGTGGTCTAATGCAACTTGAAGTATGTCGCAGACCGCGTTGATGTGAGCCTGCATGCCCGCGGTTTCGTGCGTGGCGATGCCGATGTCATCCATGTAATGTCACGATCACGTGACATTCCAGACTCGTTTCTGGACTCATACTGATTTCCGATTTGATTGCAGATTACAGATTGTGTTATATCTAGAGATCAGGTTATCTGATCTTTCTGCTGTATTGTTCTATGTTTCATCCTTGCTTCTTCTGTGTTCTAGAAACTTCTGACAAAAAGACAAGCAAAAAGATGTTCTGCTGGCATACAGCTTATGTAACCCTTCTCTACTGTAGTATTTAGTCTGCTGTAGTTTAACTTGTATCCCTTGTTCTAGTCTTGTTTCATATAGACTCCTGCCCTTTGCATTTCCTCTCCTTTGCCTTGCAAAGTTCCATTCTCCAAGCTGTGAGCCAGCAGTTGTCTTGAACCCTTGTCCCCTCTGCTTGACTGCAGAGTCTTTGTCCACCGCTCTCGCGCTTAGTCAGCGACTCGGCCCGGCATCCCGCCCTGACCCTTACGACAAAGTGGTAGCAGTTTATCTGCGAGCCCACCGCTTGATCGTAAAATGTAAACCCGTATGACGGTGCCTAGGAATTTGTGTTTAAGGATGACGGGTGCGCAGATTTCGTCCATCATGGCTTGAAAGGTGGCAGGTGAGTTTGTCAATCCGAAGTACATTACCAGTGGTTCGTAAAGCCCGTATTTCGTTTTGAAGGCCGCTTTTGGTTTGTCTCCTTCTTTTACACGTATGTTGTTATAACCCCAGCGAACGTCGAGTTTGGTGTAGATGTGGCCGTTGCCCAGATCGTTGATGAGTTTGGCCATGAGTGGTAGGGGGTATTGGTTGTGGACGGTACAGGCGTTGATCCATCAGTAATCCTGGACGGGGCGAAGCTTACCGTCTTTCTTTTTGATGAAGAAGAACAATGAGGCGTAGGGCGACTTCGATGGTCGAATGTAACCCATCTTGAGTTGTTCGTCGAGCCATGTCTTGAGTTGGTCGTCCTCGTCTTGTGTCATGGGATATACTTTACAGTCGATGCTGGCGGGTGTACCCGGTTTGAAGTCGATTGCGTGATCCCATGATCTTGTTGGTGGAAATCGGTGTGACGCTTCTTCATTGAAGATTTTGGTGAAGCGTCGATACGGTTCGGGGATGTCGGTTACTTTTCCCTCTTGTCGAGCCGCGATGGCTAGCTCGGTGGCGGTTGTTCGTATTTGGCATGCTTCCTCTAGGTCCGATACTACTTCTTCGGCTTCGTCTTGGGTCATGGCAGTCGTGAGTACGGTTTGTTGTTCCGAGGGGTTGATGGACCGAATGACTACTGGCAGGGTCTCTTCGTGAATTGTGGCGTGCTTCCAACTGATCCTTGGCTCGTAGGCTGCCAGCCAGGGATATCCAAGTACTAGATCTTTGTTGCCGATGTCGGTGACGAGGAATCTCATGATCCTGTTAATTCCTTTGGTTTCTACATCGAGGTCAATGAAGTGAGTGATCGACCCAGCTTTGTTTTCTGTGTTGTCGATGTTCCATATTTTCTTTGGACGGTCTAGGGGTTGTAAACCCAGTCCCATGCGTTTTGCAAACGCGGGTCTTATGAAGTTGTTGGTGGCTCCCGAATCTACGAGCCCTTTTATGTCGGCCATGGAGTAACTTGTACGAATCAAGACTGGAATTCGAAGCGATCGGAAGCGAGTCATGATTACAGAGTTACAATTAATTGCCCTCACCCAGGCCGATGGGTTCAGGCGTCTCGAAAACCCTCCTGATTCCACAAATCTTGGAATATGAGGTCTTTTACTTCGTTGGTAGCTCCTCGCACTCCCTCGAGCCAGGTTTTGGCCGTGTCTTGTGGGTTCGAGGTGCTTGCTGCACGGGCTTTTGGTGGTTCTTGACTGTAGTAGTCGGTTTCTGCGCCGCGATTTTGACTTGGGGGTTGATACTGCTGTTTTCTAGGTCGCGTGCAGTCTCGTGAGAAGTGACCTGGGTTACTGCAATTGTAGCAGATGACTTCCCTCATGTCACGTCTTTGTCCACCTCCCCGTCCTCTTCCTCCTCCTCCCCTTTGGTACTGACCACCTCCCCTTCCGAGAACTTCTTCGGCGTTGGCCAACCTTGCTCGGGAGCGGTCGGCCGAGGTGTCCATAGCATTTGGATCATATCTCGGAGGCGGGTTGCACGGGGGATTCCATGGCGATCCATAGTTTCGGGGGAGGTTGATTCGTGGCGGGGGTGTTGATTTGGACATGTGCAGTCTCGCTCGGAGATGGATGTACTGCTTTTGACGCTTCAGTGTGGTGTCTTTCCACTCGTTGAATGTGCTTGGGGTGTCCATTTCGTATACTTTGGTGAATAATGCGGGGGGGAGTCCCGCGGTGAATCGATCGATCGTTTGTCGGTCGTTGAGGCAATAGTCAGCCTTCCGTGCCAGCTGTTCGAAGTTGGTGACGTACGTGTCAATATCATCTCCGATCATTTTCGGGCCTTTGGCTAAGGCGGCTTGTGCTTGTTCTTGCTCCAGGACGTTGGAGAAACGATCCGAGAATCCCGCGGTTAGGGTATCCCATAGGTACTCGTCGTACCTATCCCTTCCCGTTCGTACTTCGTTGTTGAGCCAGGTAAGGAATCCTAGGGTCCAGTTGCTGACTCCGGGTCCTTTCACGTATCCTAGGAACATGAGGCAGCGACGATATACGTTCCGCAGGACGGGGGCGTCTCCGTTGAGTGCCCAATAAAGGTGCCATTGAGTGAGGAAAGCCTCGTAGTCGGCTCTATCTCCGGTGAATACGGTGGGTTTCTTGCCCGTTAGTTTGTCTTCTCCGGGTTGTAATCCCGGGATACCCCCTCCTCCGCCTCCTCCTGGTG
This sequence comes from Lactarius pseudohatsudake, assembly GCA_021525015.1. Taxonomy (NCBI): domain Eukaryota; kingdom Fungi; phylum Basidiomycota; class Agaricomycetes; order Russulales; family Russulaceae; genus Lactarius; species Lactarius pseudohatsudake. The sequence continues at coordinate 13,589 of JAKELH010000154.1, forward strand.
GTCCTGGGAAACCTCCTCCGGGTGGTCCTCCTCTTGGTGGTCCTCCTCCAAAGTTTCCTCCGGGTCGTCGTGGTGGCGGGGGGGTCCCTCGTCCCAGTGGGGGGTCGGGGTGATCGGGTCCGACCGCGCGGAATATCGCGGCTTCGTCAGCATCCATTCGGTGTCCCGTACTAGGGTGAATAGGTAGGAGGACCGTGTTAGCTTCCTCTCGAATGCGTTGTTCTTCCTCATTGATGAAGGTTTCTTCTTGTGTCATGGTTGCCATTGCGATTGTGGCTGGGGAGCGTACATGGATAACTTCCGGTGCGGTTATGTGTAATAACTCAGCTGAGTGGGCTATAGCCGCTACTTCCGATTCTTCTTCGTCGTCCGCTTCTGTTTGATCGTCTTCTCCGCTTGTCTCGGATGGTGCGGGAGTGCGTGGTTCTGAGGTACTTGGCTCTTCTTCTGGCTGTCTGTCGATGCGTCCCCACTGCTCTCTGTTGGGCAAGCCTCTTGTGTCGATGTCGCAGTTAGAGTTTCTTCCTGCTGGTCGTACTGCGTCCCACCTATTGTCGATCGGGTTCCACGTAATTTCCACCCAGCAGACGTGTTCAAAGTTAAACTCAACTGGTCGGTACCGGGTAGGTCCCGCGGCGAAGTCAACGAAGTAACCGGTGTCTCCTCGATATTCTCTCCACCTTGCTGCTCCAAGAAATTGTACTGGTACGTTGCGGTCTCCTCTCCTTTCCGAGGAGTAGGTTCGAAAGTTAGTCCAGCGGTCTCGAGTTGTGAACGCCACAATGGAAGGATTCTGGTCTTAATGTAACGCCGCCACTGGCATAAGTCCGACTTGGACCGTAAGAAGGGTGTTCAACGACTTAGCAGACTTCCGTGACTTTCGGTAGTCACGTGACACGAATACACGGCTCTGTGATGCACGTGATCGTAAGGGCACTAGGGCAGATTCCACTAGGCGTACGCGAGGGTCGACTTGCTCTACTAGAGACAAGCGAGTGAGGTAGCTAACACTCAGGGAAGGAACACAGGAGGAGAACGCGATGGCTATTGAAGAAGACCAGAATGGGGAATTCTGGTCTTTGCGTGATACTACTTATACATGTGACGAGGCAGCTTTGAAGCTCCTCCCGAATCCGAACGACTAGTAGTGTAAGTAGCTCGAACCCTACTACCGCTACTACTAGGAATGAGTCATCGCACTACCACAAGCATGTGATACTACGGCTGACTGATGCGAGTCCATGACTAATTACGACTTACTAAGGGAGTCATCACCGTACAGTAAGCGTCCACAAACCGAATCGTGACACTGACAAATTAATTGGCTGAACTGACTGACTGGCTGCGCTTAGCCGCTGACTAAGCAAACACTTACGAATCGACTTATGACAAAGTGGTAGTAGCATCGCCTACAAGCCCACCCCTTGGATCGTAAAATAAAGCCCCCGCAATCCCTCCCAACCACCACGAACCATGGCCGCGATCTCTTCAGGTGGCCTCCCGAAGCTGAGAATCCTGTCCAAGCCAGGATTGATGTTCTCCCAGAGCTCGTCCCGCGGTACGTCAGCGCAGACTGAAAGCGCGGAACTCCTGTTATAGCCCGATAGTTCATTCCAAAGCTCATTGCCTCCACCCTCTAGGACCTCGCGCGGGAACTTGACAATCTCAGCTTGCAGGCGGTCAAGGAGGAGCCAGGCGGTATGACAGCCCTTCCGTGCAGGCGTTGCTGGAGGCTGCTGCCGCGCATTATCGGTTTCGTGCGGGACTGCATTCGCTTGGTAGTTTGGTGCGTCGTCGCCTTGGCCATCACCTGGTCCCCCAGAAAATTGGAATGCTATTATAACTAGATGTAATATAGGTGTGCCAGTTGTATTTAATTTATATATATTACAACATATTTTTGGTGATTACAACCAAATTACAACTAGTTATAATAGCATTCCAATTTTCTGGGTGACGGCTGACAAATTGGAATGCTATTATAACTAGTTGTAATTTGGTTGTAATCACCAAAAATATGTTGTAATATATATAAATTAAATACAACTGGCACACCTATATTACATCTAGTTATAATAGCATTCCAATTTTCTGGGGGACCAGGTGATGTTGACCTTGGTGTTGATAAGTGGCCTGAGCGCACTTAAGCGGCTCAATGGACATGCAGATAACGGACTGCTTTAGATTAGATATACAGGACTTGTAGATTAGATTATTTTGATCTTTACAATCTCGGACTTCTTGTATTCTCTTATCTATGACATCACACATGTACATAACATCATGGACCACTCTGGATTGCCCTTGTACTACGTCTATGCACTTCCCTTTGTCTACTTATCTTTATTGTGATGTCACTATGATATCATAGTCTGGACTCTTCTTGTTCTCTACGCCTTGTTCTCTTTGTGTCCACTCCTTTGTCCGTGTACAGAACAATGCGTCCTTGTATTTACTGTGACCTACTGTTACTAGCATCACTCCCTGTAGGAGTATAAGTAGTGTACCATGTACGCTCTGGCACCACACCAGTTCTCATCTGTTGTGTGCCAGGTATGTCTCCTCTCTTGTATAAACACCAGTTCTCATCTGTTGTGTGCCAGACTACCATCTGCTTCACTTGCTTGACTATCTCTGTTGCTGCTTCAAGCCTACCTCCATATCTCACCACAGTCTTCCCAGTCCACTGTGAGTATGGTCTTTATGTATGCTGTTCATCACTTGGGTATCTTGACAAGCCGCGTTCGTCACTGGTGGGGATATTATTTGGCCAACCACCACTTGAGAAGAGCGCTCAGCCTCCTTTCTTTCAGCTTCCCTGGCAAGATTGGTTGTGGTGGGTAAGGCGGTGTCTTGTCGACGAAGATAATGGAATAAGGTGGGTTTCTTTGCCATTTCCGCATCCTGTTGCTTCTTCTTAACAGTGGCCAGGCATTTCTTTTTCCCCTGGTGCTGCACAAGACCTTGCGGGCCCGCTGTACCAACCTGGATGTCCTCCTCGCATAGAGGACATCGCTCGGTCATCGTAATATCATATTTTACCCCTTTATTCTGCGCAAATAGGGTCATCTGTAAATATCTGAAGGGACACCGCGCAAGTCATGCATACTTTTAATTTCAGCATCGAACTAGGCCCTCAAAGTGAAGATGACGGAATTCGAGGGAGCCGAGGAGCACTTAGAGGGTTGGTTTACAGTGTAGGGCTGCGTACTGTACCCGTACCGAACGGGCCAGACGGGTCCGTACTACGGTCACGGCACCGTGACCGTTTGAGCTCAAAACAACTCACCAGACAGACAGTGGAGGGGACGGCCATCACCCGTCTAAGACCGTCACAGTATGACCGTCAACGGCACTAGACGGTTTGGACGGGCATCTCCAACCCTGCACGGTTCCTCTAGGTTCTGATGGTGCCGCCGAGCTGTTGACATTGAGAGGCCTGGAATCTTCTCAGGTGGTGGTGGTCAGGACGCCATCTCTCTGAGAGGCTCTCTAGCATGCTGATGCTGGTCTTTGTGCAGACAGCATTTGTATTCGCCTGTTTTGCAAGCTGTTTCGGCCATTATCAACAACTGCCGATTCCTCCATCACGCCAAGCCATTCCAGCCCCAACCCCGAGCCTGGCTCTTCGACACCACCTCACCCACTTCTGCCACGATCATGATCGTACACATCTCCAAAGTGTCTCCTTCCCCGAGTTGCAACCTTGGTTGCAACATGGCTACAACACATGGTTATATTACACACCTCGTCAAACTGCCACAAAATTACTCCGCGAGCACGCACGATCCATTTCCATTTCCTTTACCAGCCCTGGCCTGGGTCCTCGCCGTGATTCACACGTCGCGCTGTAAGGTCAGCACGGGCTCCCGAAATCGTCTGTTTTCGGTGTTTTCGGTCTCGGTCCGACGTCACATGGCTGGCTTGCCATATCGGTCGTATCGTCCCGCACTCACTCCTCGCCATCGATCTCAACACCTTCCCTCCTCTCTCCTCGCTCGACATTTCCTTTGCCCTCGCCCGCCCTCGCCTCTTGTCGCCAACCGCCGTCGACGCCAATCCCCTTCACAAGACGCTCCCCAGCTCCCCATATGTGGGCCGCGCGTCCTCGCACCTCGTGCCGCCTTTGTCCCTCAACACCCCGGGCTCGTCGCATCGCCCATCTCTCCTATCCCTTTCAAAATGTCAACATTGCTGGGCATCTGTTCTCACCCGCTCCCGTTGCCTTTGGCCACCCGCAAGACGCCGTCGGAGCCCGTGTGCCACCATTGGATTCGGAAGAGGAGTCTTATTGTTGTGCATCATCGTATCTCGGCCCTCTTTGTTCGCTATTCTCGTATGCCCATATCTCTTCGCCGCGTCCTTTCACTTAGATGCTTGGTTTTGGTTTCTCGTGTTCGCGCCCATCTCCCTTTGACCTGTTGTCTCGTCTCCATCCGCATCTCGTTGTTCGCTTCCCCATTGCCGCCTCTTTATTTTACGATCCAAGGGGTGGGCTCGTAGACGGTGCTACTACCACTTTGTTGTAAGTCGATTTGTAAGCGTCGCTTAGTCAGCGACTAAGCGCAGTCTGTCTGTCAGTCAATCAATCAGTCAATCAGTTTAGTCAGTCAGAGAGAAGAAGATGGAACTCTGGCTAGCAGAGGAGAGGAAGGGTGGAAATAGCTTCGATTCAACAGGGAAGCAACAAGACTAGAACGAGGAATACAGAGTAAACTACAGGTCATTTTATACACTGAAGAGATCCTATTTTTAGTGCAACCTCTGAGCTGGCAGGAAGCCTGGAACAAGTCTGAAACACAGAAGTAGAGAAATCTAAAGAGAAAACTATTTTGAGACTGATTTCCAGAAGTAATAAGCAAGGATCTGAAACGATCGATGGCATGATCTGTGATCATGACACTTTACCTTACCTCTCCATTCCCACCAACTTGTCTGGGTAGCTACTACTCCGCATGTATATAACCTCGCTCTATTGACTCGGAAATGGCAGTCTAGTTTTGTGTTCTCCCACTTTCTCTCTCGCTGTGGTTAGGGCACATCATGGGTTTGTAAACCCGCGCGGGTACCCGGGTATGGGTTTGACGGGTACGGGTACGGGTACGACGTCGGGTACCCGTTCAGAACCCGCACCCGTATGACGGGTTTGGCAGGTTTTTTTCGAGTATACTACAGCTTTTATTTTAATACTTAGACACAATATTGTACATGAAGCATTGTACACTACAAGGTACACTAGCTATTACTACTTCCAGAGCTCGCCGTCCGAGTCGTGTCGTGTTATCGTCGACGTCGTCGACAACAACGACAACTTGTCGTTGTTGTCGACGCCGCTATCGTTGTTGTCGGTGTTGCTAATTGTTCGTTGTTGGCGTCGCTATCCAAGTCGTTGTCGTCATTGCCGTTGATATCATCTTGCTGGAAGCGGTGGTGGTGGTGGCCGAAGTCGTGTCACGTTCTTGTTGTCGACAAGGCTGTCGACACCGTCTTGTAATTGTCGTTGTTGTCGCAAGTGCTGTCGATATCTTGTCGTGGTTGTCGTTGAAATTGTCTTGCTTGGGCCCTGGCGGCGGCGGCAGCGGCAGCGGTTAGTAGCGTGCAGCTCGGGGCTGCGTCAGGGAAGTGCAGTGAACAATCGATAGATACGAAGTGAACAAAACCGGCATCGCCCGGCCTGGGAACGAATCGGGAACGCATTTACAGTAGGGATCAAGCATCACGGCAAACCCTGCCTGTGCCACAGCCAACCACGACAACGTACCAAGTCCAAAGTCCTGACGGCGGCACCCCCAACAACAGCTATCGCACCTGCGGCAAGAGCAACGGCAAGGCAGCTGGGACATTAAACCACAGCAGAACCACAGCAGCAACTCCGAGCAACACGACGACGAGGACATCGACAACAGCAATGGCGGCGGCGGCAATGGCGGTGGCGGCAATGGCGGCGGCGGCAATGGCGGCGGCGGCAATGGCGGCGGCGGCAATGGCGGCGGCGGCAATGGCGGCGGCGGCAATGGCGGCGGCGGCAATGGCAGCGGCAGCAATGGCGGCGGCGGCGGCCGACAGCGACGACACGACAGTCAACGACGGCGACACGACAGGCGACGATGGCGACGACACGACGGACGACGGTGGTGACGCAACGATGGCGGGGGCGCCGTGGGGGAATGACGACGCAGCGGGCTTGGTAGTTAGTAGTTGTCTTTCAGTACTAGTAGTACTTTGTTTAGATAGTACTACAGTATCCATGTTGAGCCCGTCCCGACTCTCGACCCCTGACCCGCAGTGCCAACCCGCTGACCCGTGCAACCCGTGAGTACCCAATACCCGCAGCTAGCTGTACCCATACCCGTGAGCCCGGGTACGGGTTTCACGCGGGTGTGGGTGCGGGTAAGGGTCGAGTGACCCATGGGTTACCCGTGATGGGCACTAGCTGTGGTTCGTCCTGGAAGTCAGGCCTTACCGCGGTCCGCGGGCACTCGAAGGTCGTCGCTGTCCCCTCGCCTCGTCTCGCCGCCTCGGACGGCATCGTCTCTCACTTCATTCTCGTCTCGTTCTCACTTCGCCATCAACGCCTGCTCCCGCCCTCATTTGTTCGCATTCGCACCAGCTCTCACCAATTTGATAATGCGTAAATACAATGGCCTGACCCTCCGAGTTTTTATCACTACGACAACACCGTCTACCGTAGAGATGACCGTCACGGCCGTCTCCATCATCAGCAAAATCTAGAAAAAACTTAGAAGGCTTATTCTGCTTATTTCAAAAATAAGCCCTCTAAGCTTCTCAAGTTGCTTATTTTCTGCTTATACAAACTTCATGAACCAATTGGTAAGGAAGAGCAAAAATGAAAGCACAAGCATAAGCATACTAAATTCTTTTAAAGTTGAAATAAGTAAATAAGTAGCAAAGACATGTAAGACATCGGCAAGCACTTAGGTTTTCCAGTGAAAGTTAGGACATCAGAGGACTAAGCGTATAAAGCTCACAGATACTTGATTTCAAGTAATATTATTTGTTAGAAGCCGAGTCTGCAAGCTAAGTCACAGTATTTCAGTACATGATACCAGTACAGTCAAACCTTGCTCTCTGCTCACTGCTTTTGGGGACATGGTAGCCCGCAGAGGTGTGAGAGAAGGAGACAGCGGGATGATAGCCCGACGCACCCACTAACAGGAGGCCCAAGCCACGCGTGGGTGGGGGCGATTGACTGCGTTCCGCAGCAGCGCGATACGCGCGACCCACGGGTACAGCCCTGCGAGAAGGAGCGCCTTGAGAAGGCAGGCTCGTGCGCGTGGTTGGGACGAGCCCCGCAGATTGGAGCGCGGAGAGGAGGTCGTTGCGCAGGATGGTGATGTCGCGGATCGTCGTGGCGGAGATGTAGTTCTAGGTGGGGGCGGTTGAAAAGTGTTCACTGGAGGTGAGGGAACGACGTACGCCTGCACAGAATGTGCGCATGGCCTTTGGCGACTCTTCCCGGTGTATTCGCGTGATGTTCACACTCACCTCCATGTCAGATACGGTCTGATATGTATGCCGACTTTGTTCGCGCCGACCGCTTTGACCACCGCTTCTGTAACTTCCAGCACGAAGCACACGCGGTTCTCGACCGAGCCGCCGTACTCGTCAGTCCGCGTGTTGCTGACGGTCTGGAGGAATTGGTCCGGGAAGAGGCCGCCGGCCGATTGGATTTCCACCCCGTCGAACCCTGCTCTCAGCACCGCGTTCTCTGCGGCGGTCGCATAGAGTTGCACGTATTCCTTGATCTCTGCGACGGTCAGCGGGCGCGGCATCTTGCGGCCCTCCAGCGCGATTGCGCTTGCCCCGACGACCTCATAGACACCCTCTTTCCGAAGGACGTCGCTCTCGGCTATACGCCCGAGGCTCCAGAGCTGGAGATAAATGAAGGATCCGTTTGCATGCACCGCGTCCGTGATCTACAGAGAGAGAAACAGCCTGGTGAGTCCTTTGATCATGGTTCAGTCGCGTTCACCATCGCATTTGCCTGTGAGAAAGAAGCGTGATCAGATGAACATCGCCATCAAATGAAATCCAGAGGACCAGCTTTGAGTTGAGGGATAAGAGCCTCCGCAATACGAAGCTCCTCAAGACAATTGTCGACTACGGCGTCCCATACGAGGATCCATCACCTCAATGAGTTTCTCAACGTCCGTTGACTGCTCTAGTGTTTCTCGGGGGCGCAATTTGGGTAAACGCTTTCGAACGGCAGCAGACGTTATGCGCGAGTAGAAGTTCCTGAGTAGTAAGGATTGCAGTTCCGAAGCGCTGTTTTCCAGTTGTTCACTCGACCAGTCTAGTATAAACGCTCAAACTCAATCCGGAAGCCGATGTGCGAGCGATAAAGTAGCTCACCGACGTCATTCTTGAAGCGGCCACCAATCCGAGCGAGATAATACCTGACTGGGTCCGCCCCTAGTTCATCGATGGCCTGGAAGGGTCAACAACATTGCCAATAGACTTAGACATCTTACGCCGGTTCACCATCCAATGGGAGTGAGCTAGGAGCCTTTTGGGGAGGTAGGTCTAGTGCTTGAAGCATGGCCGGAAAGTATATAGCACGAAAGTTATCAGTATTGACATCAGGACCTGGAAACACGGCGCAAAACTGAAACCCACCGCACGATGCGCAGGGTCATCCGGGACGGCAATCCCCCAATGCAGGCGATGCCAAGGACAGGACACTGACAGATCTTCAAGTGGCAGGGATAACATGTCGCTGCGGAGAATGGATCGTGTGCGGGTCCGACTGATATCGTGCAAGCAGGAAATCGCGGAAGTTCGAGAGGCGAAATTTGTAGTTCTCTTCCTCCCTCCACTCAACCACGGAGCCAGTCTCCTTGGGCACAATAATTTCCTCGCTGGGACGACTTGTGGAACTTCCCGGGATCCCAAGGCGTTCAACTTGGTTGTCTGTGTAGAAACACTCGTCGGAGATGGAGTACCATCCTTTGTGAGAACCTTTGTAAATCAACCCTTTGAGCCCAATTCGCGCTACAGTGCCGAAGACTCGGAAAGAGAAGGTTGCACTGTCGCCTACCACACATGCTGCACGGCATAGTAATGGTCTTTCTCCGAAGTCCGGATGAACCTGGTATACGAGGCGTCTGCTTTACCTACGAGAACCTTTAGGAACAACGCGGTCAGTATTGCGTAAACTCAACAGCGAGTAAATGAACTCACCCGAAAACGATCACTTATACGGTTGCAGAACTCCAGGGATTTTGAATTTTGTGCCTCAGCCGCTCTCTGAATTTTGAGGCCGTGTTCATCTGTGCCAGTAAGGAAGCTGACAATTTCATCGAGCCGAGAGAGAGCCTGGTGTATCGTGCGAGGATATCAATGTATAAAGGTGGCCGATATGGGCACTGCAGTTGGGGTCAAATACGAGGAACGTTCCAAAGGACGCGGTGACCATACCAGAGTTTGGGTAAAATATGTCGTCAAATAATAGGGCTTATCACCACCTCCAGAAAAAGAAGAATAAGCTATTGGTTCTCAAAGTTGGTCGTGGCAACTAGTAGCAGACACGACGAACGCATGGTCTCAAGAGCATACCTCCGTTGACATCTTCGTTCCCTCGGGACGCTGTATCCACCGCGTTCGAGTTGTTATTTGGGGCTGTGTGCGTGGTGGCACCGTGAGACCACCCCACGCTTCGCACGTGCAAAATAAGCGGTGTCTAACGAAAAGCCGTCAAAGCCGAGCCAGGCGGCAGTAAAGTCTGGTATCAGCGCTTGGTCAGGGAGGGATGCGGAAGGTGGTCGTCCGAGATCCTCCAGCGCTGGCTCAGAGGCGAATGTCTTTGCATGAACTTGATGCGGACCCACACAATCCGAACGCCGTGCACCAAGAAATTCTCTTTGGTCGTCAATTTCGTCGCAAAGGCCAAGGGGAGGATGACAGCAAGGGCCGGTTGGGGGTTATAACATTAGTTCTAGAATATTAGCATGGGCGGGTGAATTACCTTCAGGAATGTCCAAGCGGTGGCGTGAAGCTGCAAGTCAGAGTCTCTGAGTCGTCAGAGCAAGCGTCAGAGCGAAGAAGAATGATAAACGAACCTATCATGACACGACCGCTGAAGCTCTTGGGTCCCAACAGAAATACGAGCCTTCAAGAACCTTACTTCCACTAACAATAAAGCAGTCCGCCTGTCCGATGCACGCTTGACCCTGCTGCACCGTGTCCATGACCGTGCTCAGGCTGTTGAGGGAACCACATGCAATCGTAATTGCGACGTCGTACTTGTCAGGAATAGTCCCAAGACTTCCAAATCAGCCCTGCTCTGTGACATGAGGTACGCTCGAAAACTTCTACGTGTTACCTACGTGAAATCCGCTGACCCAACCTGAGTTCCTCAAGCACATCAGACTGTCCAAGACCTTGTTCTGGGAAGTCTTTGCCGCTTGTGACGCTTTGCCAGTGGCTTCCTCGACACATTGCCTCGTGGAGGATGCTTGAGCACGGAGCCGGTTGACGTGGACAGACAAGTCCTACACATGATGAGTCTCGTCGTAGCCGTTTGTAATAAACCTTTTTGAGAATAATACCTGGACCCTGCTTTACTCTTGTTGAAGAGACTGCTTCCTACCCTTGAGATTTTCGAATTCTCCGATCTTAAAGCATAGTTAGAAGGCGATCAATATGAGTGGACCAAGAGACATACCCCGGCCTTCTGGTCACAAGTGCCTCTTGTGCCCCCGCGCTGGCTTGTTTGACCACCTCAACCTTTTGACCAGCGTATCACGCTCGCCTATACCGACGTCAACCTCGGCTTGTTTTGGTTGAACTTCGCTCCCCAAGGCTGAAGCTTCTTTCTGTTTTTGCTCGATCTGATCATGAAATACGTCACAGTGGGTCTCATCTGCGGGATTAATGAGTGCGCGATTGTCTGAGGATAAGAAGATACAATGCCTTTGAGACTGTCGCTGTCGCAGCCTTCTAGCACCTTTTCCTCCCGCTGTAACTCATACTGATCGGCTTTCTTCTTCTCGTTCTCCACTTGTGCAGTGTTCTCTTGAATTGAGTAGAGGGGATCGTTACGAGCGCTCTTGTCCTGCAACACGAACCGGCCAGCCAGTACGACATGACGGACGAACATTTAGCACTGAAAAATCATGTCCTGCAACAACTCCTTGAGTTTCTCGGCCTTACTATTGGCGTGTTTACGCCTTTCCTTCAGACCTACTTCCTGCTTCTTGTATGCCACCATATCTTCGAGCGCCTTAGCAGCAATAGCTTTGACTTCCTGTACACGACCACGCGGTCTCATCGAACGGCGAGTGAATGTCAACGGGCAACACATACGTCTTTACAACGACATAACATGCGTTGATTGGTTTTACATAGACGCATCAAAGAAGACTCAAACTAGTTTAGTGATTTTATTAAAAACTAGACGGTGTTCATCTGACAGCTATGATCGACTATTGATGCGTTGTCTCCGTTAGCTCCATTATCTGAATTTATTCGGGTATTACCTCTCGTGCTTTCCCTGATGCACCACCGGTGTGTTACTACTGCCGTCAACTTGAGACCAAGGACCGTCCTTAGGCCCTTGTCCATGTTACCTACCTCTGGACCAGGATGGGGCGGTGTGCTACCCTCGTATTGGGTGGACTGCTCGGGCCAAGTTGGGGAGATCGGCGTAGCTGGCGCGACGGGATAGAGCGAATGAGGGGCGCTAGATACAGGGTAACTATATTGTGTCTGGATGGGCTGGGGACGCATCGAAGAGGTTTCGGCGCTTAACGGATACCTTGCTGGGGTATCCCCAAGGGTATCCCCGACAACCGACTGGTGTTCCACTCAGGTCCCGGTACGCCAGGGCCACAAAGCGGCGGTCTACCATAAGAATAGGACCTGTGTTGCCGCTCATAGGGTTGAGGGGGGTACTGCATTGTCGCATGCTCTGAGCCAATCTCGTAGCGATCCTCAGTCCCATCTAGCCGGGCCATACGCTCTGTTTCGTCCTTTTTGGCCTTACGCCATTGCTTTCTGAGCTCCTTAAATTCTGGTCGACATCTCGTAAGTTAGACGTCCAGGTTTGGTGGTAAACAAAATTCTAAGTCTCACCTGCAGTAGTTCGCTTATTCCCATGGCATTGCATAACTATGTGCGCGTTGAGGTGATTGAGGGCACCATAACTCTTACTACAGCCCGTCCAAGAGCAATGATAGAGACGCTCGATCTCGTGGTAGCATCGACGGGGACGGCGCTTTCTCACTGCGTTTCCAGGAAGAGATACAAAGGACTCGGAGTACGTCTTGGATACAGACGGGTCCGGTGGTGAGGAGTCATGCTCTTCCTCAGAGACCGCTGAACGTGCGATCGGGACGAGGGACGAAAATCCAGGAGAATGCAAATGACTTTGAATCGACTCAGGGAGAATAGGATCAGCGGCACCGAAACCAGAGGATCTCGGCCGGCCATCGCCAATGTTATCATTGAAGGGATTGGAGAACGTGGAGGGTATCGCGAGCCCAGGGAAGTATGGTGATACCCTGACGTGATCGGAGGTAAATCTGAAAAAGGGAAGTTCATTAAGAAGATCGACGAGGATCACAATGAAGTGAAGTGTGCGCACCCTGTACGGGCGTCACATCTTGTATGGGTTCCGCACGAACATCCCGGCAATCCCAGCCCAAGCTAGAGTCGCAGAACTCGGCGAGGGTAAAACACCATGCTGGAAACTGTGATGTTGCCTCCGTTCCTGTTGATAGCATTGTTCTGTCACGGTTTGGTAACGCGTAATTATGGCCGGATTGCTGTGTGACCGCTCGTATGTTGGGTTCAGAGAGATGCCGGTTCAGTGAGATGGGGGGCTGATGCAAGGGCTGATGGGAAGAAAATGATTGCCGGGCGGAGGAGCTGCCGCTGGCGGTGTGAAGGAAACGCGCGTGACACGTGGGATCGTCGCGGCTGGTGCGGGATGGATGAGGACAAGGATGAGGAGATGAATAAGTAGACCTGGAGATAGTGTGCGAGGCTGGGTTCGGCAGGTTGAGAAACATTGGCGGAGGCCCTGACGGAACTCGATGAACCCGTAGTGCTCGGATCGGCCTGTCGTTTTGGCGCACATCATATGGGGACTAGAGCAGCAGACGCACCTTTTTGTTACAAGTGCGAGATGTCGCCAAACTGTGAAAAGTAGTATATGTGCATCTGACTTTCGTAGAAATCGCCGTGGGGGATCCAGCCAAGATAAACCACGCCAGTTTCTGCCGCCTAGGGAACTGAGGGCCGTCTCTCGAGTAGGAGACGTACGAGCTTCCGTTTCGCCTTTTCGAGTTTTCTCATCACCGTCGCATGGTCCCGAGAAATAGAGGGAAGAGAGCCCACGACTCGGAGGCGGTCTGAGTACTCAGTACCGCACGCAAATAGCGCAAATAGCTAGTAATAGTTTATTCGTAAACTAGACGGCATTTTACTTATGTGATCTTATGCGTCACTATTGATGCATTATTTCCGTTACTTCCTTTATCACTAATTTATACGGTCTTACCTCTCGCTAGCGCGGGAGGTTTTTCCTGATGGTCTTGTTGAGGAAAACATCGGAGCAAGGAAAGTAATGGGAAGTGAAGGCTCGCGTCCATGATACAGGTCGCTCCCGCAAGCGCCTACGATAAGGGACCCAGGCGTAAGGGTGAGTCGGCCAGAAAAAAAAGTTAAAAGGACGCACCAAGGTCCGTGGGCTGTAGTGGCGGCGAGGCGCCGAGAGGGCAGAAAACAAAAAGGTTAAACTCCGGATGAAGGACGTACCGAGGTCCGTGGGTTGGAGTGGTGATGGGGCGCCGAGAGGTGAGAAAACAAAAAGGTTAAACTTCGGATGAAGGACGCACTGAGGTCCGTGAGCTGTAGTGGCAACGAGGCGCTGAGAGGACAGAAAACAAAAAGGTTAAACTTCGGATGAGTCAAAGCGGAAGGACGCACTGAGGTCCATGAGCTGTAGCGGCGGCGAGGTGGCAAGAGGTAAGACAAAAAGGTTAAACTTCGGATGAAGGACCTACAGAGGTCTGTGGGCTGTAGTGGCGACGAGATGGCGAGAGGTGAGAAAACAAAGAGGGTAAACTTTGGATGAAGAACGTATAACGTCTTGTATAACGTACCTCATATATCTGGACACGTTCCGTGTATTGCTTCTCGAGCGACTCTAGATGCGCGACGTCATCCTTATTACGCTCATGGGAATTCATCAGCCCGAGTAAGCCCCTTTTCGATCTGAGCCTAGAAGTCAGATTCAACATTCGGTCCGGTGTTACTGATGAGAGATCACGTACGATTCATTACTTGGCTTCCTTCTTGTTCACAAGACACCGCCAGATGTAGAACTGGTCTAAAGTTGACTGGGCGCGTACCATGGTCGTTCTGCAGGTGTAGATAATTTTCTGCCTCGCGCTTCTCTTTCTCGAGTGCACTCTTCTCATGCTCGACGAGTCATAGACGACTCGGCTTCTCTGTACGGCCCTCAGTCAGGCGTTCTATTTCAACGAGACTTGTCTCGATCGATTCCTTATACTGTGAGGTGCCGGATTGTGCTGAAGTCAAGGAAAAGGCCAAGGGCAAGCGATACTACAGCGGCCATCGATAAGAAAACTTGGGATGCGCGAACTTGAACATCAAATACAGGGGCGGGGTATTTTCGGGCTTACTAGGGAGTGCCAGCCACATCAAGAAAAGAGGGCTCGTTCTTGGACGTTGAGGAAGAACAATATATACGTTGTTGATCCTGTATAGTTGCTTCGTAGGTGCCTGATGAAAACTCGGGCGAAGCGGGACGGCCCGTACGAGCGACAATCGATAGGAAAACGTGGGATACGCGAACTTGAACATCAGATACAGGGAAGGAGCGGGGTATTTCGGGCTTACTATGACTTTGTCCTGGAGTGCTAACCAGCATCAAGAGAAGTAGGCTCTTGCTTGGACGTGCCTGCCGAAAACTTGGGGAAAGCGGGACGGCCCGTACCAGAACCACCTCTAAGACTTGCCGCGCTCTGCAGCCCTTCTGGAACGCAGGAGATGTGATCATGATCTTCGGCTTAAGAGAAATCGTCTCCACACCGTCTGGGTCTTAGCATTGGTGACCCTGGGATTGCGCCGTGACCCTGGTAATCAGACCGCGAACGCGATTCGCCCCATGACCGCCAAGTACGCTTCCCCAGCTCTCGAGGTTCTCCGGGCTCTTGGGGTTAACGAGGTTGGTGAGCTGAAGTGGCCTGAACGTAAAAAGCTCGACATTCGAGTCAGCTTCCAGGGTTATATCAGAAGCATGTCGGTCTCACCACTAGGAGACGGGGATGGATGACTCGGACGGGTACGTTGTACAATCCTCTTGAAGAAATTGGCCGTTGACGAAGGGCCTGATGTGTCTGATCCAGCATCCGTGGAAGAGGGGTGCATGCTCGGCACGTCAGATTGATCGGAACGCACCTGGGCCCAATAGTACTCGAATAATCTTCGAAATCACGGTCGGTGAAGCCACTGCCAATACTTGAGGCTGCCCGTGCAGTGCTGCCCTTTCGACGACGTCCCTGGGGAAAAGGTCCCAAAGAGGACAGAATACGGACCTATAAATACAGGCCTCGCTCCAATCGTGTCCACGAGGGAACGGATGTGTGGTGGAGTTGTCACGCGCACCCATTTGCCCCAGGGGAATGAGTGCCTTGACCGGGCTCACGCCATGTAGACGACGTCCCGTTACATTGCGATGGGAGGGAGTAAGTGACGAAACACACAGGCCTTTGTTTTCGACGACCTCCCAGGTGATGGGGAAATTATCTCTACTAATGAAGGTCAGATAGGGTAGGGCGTGTGGCACAAAGAGAAAAAAAACAACGTGCCGAGTGTGAGACCTCAGCCTGAGCGGCCCGTGCTTGGTGTTAAGCATGTTAGTATCTACTGTATGATGGACCTGAGTTCGGCAACGCCACCTTAGAGTAATGAAATTAATGAAAGTCTGAGACGACTAGAGACCCGTGCCCCGGAGTCTTTCTGCTGACTAATCGAATGGGAGGACTGGGACGCAAAACTATGCCCATTGTCTATCTAGTATGCAAGGTAGCGTATCAAAAAGCGATCTCGAATGCGTGGTGATCAATATATTTGTTGACGTAGAAGTTAGAAAATGTATCAAGTGTGTCTGTGGAAGAAAGAGTCCGTGATACGCGCTCAGAGCCGAATACCGGAAGGAGGTGGGCTGCCCGAAGGATGGTATCGAGGTGAATGATATCGGAACTGAGACTTTCGCCATCACCACCTCGTGCATATGGCTCCACTATCCACATGCCTGTGGTGTCGTCTGGTGAGTCGTCCTTGCACGAGAACCAGTTCACAAGGGCACACGGATAATGGACGCCTTCAAATGAGAACGAGAAGAAAAGTCGCACGCGAGCGACGTAAAGGCCCCGCATACCTTCCACAGCTGAATCGGCGTTGACAAAGACAGTATCATAACGGCCAGCCCCCTTTCTCCATGAAGTCACTGCACGTATACGTTCACAGCGCATCCCCCCGGTTCCCGAAATATCGCTAGGCGCGTGGAAGGTGGCAATGGCAGAAGGATAAACGGTTATCTTTCCGTAAAAGGTTGGATGGGCTGTGGAACTGATAGACATAATATCGGAAGTTGAGTCGAGATGCCCTTGGTCGTAGATGAATTTCCGAATGAGACGGGGGAAGTCAGGTTGTGCAAGTTTGGCGGCGATATCATCCGGGTAAACCTTGCGTACTATAAATGCAATTAAGTACATTTTAAAGTACCAACTCATGCAACACGTACGTGGAATCTTTGAGAGGTCGACGTGGGCCTCCACTGTGGGACCGGCGATGTCGGCGCCGTCATTGTCCCCATCTTCGTTGATATTGCCATTTCCGCTGCCAGCGCCGTTGCCATCATTGACGAGTAAACTTGAAGAATCCGAGATGAGGGGTTCATGACTCGGATCGACCCGGGCTCTGCCAGTGTTCATACCTAGTACGAATGACTAGTAAGTCCAGAGGATTAAGACCGTATGTAATTGGAAACCTTACAAAGTATTTGGCCCAAAACCGATAATATGCATGTGCCTTTCAGCATACGACGGTTAGTAAAATCAACACGAGCAGCCGCAAGCTTGTCGAGGCGCTGGTTGGTTAGGAGCATTTGACTAAGCGCGTCAAAACGATTTGAGCGCCGCCATGGCTCCTTCACAGCCTTGATGTGCTTGGATTCCGTGATGGAGGAACAAAGCCCATTAGGGGCTCCATAGGCACGAATAAGTTTGGTATAATGGACGAGGGAGTGCTGTCTTGGAAGATTGAAACCCTTAATACGAACACCAACCTCCCGAAAGATTTCACGATGACGGTGAAACCGCTTCAGGGCATTGTCTAAGGCGCCAAGACTGCGCGTGTCGTGTATGTCACGTCGGGCTATGTAGCAAAATTCAAGGAAGGCACGCATGGCCTGTACCATCTCGTCTGGTATGTGCCCTTGAATTGCTGGTAAGTAAACCTGTGCGCCGTACACGTGTTAGACTTAGTTATATCCTACATATTAAAGAATCGTTCACCTTCATAAGTGCCTTTGAGTCGTCACCAGTCCATTGCTTAAAATTTCGGCCCTCGGGAAAGCGTCTGAGCCCTGCAAAAGGCAGAGCAAGTGCTATTCTGGACAATCAATTTAGTAGTGATAATCGATGTACACAGAGGTGAACTTACCGCCGATCTATGTCATCGAGTATCTTCTGTGCTTGCGATGCTGGGTATTTGGCCTTAATGTAGTCATTCACCCATGTGACAAGGTGGTCCTTGAAGGCACCCTTGATTAACTGATGTAACAGGTCGGGTGACAGGAGTTCGTTGATATCGGCACGGGGAAAATAATGTGTGAATGGCTGCAAAAAATCTATTAGAGTCACAGATCGGTATATAAACGGTTCCGAATGTGCGCTCCGTAATCGCCGGCAAGGCCCAAGCCGCGGCCGCGCGTGGATTACGCGTGCTCGCGATGGCATACGGCTACGGCAGCGTCGCGGGGCCATGCCGCATATGCCAGCGGTAGCATGGAGAAGTGAAAAAAAAATACGAACAACAATGTCACCGACCAATCCATATTCGTCCCAAAGCACGCCTAGCTCAAACTCCTCAACAAGGATTTCAGTATGTGCTTGAGAACGCTGGACGGGCTTTCGCTGAGTCGGCTCAAGAGTCTGCTGACCAGAGTCGAGGTCATTCGCAGGCGCAGTACATCTGACGTGATTTGTGATTTGTCAGTAAGGGATTGAGTCGAAATAAAAAGAATGCATACCTTGCACACCAACCTTGAACGACGCAGGCAAGCAGCGCCTGCTCTGGATAGTCTGCAATATAAGGACCCAGCCCGTAGATAACCCTCCTGAAGTGGTCATCCAGAAAACGAACAACTTCGGGAGTTGTCATGCCAGGTCTGAGTGGCTCGAGTATTTTGGCAATTGATGAATGTAAGAGTTGACGGCGGAATTTGCGAAAGTCAGGGTCTTCGCGAAATTCGTGAGTTGCTAGATGAAATAGATACGTCAAAACGTCAGCGAATAACAACTCGACTAGATATACAGCAAACAAGCCAACTTTTAGGGATCGCGAAGAAACCAAGGAGCACAACACCATTGCGATGTGCTCGTCGAATGTTATTGTGTATGTTACCGATGGAGAGATAAATGGGCCAGTATTCATTGTGTCCCGTGGCCACAGATACAGTCGTTTTGTCACTACCGAGAATTATAGGACAAAAGACCGAGCCATGTGTTTCAGGATCCTCAGCGATTATGGTCTACCAAACAATGAGCATAAGTCTAAAGAGTGTACTGAAGACTCACCGCTTGTCTCCAGGCCCAATTTCCAGACATGAAATCGCAAAAGCGATGGGTTCCATCGGGAGTGCGCTCTTGAAGCGGCGCGAGATCAAAATCGGACTTGAAATCAGGATTAGACAAGATACCATGGACCAGAGCGCGTGGATTCCGGAACCACACATCGTAATCAGCTTCCATCCACGACACGATGTTACCTTCAGGTCGGATTCCGTTATACTTCAAACTAAAGGATTGCCAGGGGGTGTCGCCGAGAGGAGTAGAATCAATGGCACTGTACATTTGTGCGGCGTTTGCAAATGGTGGTTTACCATTGTGGGCACTGAGAGACGCAGCCCAAAGCGTGAGAAGACAATTGATATCTCCGGCAGACATCTGGTTACGACGATACAAGAAGTCCGCAACTTCGAATTCAAGACGATTGTTGTATGGCGTCCAGTCGTTAGGTCCCTGATCGGAATTACGTGGAGGTGCCAGCGTGTCTGATGGTATATCGTTTCCGTCCTCATCACAGATCTGCCCTACAACACGCAGCTAATGTTAGTCTATATAAAGAAACATTATATTAAGAGACTTACCATTGAGTTTGGGATGATAAACACGAGTAACGCCCTCGGTAACACCTGGAGGGTCAGGCCGAGGAACGTGAGGAGGAATGTGCTCGTCAAGCACATCGTCCCTAGGTGGTGAGTTTCGAGTCAATCCTTCAACGTAGGACCCAGGCGGTGTGTGATCCGAATCAAAAACGGGGATATCTATGTCAATATCATGGTCGGCGCCAGTAGATCCTTCACGTGAAGGTGGATGTGATGGCACAGAGTCGGATGGAAATGAACGCGGAGCCTGTTCGTGCAATGACTCATTAGAAGACAAGTCGGAGTGTTGCAATGGGGATGGCGGAGGCTCATATGGTTCGGGTGGTCCCTGAATACCATGCTTCACTTGCATGTGTTTCCTGAGTCCACTTCTGATGTGAAAGTGTCGGGGACAGTCGGGACAAGGAAGAGTTGGGGGAGGGGGACCATATATATGGATGTCGGAAATTCGCCGTGTATTATTTGGTAGCATTGTGAGAAGATAATATAAAAGCAAAGAAGAACAAGGAGAGAATTAGAATAATGCGTGTAAGGGAGGCGTGGTAAGCCCAAATTGTGAAAATCTGTCAAGTCCGCAGTTGCGCGTTAGCCTTAGGCTAAACCTTTGCTTAAACCACTTAGCTGGCAAAAACTTTAGCGCATCCCGTCTTGAACATACCACCTCCTTCACCTCGTCACCATGCCCAAGACCCCTTCCCCTCCACGTCGGATGAGTACACGGGCAAGTAACAAAACGGCTCACCCGGGAAATGTTGTCAAGCCCAAACGTCGAACCACGGCCCAGGTTCAAGAAGAAAAAATGGCTAAAGCTAAGGTTAAGGAGGCTCGTAAGGTGGCTAGGCAACAGGGCATCAACCGTGCAGCTGAGTTTGAGCACACTTGTCTGGCCAACGAAGACCTGGTTGACGCTACTCCTCGCCCACTATTCACTCCAAAACGGCGTCATAACCAGATCCAGTCTGATCTCACTCCCATTTCAAAGACAAGTGACAGCGACAGCCACGGTGATAGCGACAACAATGGTGACAGGGACGGCAACGACGACAGGGACGGCGACAGCGACAGTGACACTGACCGTGACAGCGACTCGGATAGCGACTCGTCAGACAACAACGAGAAGTCCGCATTCAAACCACTTGCCTCTGAATCCTCAGACACGAGAGATAACTCGACTCAAGCTGTCGAAAGCGACGTGCCACCGCCTCCAGGCAAAAAGCTGAAAGGTGCGCACAAAAAGGCTGCGGCGACAAGAGCAGCAACGAAGGCAACATCTCGCAAGAACAAGAGAGCCAACAAGTTGGATGCCGAGTCAGCAGACGCAGAGCCGCCTCAGGAGCCCAAGCCGAAGAAAATAAAGTTACGCATACGGGACGAGATCAATGTTGCTGCAAAGAAGATGGAGGACCAAGCGGAGGACAAGAGCCAAGGGAATAGGTATGCCGATATGGTCAAGTTGATGTCAGGGAAGCGACTCGAAGGAGAGGGGTTAGCTCTCAAGGGACCCCCTCAGCCCCAGGCGATGGTTCCGGTGGGAAAGAAGTCAGATGGAGCAATCAAACAGATAACGGCAACTGAGCCCAATCAGGCTTCGGTTTTGGCTTTAGCACATGGCACTCCACGGCGTGCTCCGACGTAAGCTGACTGCTCCTCTCATGTCTCTGCCTTGGTCATCGCTGTTAACGCTCGATCAATCTACTCTTTTTTGTATGCTCAGTGATGCCTATGCCAGTGAGGGACGGAAAGTGCAAAGCTCAGCGGTCAACTGTGAAGACCGGGTCCCCCGTGATCATGCAAAGCCCACCTCACAAGGACCAAGTCGCGTCCCAGCAACTACTTCCAGCCGTTCTAAGTCCAGCGTCGTTTTTCCACTCACAAGCAATTCCACTCGCTTGTCTGTGCCCTCAGCTCTCACCAACAACATCAACATCGTCAGTCATGGCTCGCTGGGCTCGACCAAAGTAAAGGCCAAACCGCTTGACGTCACTCTATTTTCCGAAGGTGGTCTTTCTGATGCTGATGAGACCAACGGCATAGAACGGGAGGCCGCGGTTAAGAGCCCGCCAAAAGGCAAGAGGCGTGCCACCAATGAAGTGAGTTTCTTTTTTTTTGTCGTGCTACCGTACTTATGTTATTTCAATCTAGCAACTCATAGTCGTAAAGACCGAAGACGTGACTTCTAAAAAACCTCGAAATGAAGGGCTCCCTGACTGGACCGATGCACGCTGGTTCCGCCATACATTTGTCACCACATATATGGCCTTCGTTGGTCAAACTGCTGACCCTTGGGACGTGCCCATTAAGCAAGCAGTCGAGGTCATGCAGAAGATTTGGGACGCCACAAATGGCCATGAATACGAGATTACATCATCTAGCGCGGTCTGTCAAAAGGTATGTGGTATATTCACGGCTAAAACAGTTTGAATATCTGTGCTTCAGGCTATCCAACGCCTTGCCGATTCATGGCGAAATGTCATTGGTTCCATCGGGATTTCGAGTGTTCAAACCTTTTGCGACTCGCAAGATTTGTTACGGGATTCGGATTCAGAGCGTCAAAAATTTGCTAGCTATTACCTCGAGGACCTTCGCTTTTTGTACGAGGACACTGATCATGAAGACAAAAAGGTACGCAAATCCGGACATCATCCTGTACCCACCTCATGACAGCGCGATGCCATTTAGAAATGGAAGGGCCTCTTCCGTAGCCCATTTATCCTTCAAACGTTTGCTGCACATCTCGGGGCTATCGAAGGTTCCCAGAAGGTTCCCGATCTCCATGAACCCAATGCGCCAACTCCTTTACCTATTGGTGCGCTCGGCCTGGCTGCTGCAGCGGTAAGTGGTGTTTTTTTTGCTCACAAAATTGTACTGACCGCTGCTAGGTGGAGAGGGCGCTAACTCTTATCGAAACTGGAACGGTGACGACCAAGACGCCCCGTGCGGCTAGAGGTAAAACCCTAACCCTCCCTAAGACTCTCAATTATGCTACTGGCAAGGACTCCACACGTCAGACAGGGTTCAGCGATGCAACTTGGGGAAAAGCCACCCGGAATTACACAAAATCGGCACGCTCGCTCGCGAAGGCCAAATTTGATGTTATCATCAAGGAGGCTCAAGTATTCATGAAGCCCACTCGGACTCGGACCAAGATGGCCAAAGCTGGTAGTAGTGGGGAGGTCATTGATGTTGACGACTATGATATACGAGCGTGCCTCGTTGCCAATTCCGATTCTGATTGTAAGTAGTATTTTTTCTGTTTCTCACCTGACTAACTGTGATGTGACCCTCCAGAATTTGCGTTGTACCGTATTGCAACCAAAAAATCCCACTCCTTCCTCAGTCTGATCGGCGAGCCATCGCACTTGACCTACTTACTAGATGGACAGTGGATCTATGATAGCCCTTCTAATTTGATTTCTTTTTTGTCTTTCTCTACGTTTTAAGTTTGTGTTCCTGACTGCAACACTTGTGGGTGGCCTTAGTGACTCCAGTGAGACACGTCCCCAACCGTGGCAGTATCTATACCAAAATATATAGACAGGCAATAATTTGTCTCCGGAGTTTGCTGAGTTCAAGCTCATTTGGCGATGTCTCTGCGTGTTCATTTTGCATACTTTGCCGCCCTATTTTGTTTAACGACTGAACCATTTCTCGTTCTTACTGTCACGTTCGCACGTTTTCGGCACAAGCGAAACAAGTGTTCATGGTGCCCACACATTTTCGGACGTGAAAATCGCCAGAGTAGGACCTTCAGCCACTGTTTGGCGATTCACGTGTTGTCACATGCTCTCATTTGCCAAGGCCGCATGCGACTTTGTTTGCCTGGGGAACATTTCGTGTATTCACCGTATGTGTGTGGTCTTACGTGCGCTCTTCGACTGTCGCTTCGCCATTTCGATGTACAGGTATGTCTAATATGCCTCGTTCAGTTTGCAGTTAATTGGCACGGCACTCTATTTGGTTCCGCTCCGTCATTTGCTGTGCTGGGTTCGGACAAGGGTTCGGATGTCCCTCTTCATGCTTCATGTGGTGCTCACTCTACTCCTCTTTTGCACGCTTGGAACTTGGACGACGACAAAAACGTTGTCGAGAACTGGTGAGTGGTTTCTGAGCTGTCTTCCCCCTTGCCATGCCCTCCGCCAGCGCAGACCCACCTTCTCGCACGTCACGCCTCCAAATCACGCTCAAACACCCTACTCAGAAACCAGCGCATGTTTGCCCCGCCGCTCACAATCACAAAGACCCTTACAGTGCCGTTGAGTCCGAAGACGATGACAATCAGCCTCGCGGTGGAGCAAACGGCCTCGACATGGTCGCTCACATGAACGAAAACGGGAAGCAGAATAGCTGGTGATTGTGCGTCACCTCGGCGCTCGAACCAAGCATGCACCCTTAGCCCCAAACATCCGTCTATTCCACATACAAAGGACTCTCCAAGAATTGGAGCACGGGAAAATCATCTCGAATTCGTGAGTAGATCGCTCTTGACCCGTAACTTTTCCGATAATGACCCTCGATTCCGGCCTGGGTTCCACAGCACCTCGACCCTCTGAAATCAGGGGGGTCGATCGCTTCTATTGTGGGGCAATAGCCGGTCAAGAGCTGTTTATGAACAGCATTCAAATCGCCGAATCTCGGGGAAGCCGATCTCAGCCAGTGTGTGTAGAGACAACTCTGGTGCGTACTCAAATCCCAAATTCGTTCAAGCCCAGGTATCTATTTATAGGAGTCCTTCGTCACTATAGCGTACGGGACGACAACGAAGAAGACTAAGAAGCAATCTAAGAAGAGGTCGAAAACCGTTCACGGACGGCGGGATGGGTCCAGAAACTTGACGCTTTGTAGGACTTTCTTCTTTTGAGTCACCTTTTTTCCAGCTGCAAGTTCCTATCAGTTTCTTACAGCTGTCTCAACGTATTCTGCGTCTTTATGGGAAGCAGTCAAGAAAAAATGATATCCTTGGCGGAATGCACGAGACAGGTGATACCCGCTGAATCCGAGAGTGAGCTAACTGAGCATCTTACACGTACACATTTGTTTTGTTCTCGGCCATGCCCACGATTCGTCTCATGAACGCCACGACGGGACACAGCACCGCACGGGGAAGCGATCACTTGGATTAGAACCCAGCAAAACCGAATACTATCTATTGTCTCTTCTCACCGACGATGTCACCCCGACTTTACGCGACTTAGAGCGACTGAAGCCCCCAGAACACCCGGACTCGCACTCGAAGGAGTACACGGCGGTTTACAGTGCCCTTCTGGACAGTATCTGCCGTTCTTTCAGTAATGATCAGCTACGGTTAGTGTTCGAAAGTCCAGTCCCATGAACCGGAAAAAAACCGGGACCGGACCGGACCGCAACCGGTTGCAACCGGACCTTCGGTTGCGGTTCATCCGGCCTGAGAACTTTACCGGTTGCGGTTCATCCCAATTTGGAAAATGGGTGAACCGCTACAGGGCCGGTTGGGACCGGTCCCAACCGGTCTTTACAGCCACGACCAGCCACGACCATCCGACAACGCGAACTTCGACAACGCCGACCAGATGGGTACTACAACCACCCTTCCGACACCCGGGCCGACTGCTGCGACGCCGACATCGATTCCTCGGACCGGCCTCAACAACGACAACCTCAAAACAACCACGCGCCATCACCAACGAACGACCAACGACCACGACCATCAACATCGCGTCGACAACCACGACCACAACTGCACCAACAACCTTGCCAACAACACGTCGACAACTACAGCAACGATCAAGACGATAACACATCGACAGCCGCAAGGACGACACATCGACAACGGCGACACCTCGACAGCGGCAACATCAACAAATCGACAACAACGACGATCGGCCGCAACAACAACACGTCGACAACAACGACGACGACACATCGACAGCCGCAACAACAACACGACAACAGCCGCAACATCAACACGACAACAGCCGCCAGCCGCAACATCATCACATCAACAACCATAACGACGGCCGCAACAACAACGCCTCGACAACCACGGTCCACGACGACGACACGCGACAACTGCGAGTCTGCAACTTTGGCCGCAACATCGACACATCGACAACCTCTGGCGCGACGACGATGACGACGACGACGACGTCTTGATGACGCGATAAGAGGGCGGCTACCGCGACGCTTTCACGGTGTCCATAGTATATTTCCACCCATAGAGTACTGTAGTGACAAGTTGTAACTACCAGTAGTATAGATCAATAGAAACTTATGACGGTTTATGACGGTTGCAGTCGGTCTTTGGCCGGTTGCAACCGACCCACGATGAGCCGGTTTAGACCGCTGAGGACCGGTCTTTGAGAATCCGGCAACCGGGTGGGACCGACTCCTGTCGGCTCGGTCCGGTTTTGGGCTCGGGGGATGAACCGATGGATCGGTCCCGGTCCCGGTCCTTCCAAAAAAGGGAAAAAAACCGGACCGGACCGGACTTTCAATCACTAGCTACGGTCCTTCACTCAGCAGTATGGCTTGTCGCTCGGCTCAAAACTGAGGAAAACCTCGTACGCCGAAGCTATCGTAGAGAAAGCGTGGCAGTGGCCTTCCCTCAGAGAGCTCAAACGTGCGCGGAGTGGTCGTACTGAAGTGACTTCCTTGGGTATGCGCACTGTGTCCCTTTATTGATCTCTCTCACTCTTCCTAGCATTGGCACTCAGCCCAAGTGAGCTCTTCATCCTTTTAGGAAAAAGTACGTCTATACGTCTCTCATGCGGTTTTGTCTAATACTGTCTCAAGATGGTTCCGACTTGTTTCAATTATCGAGGGAATATAACGTACACGCCTCTGTGAAACGCAATCCCCTCTCCTTGTATTTGGAGGGAAGCCATGACTCGGTTAAGGGAGCTGAAGAATATATCGATCGCGTTCGAAAAAGGTGGGTTGAGTCGATCGTGTTACTATTATGCAATATACTTACCGACTAGTAGGACATTGGAGGACACCTTCGATACACCATCGAAAAATCCTGTCCCACAGGAAGCTTTTCACAGCATTTCGCGCCTCTCTGAGCTTTTCTGGAGAAAACCGAAGACCAGAAAGTAAGGATATGTCTATCACCGGGCTACATTGTACTGACCTTACAAGTTACGTGTCCGAGCCAAGCATCCCTCGAATATCATGTTGGCTAAGAGGCTGGCAATAAGAGTCAATTACCAAGTTAGTACGCGATTTCGCGTTCAGGGCAGTTCACTGACGCTACTGTGGCAGGCAGAGCCCTCCGAGCTTCTCTCACAACAGACACATTACAAGGACAAGGAGTTGCGCACCCCAACAGCGGCGCCTCTGGCATATTCTCTGTACCCATTTTCAGGAGCTCGTTTGTTACGATGACGAGATCGAGTACTTTCCTTCGATGGCGCCGAGTGGGAGACTGGTTGGGGGATACCCGCTCACAGAGCCTTGACATCAGTGGGCTTGCACAATCACGAGGTGGTCTCTTCTCGATAGACGGGTGCGTGCGTTCCACATGTAGCTCATCGACTTCCTTAGCATACCTCCAGGGTTGAGACCGATCTCCAACATCGGCTTCTGGGTAACATTACTTCCAGTGCCTTGTAGGTATCAACATTGAGCTATTGTGTCGCCTACTAAACAACCACCAGCTCAGTTTTCCCGGTCTCCCGAGTTGATGAGCAGGGTTCCTTGAAGTCTCCGCATACAGGGGGGTTGACCTACACGGATACTCGTTTGTGGGTCGCCGTGCAACGGACGTCAGCCACGTTTTTTCCCAGGTAGGAAGCATGAACGTCTTTTGTTATATCTATTTCACCCCGTGCAGTCTCCCACTAGAGCTCGTTAAGGCACTTCCCTCACAACAGAGGGTTCTCCATCGATTGGTTTATCGTCGTTTTCCGGTCTTCGAGCAAGACAGTAGACATTCCGCAACAACAAAGTTCATTCGGATCGAGGTGCCATTGATTGACCATAAGCATGTACAACATCCAGTGGGACTTTCTGATCGAAGTGTTTTCACGAATGCGATGTTCTGGAGCGGCACCTCTGCCAATGTGGACTTATTGATGCCCGATCGGTGAGACTCGCACCATGATTCCTGGTGTCGCCCTAATATTCTTGCCTCAGTTATATGGACCTCCGCTTCAACGTCTCGGATATGAGCCCTCTTCCTTCGACTCAACAACCTGGTGAACTAATGAACTACTTGGATGGCCTTCAGAAGTCGTGCGTGTTACAGTAGCCTGCACTGCGCCGCTACTGACTCGGGACTAGTCTGACTTGCAGCAACCCGGACGTCACGCAGCCAGTACCCCCCCTTGTTGTATCTCATGACGACCACGAATATATTCTTGCAACTAACGCTAGTGTTCGGCAAAGCGCAGTCATTGTCTTCGGCCCCTTGGAGGCAGACCCATTTTTTGTTCGCACAGAATCCGGTCCATGGCATTCCCGTACTAACGCAACTGGCTTAATCCTGCCGCTTTAGAAGTCGCTCACACCATTGCCCTCAGAAAACGCGTGGTTCTGTCTCATCGGTGCGTATGTATGTGGAGAAGTAGTTCGGGTTCATGGTCTTCGGAATAACATGCACTGACCTGTTACACGTTACTCGAACAGCCAGCAGGCCGAACGATCGGACTCGCGATTCCGGGCACCGGCCACCTCCTCGCAAACGCGCGCACTTCCCGACGAAGCTCCGTCACCTGCTGCACGCCGACCTTGCCCTCTGCAGGCAGTCGTGGAACGCACAAAAAGGACAGACATCCGACATCTCCCATGGTAGAGCTGTCGGACAACCAAAGAGCGAAGACCGCAAGTCAGCAGAGGACAGCCCGAAGGGCCGTCCAGCTTCCGCTAATTACTTGGCTTTTTCCTACTGCTTAGGGACCACTTAGCATAGTTAGCATAGTTAGCATATTCTGTGCTTTCCATGGATGTTGTCATGCTTTTACACGCTTAAGCCTACTTGCTTGTGCTCTTTGACTGCTTATGTAAAATTCTAAATTGCTTGAACCCTCAATTGCTGCTTATTTTTAGAACCTACTTGGACTCTTGTATTGCTTATTTTAATGTTAAACTTGCTTGGAGCACCAGATGCTGCTTATTTTTAGAACTTACTTAGACTCTCAGATTGCTTATTTTAATTTTAGAATTGCTTGGAGCACCAACAGCTGCTTATTTTTAGAACCTACTTAGACTCTCATATTACTTATTTTAACATTAGATTTGCTTAAAGCACCAACAGCTACTTATTTTTAGAACCTACTTAGACTCTCATATTGCTTATTTTAATTTTAGAATTGCTTGGAGCACCAGATGCTGCTTATTTTTAGAACCTACTTAGACTCTCATATTGCTTATTTTAACATTAGATTTGCTTAGAGCACCAACAGCTACTTATTTTTAGAACCTACTTAGACTCTCATATTGCTTATTTTAACATTAGATTTGCTTAGAGCACCAACAGCTACTTATTTTTAGAACCTACTTAGACTCTCATATTGCTTATTTTAACATTAGATTTGCTTAGAGCACCAACAGCTACTTATTTTTAGAACCTACTTAGACTCTCATATTGCTTATTTTAACATTAGATTTGCTTATACTGTCAACTGCTGCTTATTTTTGGAACATACTTAGACTCTCATACTGCTTATTTTAATTTTAGAATTGCTTGGACTCACAATCACTGCTTAATTTAATACAACCTACTTGGATTGGAGTCTTAGACTGCTTATTTAAACATTCAATACAGCTTGGAATCTTGCACCATTGGGGCCTTAGAGTGCCTTAAAAATATTACTTATATTTGTGCTTATCCCAAGTCAAGAATAAGCAGACAATAAGCCAAAATTAAGTCAGGTTCAGAGCGAGGCTTGACTTAATCTAAGCATGGTCAGGCTTAGCAACATATGGCTTAATGTTGCTTAAAACGGTTATTAAGTTATATTAAGCACTATTAAGGGCCATTAAGAAAAATCAACATTTTCCTGATGATACCCGTCCGTAGCCATTGGGGCTCTGCTAACCAGACTTGACGGACGGCAGACGGCCGACCATACCTGTCACTTGACCGTTGATTGGACAGCCGTACCCATTAGACGGTACGGTGCGCAGCCCTATTACAGGGTTGAGAAAGTCGGTGCGAGAGTTGGCAACTGTGCGTACAACACCTGCAACAGCAGGGAGCTTGGTGGGGAGCATGAAAAAATATAAAAATGTACAGCCCCCGTCCTAATTTCGAACTAGACATTGGCATGAGCTCAAACAGGACAGCGCCGCAAGCAGCGCCGCAAAATTGTGAACTGAAACGACATTTGCGGCCGCCTTCAGCGTCCTGAGAGACCCGCCCCCTTCCAGATCAACGGACCAGCCCTCCAGCGGCAAAAAAGTAAATTTTTTAAGGCCTTCAGGATCAAACCCCCCGGCCTCGGGTCACGGAACCACGGCCCGGCCCCCCGGGCCTGGCATGCAAACCCTGTGCACGTTCACATGCTCTCAATGAAACGCGTAACATGCTTAGAAAGCATTTTGAAGGGCCCCGGAGGGGCCCTTCGAAATCGCTAGTCAGTAAAAATCGTGTCAGAAAATGTTCATCACGTTCGCGTCTTTGCTGTCGACAACGAGTGCGCGATCAAAACTATCGGCGAAGTGGACAAAGCTGTGTGGTGATGACTCGGAGTTCGGTATGGCAAGTGGGCGACAGGTGCCAGTGCAGCGCGAACGACGATAGCAAAATGAGAGAATGAATGGGACGTACCAGCGCTTGCAAGCCAGGCTAGAAGTCGCGTATCCCTCAAACCCAGCGATGGTGTACCTGCTCTTTCCTTTGTCGCCTAAAACGTCCCGGCGTTCACTCGCTCGTGCAGACTTACAACTCGGTGCATAGCGTCGAGTTCAGCTCGCTCAGGCTGCCCAGTGGACTCCGCCTCGTAGAGGACGTCGTGTACGTCTCCATTGCCATTCCTTTCTTTACCCTGCCTCATCTCTA
This sequence comes from Lactarius pseudohatsudake, assembly GCA_021525015.1. NCBI lineage: Eukaryota > Fungi > Basidiomycota > Agaricomycetes > Russulales > Russulaceae > Lactarius > Lactarius pseudohatsudake. The sequence goes on from JAKELH010000154.1 coordinate 44,008, forward strand.
CGGGCCAGGTACTTCATGAAGGACGGCCTGCGGGGCGTATGCTTGGGCGTATGCGTTTCTACCGGCGCCAGACATCTGAACAAGGCCAGCGCGGCTTCCGTCTTTCCTCCCTTGGCATCCTCCTCGCGTGTTCCCTCCGCCCTCGCCCTTGGCGTCATGTCCCCGCACTCAAAGCTCTCATGCGCGATCTCCACTCCGATTCTGTCGCCCAAGGCGACAGCAGCCAAGACGTCTGGCGGCGGTTCCTCGAGCTGCGCGAGGCACGTCTCGAAGATCTGGGCGGCGCTGGCGCGTGGCATAGGTGGAGTGAGGAACTAGAAGTCGATACGGACGATGGTGGGGCCCAGGATGGCAGCGATGGGTGCGAGGTGAGTCGCAGCGCTCAAAGAGAGCTTTCGACCAACTCATTCGCTATAGCAGTACACGCTTCCCTGACGACGCACCTTCCCCACCTTCTGCGTGTGCCATGGCCCTCCTCACACACGCTATACAAGTCGCCGCGGATACTCATATACACGGAGCCGTCGAAGCGACGAGCTTCCTCTGCCAAGTAGTCGCGGACATGTGTATCGAAGACCAGACGACCCCCGCGACCCAGGGCGAGCCCAATGCTGCCCCGCAATTGAAGGGTAAGCACAAGGGGGGCATCAACGTCCTCGGTATCGTAACCCTACGTGACATCGACATGCTCGAACGCAAGTCGCAGACAGGCCGCGGTTGGACAGTTGCACGACCGACGCGATCTTCCTCGAAAAGCCGCAGTATTACGACCTGATCATCGAATCAACCTCCTACGCACCCACCGAGCGCCGTACGACCGAGCGACCGGGCCTGCAGCTAGCGATCAGGGAGCCGTATACGCGCAGGCTGACCTTCCACCGTGCCCTTCACCTGGAGCGACGTGAAACTGGTACGTACCCCCGTGCTCAACGATATCCATCCCTGAACGCCGGGCAGTGGACCAGGCTCATACTCCAGCTCGACGCAGATACGAACAGCGTCGCGCGCGCGCATCGTGGTCTGTGCATTGACAGACGCGTTGGGCGTGTATGAGGACGTGCGTGTCGTCTGCGCGAGGCTCTGCTCCGGCCTCTGGCGCAGCTGCAATGGAACCGGTGGATTGCGCGACCAATGGTCGTGGACCGGGTCCCCGCGCGCGCCCCGCTGTGCGCACAGAGACGGCATCAAAGGGCGCCGGTCATACCGCCAGAACGACGACGTCACGGGCAAGTACGACTCTAGCGACGGAAGCGAGGACGGCGCAGTGGGGGTGCGCAGCCGGCAGACGTGCACGATGTTAGCGCTGCTCCAGACGTTCCACGCGCAGATGCGCTTCCTCCTCTTCCGCCTTGCCACCGTCTTCCCGCCCGCAGCATCTGCTCCCCCGGATGCGCAGCTGACGCCACGCGATTTGCTCGCCCTTGCGCTTGGCCCGCTTAGCAGTCCCGATGTGCGCTTCGTCAAGTGGCTTGCGGAGGAGTATGCCGCGCGTTTCTCTGCGCCGCGGATGGCGCGGCTTGCTTGGCGGGCCCGTGGATGTCGCTGTTGGGGGTTCGGGCGCAGCGTCGTCGTAGTATCGGGCATGAGAGTATTCACCATGTCTTATTTGAAAGCACGGACGGACGACTCCTGGTACTGCGGCGGAGTTATACCTTTGGATGTACATACCATACTCATCGCTTTATCTATCTATCTTTCGCTCTATCCGTCCTCCTTGTCGCCGTCTTATACCTTTTTTACAATACCCTGTGCATAGATTTCCCAGTCTGATCTGAGCGAGCGTTGGTTTTTGGAAAACTGGTCCGGAGGTACTACACGTGAGTACGCGCCGCGCCATCAATACGTGCAGATTGGCGCAGGGAGTGCGTGTCAATAATAAACTGGGGATGGGGCTTTCAGCGCGTCCAAACCTAGTCTCCGCATCTCCTCTGGCTTGGGTCACATCCCTTGCGTGTTCAACACAAGCGGAACTTTCTCTGTATCCGTTTCAGCTTAGCCGCCCACACTGGCACGCGCCCCACCGGTTTGCTCTGGAGGTCATTATAATACAACTCTGAGGCTGGCATCGGCCCAGAAAACGTCACCAGGCTCGGCCAGATGGGTACAGTGGACGAGATCCCAAATGCTTCTGAGTCCCCTGCGTCTAACTTGAACTTTGAGACCATCGCCATCTCTGTAAACGCCGGTGCTATGGCTGGGTGGGCCTAGTTGTCAACAGCGACTGTGAGTCAGCGACAGCGGCAGCGTGGATGTGTTCTGAGAAATTGAACTCTGAGTCGATCTCAAATCTACGCCTGCGCTGCCCAGGCGCTTGTGCGAAGCGCTGGAGATCCGCTATGGGACATATGCCGAGTGAACATCACTGGTAGGGATAGGGAAGTAGAAGTCTATCCTGGCAAATCTTCGCAAGTGGCGAGAATAGTGGTCGAGAAAATCGAAATCATTTGTTGATCACACATAGTGAAAGACCCCTCCTATCTCACAAACGAAGACCGGATTTAGTGAAACTACGACAACGATGCACAAAGGCCGAGTATATCGTATACATCATACACTTAAGCCACAATTTCTGGATTACCCGACACTGGATCTACTAAATTTGTGGTGGCCCTTAAGACTTGCGCTGGAATGCTGGTTTGAAAAGACGTTTAAACCAATGCACTTTTCTATGCGCATGTGCTTCAACCGAAGACAGAGCTGGCTCTAAAATCATGATGAGATTATCTTAACAGTCGCAAGAGTAAACGAACCAATATCAGTGGCCATAATAGAGTGTGGTTCAACCGAAGACCGAGATGGCTCTAGAAGGGTGATGAGATTGGCTTTACAGACGCAAGAGTAAACGAACCAATATCAGTGGCCATCAGAAAGCTTGCAGAACGCTCAACAGAGCGTTGGGGGTATCTCGTAAAGTGTCGTTGAATTTTCAAGTCAACATTCGCCTCCCGAAAGTCCAACTCCGCCCGAGTTAGTGCGGATTTAGATGAGATATCCGAGAGACATAAGAACGTGGCATGCTTCAAAATAAGGATAACAGCTTCCAGAGGTTAATTGCGCTCTAAAGATGATAGTGATAGAGTGCAATACCAAAGATCAAATGATGACCGGTAAGCTAGAGAAATGGATGTCATAAGCCAAAGGCCAGATGGCTGTGATGGGAAATAACACATTTTGGACAGTGGGCAGTGACATAACCTTCATTGCCTTATGAAAAAATGAGATTCCTAGTAGAGTGAACATCGGAGAGCACTCACAAACAAGAGAATGAAAGGTGAAGATCGTTAGCAGACTGAAAAGGAGAGCGTGCACGCACGTGCTAGTGGGCCAGGAATCAATATAAAGGCCAACAGGCATAGAAACAAAGCAAAGAAAACAGCTACTCACATGCTGGAGAGCCAAGGGGGTTCATGAGCAGACTTTGAAGAAAGCGAACCAACTCGAAGGCACCCACTCACCAACTGGAGGGCCGAGGACAGGGGTCGTTAGTAGGCTCGAAACAAAGCGAGCCACGATAGCCACTTACAGACTGGAGAGCCGAGGATAAACGTGATTGGTGGGATCCAAACGCAGCGAGCCACGGCAGCCACTCACTTTCTGGAGAGCCGAGGATAGCCGTCATCAGTAGGCTCGAAACGCAGCAAGCCATGGCAGCCACTCACTCCCTGGAAAGCCAAGGACACGCATCGTCAGTAGGCTTAAAACGCACAGAGCCACGACAGCCACCCACTTCCTGGAGAGCCGAGGAGAGTCGTCGTCAGTGGGTTCGAAATGCAACGAGCCATGGCAGCCACTCACTTTCTGGGAAGCCAAAGAGACCCGTTGTCAGTAGGCTCAAAACGCAGAGAGCCACAGCAGCCACTCACAAACTGAACAGCCGAGGAGAGCCGTCGTCAGCAGGCTTTAAACGCAGCGAGCCACGGCAGCCACTCACATCCTGGGTAACCGAGGAGAGTCGTTGTCAGTAGGCTCGAAACGGAGTGAGCCACGGCAGCTACTCACGAACTGGACAGCCAAGGACAGCCCTTGTCAGTAGGCTCGAAACGCATCGCGCCACGGCAGCCACTCACGTACTGGAAAGTCGAGGACAGCCGTAGTCAGTAGGCTCGAAACACAGCGGGCCACTGCAGCCACTCACTAACTAGGCAGCCGAGGACAACCGTCGTCAGTAGGCTCAAAACGCAACGAGCCACGGCAGCCACTCACGAACTGGAGAGTCGAGGACAGCCGTTATCAGTAGGCTTGAAACGCAGCGAGCCACGACAGCCACTCACATCCTGAACAGCCGAGGACAGGCATTGTCAGTTGGTTTGAAATGCAGCGAGCCACGGCAGTCACTCACATCCTGGACAGTCGAGGACAGGCATCGTCAGTAAGCTTGAAACACAGCGAGCCACGGTAGCCACTCACGAACTGAACAGCCGAGGACAGCCGTTGTCAGTAGGCTCGAAACACTGCAGGCCACTGCAAGCCACTCACGAACTGGACAGCCGAGAACAGGCATTGTAAGTAGGCTTGAAATGCAACGAACACAGCAGCCACTCACTAACTAGACAGCCGAGGACGACCGTCGTCAGTAGGCTCAAAACGCAGCGAGCCACGGCGGCTACTCACATCCTGGACAGCCCAGGACAGCCGTATTCAGTAGGCTCAAACTTGAAGTGAGCCACGGCAGCCACTCACTTTCTGGAGATCCGAGGAGGGCCGTCATCAGTAGGCTCGAAACGCAGCGAGCCACGACACCACTCACATCCTGGAGAGCCGGGGACAGGCATCGTCGGTAGGCTCGAAACACAGCGAGCCAAAGCAGCCACTCACATCCTGGAGAGTCGAGGACAGGCATTGTCAGTTAGTTTGAAACGTGCCAAGCCGTGGGAGCCACTCACGAGCTGGAGAGCCGAGGACAGCTATTGTCAGTAGGCTTGAAACGCAGTGAGCCATGGCAGCCACTCACATCCTGGACAGCCGAAGACAGGCATCATCAGTTGGCTTGAAACACAGAAAGCCACAACAGTCACTCACCAACTGGACAGCCGAGGAGAGCGGTCGTCAGCAAACTTGAAACGCAGCAAGCCACGGCAGCTACTCACATCCTGGAGATCCGAGGACAGGCGTCGTCAGTAGGTTCGAATGCAGCGAGCCACGGTAGCCACTCACTTCCTGGAGAGCCGAGGACGGGCATCATCAGCGGGCTCGAAACGCATCGAGCCACGGCAGCCACTCACAAACTGGAGAGCCGAGGACAGGCATCGTCAGTAGTTTTGACACGCAGCAAGCCTTACAGCCGCTCACGAACTGGAGAGCCGAGGACGGTCGTCGTCAGTAGGCTTGAAACGCAGCGAGTCACGACAGCAACTTACATCCTGGAGAACCGAGGACAGATATCGTCAGCAGGCTTGGATCGTAGCGAGCCACGGCAATCGCTCACAAACTAGAGCACCAGCATGGTCAGGTCGGCCCATCTGAAAACCGTGAGTAATAGCTGGTACTCACAAACTAGGAGTCGGGGGGGGATCATGAGCCATGTACCGCGAATCAAGACCCTATCAACACTTACCCAGATGTATGGAAACGAGACAAGACATTCCCGAACTATATCTTTGACCCCCATGTCAGTAGAGGAATGGACACTGCAATGCTTGTTATGATCGTCGCTCGCTTCGCCCCTTCAACTGGCGCACACACCGGTTCAATGCTGTCATAACGCTCAATTCTAAATTACCCCTCTGCACAGCCAAAAGCATTAAGGCGACAACGTCATCATTCAAAGCTGCAGCCGTTGTCTCGATAAGCTTATCACAGCGCGCATTTTTCTTGTGCATTCCTTCAAAAAAACGTTAGCATGTAGCTCCGGTATTCGCCTCTGAACCCACCTTCTAATCGCACGAATCCAACATCATCGCCAAGGAGACACAGGTAGTGCTCTTCAAATTGTTTGTCTGCCGCATCAAATACATTCTCATCTGGGCTTCCGAAATCCTCCAAATGGATTTGGACATTTCGCCGGAATTGGTCATATTTCGTAAACACAGCGATGACTGGGACTGCAAATAATTATTGAATACAGTCATGACTGCCCGTAATGTCGCACCATTCCGGTCAGGACAGATGTCCTTGAAAAATTTGAGGTCGAGCCGTGGTCGTTGGTTGTCCATCGGGACACAGTACCTCAAAACATGACCATCAGTTGTCGTAATCATGAACACTCGAGAGTACAAACCATATCGCATGTAGTCTGTTTGCCAGTCGCGTTTCTCGACACTTACGTCGAATAAATTCCTGTAAAATTTGGAGTTCCTCTTTGCTACCCGACTCAATTCCACGAGAATCGTGGAAAATGTAGCCATCATGATTGGAGAACACAACTTCGTCATCGATCGTGTGCTCCCCTCGCTGGTTCCATGTTTAGATGCAACGGAAGAGAAGTACTGCTGTCACTAACATCCATGGACGGGTCAAGCTTAATCTGATCCATGGTGAGGTCAGACTAGCAGATAGATAGTTGGACGACGTACCTTCTCTTTCCCCCGGTAAATAATGGGGCTCCCCGTCGTATCGCACACCCTTTGTAGGATGGTTGTCTTACCTGCATTGGCCCTTCCTATAATCAGGACTCGGAATCGGATCTTTGGAATTCGATGACGGGATTGTTGCGTGTCCATTGGCGACGATGTTGGGAAAGCAAGAGTTGTTGGCTGATTTGATCTCGTCCTTGATGCATTGATGCCTTGATGCTTGATCGATCATCGATGGTTCACACGAGTGTTCACCTTCCTTATTTGGCCAATTTCGTTAAGAGTCACGGACCCAACTTAGGAGGTTTCTCCATTCTTTCCTTCGTGGGTGTCTTTACCCCGCTGCCGGAGATCTCGTGAGTCGCGTTCTCTTCGCACTACTCTCATCCCGCTCTCCACCAACTGGTACCAAGGTCCAATTATAGTCGACGAATGTCTGCCTGCTCCTTGGCCTGCTCAATAATTTCACCATCATCTTAGTCTAGCCGTAATCGGCATCCTACTACCAAACGACCGAACCACATACCCACTATAATAAGCCCTCGCACTCTCACGTGCGCGTGCAGAGCGGACGATCGAGGCAAGCGCTGCCTGCCCACACCGATATGCAAGCACGTGATGCGAGTACGTGGAAAAGACCCCAGTGCATACCCACAGGGCGACCATCCATAGGACAGACGTCGAGTTGGCCGGTCTAAGGCAGAGCGAGGTATGAGCGCTATGAGCGGTCTATCGTCTTTGAGTGAGCGGGCATGGCGGCACGTGACTCATTCTTCCCTTGCCACCCGCCCGCTTTTCCAACCGGTCCAGAAAACCGGAATCTTTTCTTTTTACCCGCCCACCACGCCCTTTTGCTTCGGGATCGACGATGTGAGTTGTTGCACCCGCCGATGCCACTCTGGTCGCTCCGGGAGTTTTCCCACCCGCCCATCGCGACCTCGGCTCGGCAGCCAAAACCCTCATTTTCGATCGAGGAGCGCTTCGCGCTTTCGCCCACTCTCTCTACGCTAGCAGACCGCCCCGTTACCTCCCTTATTGCCACTCACTAATTATCCTACAATGCTTGTACATTCTCTCCGGACCTGATCCAAATAGTACCATAGACTCATAGTCGAATGGCGTTCTCCGCCCCATCAACTTTTCGTGCCGCGAACCGGCAAATCCTTTCCGTCTCCCTACCCTCACCGGTGCCGCACGAAACCCATCCTCGAGAAGCAAACCAGCGACTCGCAAAGGCCTCCATTTAACGTGCTTCCACTTGCCCACCTTCTCTGCCCCTTTGTTCTGACCAGGCGTGTTGGGGACCGAGCTTCATGAAGATCGCACAGGCGGATGCACGCCTCCCGTATTTGGCCCGAAAAGGTTCGCCAGGCCGAAGGGCGCGTTCGAGTTACCATTCCGTACGAGCATGGCGGGCAACGCACTGCGGCCCACTTCCGGTGTCCTTGCTGCGTGGCGTTTGCCTCTGCGTCTACCTCTGCGACCATCCCAACATTTACACCCGCTGCACCCGCGCGGTCTAGCTGGTAACGGGGCTATGTGAGCAGGCCAATGTGAGTTGGCGTGGGTGCCCAAGCTCATCTCCAACTCTCCTGATTCTGCGGCGGCGGGTGCCAGTGGGGATTTCCATCATCTAAGCGCCGGCGTGAGGAGAGAGCCCATCGATCTCGACCACGGCGCCGCATCTACGGCCCGGACATAGTGAAGACGATCTTGATCTCGTCCGACAACACGGACTAAGACGAATACATTGTACCTGAGCTACGCGCAAAGCTGCGGCGAGGATGGTTTGCTTTCCTACACACTGGCGACAAGTACTCAAGCAAGTAATTGTGACATGTAATCCGGGGTCTGAATATACTGTAATTCTAAATCGCTGAGAGTCGGTCAAGGAATCCAATTAATCCAAGCTCGATTCGGTGTAGAATTGCACGTGTGAAAATCGGCAGCACCGGACTGCAGACGCGACTTCGACGCGAGTTCCTCCTCTCCTCAGCTTCTCATTCATGACGACGTCCTCTGCCAACTCAGGCATCCTTCCCTCAGCGACTTCAATACCCGAGGATATTGGATAGTCGATTACGTCATTTGATTTGACTCGTGGCCAGCGCCGCCTCTCCGCCGCTCCTCACATCCCTCTCGTTTACACCAATTCATCACGGGACGAAACAGTCAGCTTGACAGCATCCAACCTTGTAATCCTTTTCGTATGCACTTGATTTTCGTCGCGTAGAACGATGCAGCTAACTTCGCGCTGGCGCAGAACTCAAGGATCCAGGCGTAGCTCACATGCCATATCACGAAGTCCGTAGCGCAAAGGTTCCATACGTCCATCCCCGTCCAACTTACTCGCTGACTTGGCCACCAATTTATTCCGCCCAGTCTCTGCCGCGTGACCCACGGTTCGAAGACACAATGATGTTTGAGCCGACACTTTCGTCGCTTGCGTACCTAACCGCATTCGCGACATCCCGATGTGTCTGGGCAAGCCTCCGTCGCGAGCGGCAAGATGAAAGGGCACTGCATCCGCACGCTGCGCAAGGTCGCCGACGAGACTGTGGGGCTTGCGGGGACCCTCCGTCAACGCCTGCTCGCTTGTTGCTTGCTATTTTTTGCACAGAATTTGGGGCGGGGGTGGGGAAAGAACCTTCAGTGATCGCGGGCAACCAGTTTCCCCACCCCCAAACCCCTTCAGGTTTGCGCTTGCCACTGTCGTCCAGCTACGAAGAATTATCGGGGGGGTTGGACGCTTTTGGAAGGTGTGTCTGTTCCTTGGGCTGTATTTTTTTTCTTACTGTTCCGTGGTCGCACATAAATGATGCAGTCTGGACCGACCCATCCAAACGGTGCCGGAATGGCGGAAACCTCTCTCTGCCCACTCATGTAGTATACTGGTTGTGTGTCTAGCGCATCTGCATCCGCAGGTCGAAATCTAGACAACCCATCAACGTGCATCAACCTTGAAGAAGCTCATCTTGTACTGTCTCAGGACAGGGAACACACATTTAACTTTGGGCCGCGGACTTGGCACCTGGTAACGGATAGTGAAGATCCTTTTGGAGATTGTGGCTTGGTGTGGCATGTGCCGTTGGGCATAAAATGCAAAAATACAAACTCAGAACTCCAGCGATCCACCTTAGAACTGTATACCCTGAAACCGCTGACCCCCACTGCCTCAACCCAGCCGACGACTGAGCGATGATCGGGGACTCACGCGACCAGCAAGTGTCAGCTCAGTTTGGTGACGACGTCGTTGAACTCACTTTGTGGCTTCACCTCAAGTATTACTGTGTTGGTACGTGAGTTCGTTACGGACGTAATCAAAGTCTTCCAAACTGAATTACTGTATTTTTGTTTTAAAAGAAGTCAACGACGGGTGAAACGCGGCATGAGAATATCGTCTTAATTAGGGAACCTGGTCCGGATAGTGTCTGGTTGCGGCGCGAGTGCCTGAATATACAGTATCGCCGCAGATAAAGATGATCTGATTGTGCCACTCGTGGGACCCACACAGTCTGTCATTCGAGTTGCTATAATACTCAGTAAACCAGAGTTCGCGATTCGGATATCCAGATTACAATCCCCGAGTCCCGGAATATTTAAGTTATTCGAGACTAGCGCCTCGCGTGACCTTAACCCCGTCTGAAACACCATCTCGGTCGGGTCGGCTGCCAATTCCATTACGTCGTACAATGCTGTGCATAATCTTCTGTCGTCGCCTAGCCAGTGGCTCCCCTTGTCTTTTCCATCCCCGTTTCACCCTCCCGGGGCACACTTTGTGGGGCATTCTTTGCCCCGACCCGGGCAAAATGATCGATCGCACACCCATCAATCTTCGAACTGAACCTGAGCAAAACATACTGTTCGACGCCCGTCGGACCTTTGCTAAGGGAGCTTCTCTCCCACCCTGACTTCCATCATATATAAGTCCATGTGCATGTGCTCGCTTACCCTTCCCTCTCCCCAGCAGCCCGTCGCTTCCTCCCTTCCCAGATGGCGCCCTACTTCATCCGCAGTCTCGTCCCGCGCCGCGAAGCTCGTGCACAGAATAGCAGGCCGCTTCTCGAGGTCCTTCGTTCTCTCACATGGGTCCAATGGGCGCAATTCTTCTCTGGGTATGTCTTATTCCCTCGAGCAATCAACCGGGCTAATTGTGTCCTTTTTATCTGCGCAACAAAGGTGGCTTGCTTGGACTTGCGATGCGATTGACTTTTTCAGCGTGTCGCTCAGCGTCACTCGCCTTCAAAAGCAATTCAATAAGGACAAAGCTTCTACCATCGTAAGCTCTACGTCCCCCTTTCCGTATTACCGCGACTGAAAGTTGATTGTTATCGTACTTTTATAGACACAGGCCATCACGTTGACACTTCTGTTCCGGTCCGTAGGCGCTGTAAGTGCTTCCTCGTCACACGATTGATGAGCACGTGTGCAACATTTTGGGCGTCTGGGGGGAGCTGTCACTCCCGTGTCGGCTAGATATTGCTTCCAGTCCTTCCCACTAGATGGCGTGCTCCACTCGCCCTTCCTCTCCCCGGTGTCCACTATCAGGAAGATACTGATCGTCTCCCTCTACCCTAGGTCATCTTCGGCGTCCTGTCTGACCGCTACGGGCGGAAATGGCCCCTCGTGATCAATCTACTTTTCTGTGCTGTCCTCGAGCTCGGCGCTGGATTTGTCAACACCTTCCAACAGTTCCTCGCCCTTCGCTCTATCTTTGGTATTGCAATGGGTGGTGTCTGGGGTCTCGCGTCATCAACCGCGCTCGAGAATCTCCCTGTCGAAGCGCGTGGTCTTGGCTCCGGCGTACTCCAGCAGGGATACGCCTGCGGATACCTCTTCGCTGCAGTCATGAATCTCCGGCTCGTTCCTCACACCTCCACTACGTGGCGCTCGCTCTTCTGGGCTGCCGCGGGCATCTCGGCGTTCGCTGCCTTCATTCGTGCTATTGTCCCCGAGAGCGAGGTGTTCCTCCGCGCGCGTGCGGAAGAACGTGCAAAGGGTGCGACCACGGGAAAGAAGACAAAGGTGTTCATTCACCAAGCTGGCGCAATGCTGAAGAAGCACTGGCTTCTGTGCGTCTACGCCGTGCTTCTCATGACTGGTAAGTTACGTCGAATCCGTAATTAGCGAGTGGCGTGGGAGTTGGGGAGTCCTTAGGCGAGAGGCTAATAATCTATTGACTCAGGCTTCAATTTCTTCTCGCATGGTTCTCAGGATTTGTACCCTACGTACCTCCAGACGACCAAAGGGTTTGATAGTTACCATTCCACCGTCGCCACCATCATTGGCAACTGCGGTGCCATCGCGTACGTCCACTCTCCGTCCGCATCTAGGGTATCTGTGTAATAACTCTGCCGTTCACGTAACAATAGCGGTGGTGGCATTGCTGGTATGACTTCGCAGTACATCGGCCGTCGTCTCACCATCGTCATTTTCGTTCTGATTGCCGCCGTGTTTATCCCGCTCTGGATCTTGCCGAGCAGTTTCGGTGGGCTTTCTGCCGGCGCGTTCTGGCTGCAGTTCGGCGTCCAGGGCGCGTGGGGTGTCATCCCGATCCAGCTTGCCGAGATGAGCCCCCCTGGTTTCCGCGCGACTTTCCCCGGTGTCACCTATCAACTCGGAAACGTAAGTCCAAGTCCTCAATTCCTTGTTATGTGCGAGGTTTGTTGACTGACTTTGTATATTCGATAGATGATCTCTTCCGCATCTTCACAGATCGAGGCGACGGGTGGCGATCACTTGAAGACTACGATCATCAAGGGTGGTGTGCGCACGGTCGTGCCCGACTATGCCCGAGTGCAGGGTATCCTGATTGGCACCGTGGCTGCTTATATAATCTTGCTCACTGTCATTGGCCCCGAGTGCGTCCTCCTTTCCTCCCTTCCACATTTCAGTTTGAGACCTCTCTTTGTGTAGGAACCACGGATCGAACTTCGAGAAGCACGGTCTCGCCTTTGAGAGTGACTCGGATGCCAGCACTCATGATCAACACACCGTTAATGACGAGAGGCAAGACGAGAAGCTGAGTGATACACGCTCAGAGGTGATAACCAACGAGAAAGTTTAAAGGTTGACCTAATCAGCCAGTGAGTCGCTCGTTCGTCTACTAGCAAATAGTACCCTTAAGAAACCCAGTCCTATCCCGCCCCCGTCCTTGCTACTGTTTGGTTAATACTAATTTGGAAGAGAATATTCCCTTCACACTTTTTTCGCCCTTCTCTTCTCTCTTCGCCGCCATTAACGTCGATTTTTGGTGTTTGTGGATCAAGTTATCTGTTAGGGTTTATGGGTGTACGATAAGATTACGGCCGAGTGCCTCTACCTGCTTTGCTCAGTTTCTCACGCTCTCTCTGATACGACCATCGACGTCAACTCATCACGAACAACTTGTAGTTACCCATGTTGACGACCCGTCATTTGACTGGCGTTGCGTAGAATTTAGCGTTTATAGAAATACAGTCGAGCAGACACCACAAACCAAAAACTAATCACACGCCGCCGTGAATGAAGTGCTTTATACATCATACGTACGTACAAACAAAGGTTTCTGGATCGCTTCGCGCGTCGATAAAACCAAAATTGTGCGACCGCTGATGTGTGTGGCGCCAGGCAGGCAGGGTGAAACACTTCCGAGACTCAGATACTCATTCCCACCGGGTTAATATCGGCGATCGGAGAAACGACCCACACGCCGCCACTCTACCATACGTCCACGTATCGATACCCGGTTCTACCTAGTATCCAACCAATTATCGCAGCAAATCGCGTGCGGGTGCGGACTGGTAGCGAGGCTGTCCGTCTGTGACCGAGGTGGGACTTTTTCGTTTTCGTTTTCTTTTTTTTTTTTTCAATCTTTTTTACTACAGTACTTGGTTACGTTTTGAAATAAATACTTTCCGTCCAATTGATCATAATCATATTTGGGGTCGGTGGTGGGCACCGTCCACATCCATCTACCAGGCTGATGATGGTGGTGACCGTGGTGGAGTCCAGGGGTTGCAGACTCGAAGATTCGGAGAACGGCGGAGTGACTCGTTATCAGTATTAAATCGCATTACCCTGTAACTGGAGGTCCTGGCCCAAAGATCTGTTCTTACGCCGGCGGCGTACGTTGATCATCAGGTTGTGTACTAATGGAAGTAGGCCAAATCGCTGTATGGCTATATGTATGTATGCGGCGTTCAAGGTGTGCCTTCTTATTTCCTCGACGTCGCGGTTGGGTTTGAACAGGAATTGCCCGAATGTGTCATCAATGCATCAAGGTGCAAGTCACAAGTTGGCCTTTTTAAGATGAACATCTATCGGTATTATAGCTTCATCTTGTACGAGGGCTACGCCAGCCACCCAAGAGACTTTCGAGGGTTCAAATACACAAGGATGAACGAACCCGGCAAAGAATGGACCGGGGGTTAGAGGCTTCATAGCGCCAGGGTGTCCTAATGGCAAGTGAGAGAAGTAAACTCGAACGACCTCGTCACCGGTACTATGATCACGCCGCATGCAGAACTCTTCAGAGGGCAACACTTGGCTGCTGGCCAGTGTACAGGGGCCCGTGTCCCCGCCGCCTGCCCCGCATGCGCTCGATCACCTGGAGTCTACTGTCAGAGAAAGATTGGCGGGAGAGAAAGGGGGTGACGACCAGTAGAGGTCTAGCCAGGCCGGTGAAGGCGGATGTTCTGTTGAGCAGCCAACCCCGGGTCTCTGATAGCGAAGTGCACCTGATTTGTGCAGCTCCCGGAGGCACCAGATGTATGGTTCTGATATTCGCCGAGTATCAATGGAAAACGTCTCAAGTATTCGATATCGCTCTCAGCGAGGCTTTTGGGACCTTGAAAGCTCATGTTCAGGCAATCACTGGAAAACTTATCAGTATGAACGACAAGGGGGATGAATTCGATTTCTTATCCTCTTAACATATAGCACGGCAACAACGTCGTCAGCACATCGACGGCCTCAGTCTGTGAAAGCTCGTCCTTACGACAGTCCAGAGCTCGAAGATGAGAAGAATTTGTATTTCTACGGCATCTCCAAGGGGACAGGACTCTCAGCCTACATTCACCGTCTTCGTTGAAACGCTCACCGGGAAAATTGACGTGCGACGTGGCTCCGGGCCCGGGATCCGGATTCCGGGGGAGGCCACGATTGGAAGGCAAGTCGTTTTTCCAGTGATATGTCATTGGGTGACGCAAATCCCACCAAGTTTTCTGCTCAGGCTCAGGCTCAGGGCCTGGGCCCACCTGTCGAGGGTGACTGAAACTTGTTCACCGAAACGCAGTCGTCATTTCCTTGATGGTGGACGAAAACTGGTATACGGGCCCGGTTCGGTAGATTATGTCTGAGTCTTCCCATCTAGCTATCATCGATTACAATTGAGTTGATTACAGTTAAGTAGGTTTGGGGGCTACTAACTTTGCCAACCCCCATTATCATGGCCCTATTCTCTCTGCCAGGCTGTCTCACTGCGCTCGCCGCCATCCTGACCTTTTCCGTTTGGCGAATCCTATACAACCTATATTTCCACCCGCTCTCCCACTTTCCTGGACCCAAGATTGCCGCCTGTTCCAGGCTATGGCTAGCGTATCGCGAGGTCATCAAGGGCGAGTCACTGGGCGACTTGCGCGTAGAACTTCATCAAAAATATGGTGCGCAAAATTATTCAAGTTGTCATTTTCTTTGATATACTTTTTTCTCTAGGAGAGATTGTTCGCCTGACACCTAACGAGGTTCGTACGAGTCAACTGAATGTGCTGTGTTCCTCCATTTAGCGCCCACATTACCTTGCTCACAGCTCCACTTTTCGAATCCTGCTGCGTATAACGACATATACAACCATAGGAACAAGTGGGACAAGGACCACTTGCTTTACCACGCTTTTGACCAAGACACATCATCATTCGGCTCCATACGCTATTCTGATGCCAAACAGCGTAGAGATATCATCGCTCCTTTCTTCTCCAGGACATCAATCCTCCAAATGCAGGATCTCATTCAGGAACGGGTAGGACGCAGTCCCACCGACGAAGCAACTGTTTTATTTACTTATCAATCTGTCAGGTGAATGTTCTTTGCGATGCCTTGGCTCGTCAATTTGCGGCGGGTAAGAGCCGTTTGATTTGAACAGGCGTCGTGGTTCAAACTTTTGGTTCAGGCGGTACAAAAGGAAAATCTAGCGATCTCGTGCTGGGCTTTCACTGCTTTGGTGTCGACGTAATCATGGCCTTCTGCTACGCGAAAAATTCGGATGCGACCAAAGTGCCAGACTTTCAATCTGACATTGTCCTCGCCTCCGAAATGGCAGCACCTATCATCACCGTTCGCAAGTATTCGAGCACTTTGGTGAAAATGATGCGTTACATTCCTATGTGGTTTGGTAAGAATTTTGGTTCCCCCATGACAAAGGCGGTGTTTTTGCTCCGTGAGGTGAGTATTCGCCCTAAAGCAAAAGTGACAATTGACACGTTCCCCCATAGACACTGATGGACCAGATTGACGAAATCCTACGTAACCCAGCCAGCCTTGAAAACGCGTCCCACAAAATCATTTATCATTCGTTGTTGGATCCTGATGCTTATAAAGGAAGACCGATGCCCTCCAAGCTGAGCTTATGGCACGAAGCGCTGACGTTATTCGGTGCTGGCTCGGACACGGTCGCAGTCGCCGCGACGACAATCTCGTATCATGTTTTACACAACCCTGAAGTACAGCGACGACTAGTAAACGAATTGCGTACGGCGTGGCCGGTTCTGGAAGAGGTACCGCGTTACGAGGTCTTTGAAAAGCTGCCGTACTTGGCAAGTCCTTACAACAATGGCTGGTTCGGTTAGAGTCCTGAGCTGCCTCTTGCAGACTGCGGTTATCAAAGAGGGGCTTCGCATGTTTCCAGGAGGCACAGCGCTACCGCGTGTTGTCCCCCCAGAAGGTGCGACGATAGGTGGAACTTTCGTTCCTGGTGGGGTGAGTCCTTGGTTATGTGGCCCAACCGATTCCGGTGCGTGCTCACTGGTTCGCAGACTGTTGTCGGTCAATGGTTCCTTTGTGTACTCCGTTCACCCACTGTTTTCCCCGACCCGGATGTATTCATCCCAGACCGTTGGCTAGGAGAGAACGCAAAGATACTCGAGGGCTCGCTGGTGACATTCTCGAAAGGTCCGCGAAGTTGTGTAGGCATGAATTTGGCGTATTGCGATCTATATCTCGTTATTGCCGGCGTTTTCCGTCGTTTTGACGTGACTTTGGACGCGAAAAGGTTCGGGTGGCGCCTTTTCCTTGCCATGTTACTTCATCACTGAAGGTTCGGTATGTAGGTCTGGAGATCTGACTGTTGTGGAGCATTTCGAGCCAGTATTCAAGGGCCCGCACTTGCACGCGTATTGTAGGCCCATCTCAGATTAGCGCAACAGGGAAAGGGGGCCACACTAGTTTTAATGTACGATTACTTATCTAGCATTCACCAAGGCATTCACTCGGTAAAATAATAAATGAAAGGACACTGAGTCAGGAGACACTGAGTCTGATTAGGGAATATTCCGGAGTTGTCGTTACAGTATCTTGGATTTAAATTTTTTAAAACGAGTTGTCGTTATCTGCCAGCTGAAACTGGGCCTCATTTCCAAAGGGTGCCCACAGTATCTGCTATTGCACGCCAGTTACTGGTATACACGCGAGTTGGGCTATCTGACTGCCTTGTATGAGAACATGTATCTCGACGTCGGTGAGGTGTTTCCGGCGGTGTCGGGGCGGTGTCGGGGCGCGGTCAAGAAGCACTGATACAGCAAGCGGTGCTTGTGCCAAACAAGTTCATGTGGTCAACTAAGCTAGTCGTCCCCCAGCTTCCTCGGTGGAATTGTTGGACCTTACTAGGAGGTCGTCGTAAGCGGGCTAAGAATCAAATAGGGTTCGGTAGGATGGGAGAGATGCAGAGAAGAGTCAACAGAAGGTTTCATACTAGTAGTGAAACATTTACTGAGTCCATACACGCCACGATTCGATTCAACTCGCCAAGGAAATAGTTTTTGCACTAACCCCCTCGACCCGCGCAATGCCCGGGCTTCAGTGCCTACAAGGAAGACTGAGCCGGAGGACGTAGCGAGGAAAGAAGGGGTGGAAGAAATTTAGGCATCAAATTTTTTTTAGGCCGAAGCAAGGAGTGGAGTGTAGGGACCCCCCAGAGGAGCCAGACGAAAGTAAGTTAGGTAGGAATCGGCAGAGGTCCGCCAAAATAACGTAGTGGGAACCCAGATAAAGAAAAGGCCCCGGCTTGAGTCAAAGTCTTTCCAGGGAAGGGCGAAAGCTGCGAATAGAGGTTTCGACTAGTGCAACAAAAGAAAAAAAAAACTACAAGTGACAAATGTCAAGGGAATGTAGCCTGGTGTCACCGTGAGTACTGACTACTCGGGTGTTAAAGAACGACAGACACTGGCTATTAGAGCGACGATGTTCGTGGCACGCGGGACGGAACATACACAAACAATAAATATCCGATCTTGTTACGGGTCCCAATTTGGCGTTAGTTGCGCTAGTAAGTTAGGGTACTTCATGTCATAGGTTCCGCCTTTCAGCCGAGCTTTCTAAGGAATGGATTACTGTACGCTTACCTAGTCCCATCGACAAGCCCATCGAAACCTCGGGCTGATACGGGATTAGTAGCACAACCCCCTCGCCGACGCTCGAGTTAATACTTGCTGCCTCTGGGTTGCTTCCTGGCTAGTTGCCCAACATGTTCTCTAGGCCGAGGCGGAAGCCATCGGTCTTCTCGACCCACTCTCGCGAGACTTCGTGCCCATGGATCAACTGGAACGCCTCAATATCACGCAGGAAATGATTAAGAGCACTCACCCAAAGAAGTGATGCCCGGCGCTCGTCTGAACCACATGTACGTGCCAAGTAGGACGCCACGAACGTCGACGCACTGCCAAGGATGAACATTGCGACCAATATCTAGACGACAATGTCAGATATGGGTCACGCTGAAGAAAGGGGGTGTGGGTCCGCACATATTGACCTCCGAATGCGGCACCAAAGACCATCGCGCCGACAAGAACTTGGCTGGAAATGGCAGCATTGAGGGCCCAACATGTCCATTGTGCTGTACGATGCGCACGCACAAAAAAAGTCAGCAAAAAGAGTCCACGGTGCGTAGTAAGATTCGTGTCGTCTCTCACCTGCCTGCGCTGCTTTATTCCGCTCTGCGGTAATCATCGACTGCAATTGATCACCGACCGACTTTTCGCAGTACTGGTCGAGGGAGGAGGCACCAGCAGAAGAGTCAGTCGGCCACGAGGAAACATAATTGGTGATCAGGGAACGTACAGGGTCTCTACTAGTATCTTCACGAGGCTGCCGAGACGTTTTTCCGTGCGACGAAACAAAGATAAGAACGCGAACAGTTGGATCAGCAGCGAATTGTGTTGCGGGCGCAGGTGTAGGTGTAGGTGGTGCTGACACAGGTACGGGTGCCGAAATTCCCATGGTTGACTCGGACGCGCGCGCGGAGTGAGGGGAAGGAGAGCCCTGAGAGGGATTTGGCGGAGATAGCTGAGAGATCATCGATCATCGTTTGTACGGAGAGCGGCGTAGTTGGAACAGGAATAACGCCAGGGGTCAGTGATATGGTAGGAATCGAACGCCACATGAATACTGAGACAACCTTGAAGCTTGACGGGCGAGAATGTCCGAGGAATCGGTATCAGAGCATAAGTCCTTGACAGAACCACAAATATCTGCCGGGCCTACACCTTCATGGCGAAGGTGTTGGCCAGTAGACACCAGTCTTCACAGAAAATGCGCAGAGAACGATCAACGTTCTCTACGCATTCTTTGCGAACACTTATTCACTGTTGGACTGAGGCACCTTTCAGTCTCACATCTCCGTTCAAGCCCGTTCAACCTAGGATTTGAAACTTGAAGCATGGTCAAAATTGCGTCGGCAAGAACTTTAACTCTGCTGGCCTTACTGCTGGCCATTCTGACTCGTCGGCCACGGGCATCATTTCGGGTGCTGACAATTCCACTGGCAAGGACCCTCTTTTTTGAGGTTTTTCCTTGGGGTTTGAAATGTAGAACTCTGATAAGAGGTTAACCCCCAACTGATTCTATAATTATTTGCACGGCTGTATCCGAAATGAGGTTCCTCGAAAGCCGCGGGTCGCGTTCCGTGTTGACACAACCATAGGACCTGCCGTGTTGCTCCAACCACGATGCTGACGCTCTATAAATGCCTCGCGTCTCAGCCAAGTACGTAGTGTTCCAGCCCTTAGGCCTTAGGGCTCTCTCAGCTGGCCTCTAGCCTTCTGAACTGAACAGTCCACTTGAACCCCCAGGTGCTACTGTACCTTCGTGGCTGGTCTCTTGTGCACATGCGATACCACTGGCTCTATGCCCTCTTATTCCTCACTGCCACATCCCTCGCCTACTTCGCGACGCCCCTCGCTCCCTGGGGCGACATGCGCGTGAAGCACACATGGAGTGCTGTTCCAGCCAATTGGGAGTCTCTGGGCTGCCCGTCCGCCGGTACCACTATCGACCTCTACATTGCGCTCAACCCCCACCAGGAGAGCGCTTTGATCGATGCACTATACCAGGTCAGCGACCCCAAGCATCCAAGGCACGTCCATCTCACCCCTGCTCCTCTCGCGCCTTTATTCACGTGTGCCGCTCCTCCGTTTCAGATATGGCGCACATCTCTCTAAGGAACAGGTCGCCGAACTCGTCAGGCCGCACCCAGACACGCTCGAGCTTGTCACTTCCTGGCTCGCACACCACGGCGTGCGCCCCTCCTCGATCTCAACGACACACGGCGGCGCGTGGCTCACGGTCAGCAACGTGCTCGTGTCCCAGGCCAACGAAATGCTCGGCGCGTCATACCAGCTATACCGACATTCCAAAGTGAATGACACGATAATCCGCACCGTCAGCTACGCACTCCCTGAGGTGTTGCACGCACACATTCAAGCGGTCGCGCCAACGACATACTTCGCCGCCACACGGACGCTGCGGAAGACAGCACGCAGGCGCTCCGTCGGAACAGAGGCAGCGTTCGAAGAGGCGGAGGCGGTGTCGGGTAAGCCCGTGACGGTGCCGTCGAGCCGCAACGACGAGCATGTCACGCCGTCGGAACTGCGCTGGTTGTACAAGACGTCCGCATATGTTCCCACCGCGGCTGACCGGAATGCGCTCGGGGTATTAGGCTACCTTAAGGAATACCCGAGTCAGACGGATCTGACTGAGTACATGACTGAATTTCGCTCCGATGTGCAGCCCCCCAGTCTGGCAACCTTCACCGTCGAGCTGGTGAACGACGGTGAGTACGACCCGGACACCCCCGGCATAGAGGCGAGCCTCGACGTCCAGTACACCTCGGCCATGGCGTACCCCACCCCGATCATTTTCTACAGCACCGGTGGCGCTGGGGAGTGGTCGGACGACGGCGAGCCACTCCCTGGAGACGCGTACCTCGAGTCGATCGAATACTTGCTCAGAAAGGCGGACATCCCGCAGACCGTCAGCATATCATACGGCACCGACGAGCGCAGTGTTCCGCGGGAATATGCGAGGGCCCTGTGCATCCTGTTTGCACAGCTCGGCACCCGTGGCGTCAGCGTCCTCTTCCCTGCAGGCGACGACGGCGTCGGCGAGGACTGCAAGGACGCGTCGGGAAACGTCCGGTTCGCCCCCGAATTCCCTGCATCCTGTACGTGTCGCATTTTATCACCCCTTAAAAGTACTGGGCAGGCGCAAGTACTAGTAGCTCACCAGACTGCCGTGGTTTCGCAGGTCCTTATCTCACCTCCGTCGGCGGCACTACAGACTACGACCCCGAGGTTGCGGCTCCCCTCTCTGGAGGCGGCTTTTCGGACTACTTTCCACGCCCGGTCTACCAGGACGTCGCCGTGTCCGCATTCCTCGAGCGCCAAGGCACCCAGTATGCTGGCCTCTACAAGTGCGCTCGCCGCTGTCAACTGACCCAACCGTTTCTTACATTATGATTTGTGCAGCCCTGAGGGTCGTGGCATCCCTGACATCGCCGCCCAAGCTCTCATGTTCGGATTCTTCGTCGGAAACGCTTACAATCTTTTGGATGGCACGAGCTGCTCAACTCCCGTGTGTCTTTCCCTGCTCCATCCGCTCTGTGTTGTCCATTCTCAGCTAACCATCAATTCCCAGGCAGTGGCGGGCATAATCTCGCTGCTGAATGACTATCTCATTGCGAACGGCAGGCCCACGCTTGGTTTCCTCAATATTCTGCTATACGACGACGGGTTTGCGGGCCTCAACGACATCACATCTGGCTCTAACCCTGGCTGTGGCACCGATGGATTCTCTGCCGTCCCTGGATGGGATCCCGTTCGTCCCGCCAGACGTGTATCTCTTCGTTTTCGACGTTGGCTGATGTGTGTTGCATAGGTCACGGGTCTTGGGATGCCCGACTTTGAAAAACTGCAGAACATCTTTATGATACCCCTGGGAGGCGGCGCAGGACAGGGAAATCAGCCGAAGATTCGTGGGCCAGGTGAATAACAGCGATAGGTGAGTCCCACTCCGAAACTACATGCACAAGTCGATTCGAGGCGCCAAGGAATATTACTCGCATCAATTCCCTCGACCGGTGTGACGTAGGGCTGCGGACCAAACCGTAACGGCAGACGGCCGTATGCCATACGGATACAGTACGGTCATACGGCTTTGCATCGGTCATACGGTTTGTGTAGAGTAAAACATTAGGGATTTGCGTGAAAAGGTCTGACATTTCTAACTATACGTACGCGAGTCGAAGGCGTTGTTTTACCAACATGAGAACTTGAATTGTCTCGGGAATAAAACTTGCTCGCCTTGTGTTGCGACCACCTGAAACTACCCTCTCTATGGCAACAGCTGCAGATCAAATTTTCAAATCGTGCTACTCGGCTAAGCTAACCGAGATCTGGAGCTGCACGCCATGGCACCTCTGATAATGCCAGTGGCTGAAAGGATGCCGAGGGCACTGCATCCATCCGGGGGTTACAGCCATTTTCATATCGATAGACTGTTTCTCAGAAAAGCTACTAGCGGGCTGAGTTCGGGGATCTCCCATTGGCATATTTGCCGAGACTTACCGTGAAATAAAATAAAATAAATGGAGAAGGAAAAGAAAAGGAAAGGATAAGCCTTATTATTTTCGATCGGATCTCAGATAATCGATAACCGGTTATCCTTGACCTCCGCTCACTCAGCCCGCTAGTAGCTATTCTGAAATACGGTCTACTGTATCGATATGAACACGGCTGTAAACCCGTGAAGAGGGTTTCTTGGCTGCTCCCACGTCAAGTGCCATCGGCGCAACTGAGAACGCCCCGTGAAACTGTTTGGATGCGAGAAGTGGAACTGACTTTAGCTACTGTATAACAGTGCAAGTAACAGTGGCTAAAGTAAAATCCAGGAACGTGATCGAATGCTGATGGCCTGTGGTAGAGAAACGGAAATAAGCTCCAGTTTTGCAGATGCACTGGGAACTGGCGCCCCTTGACCGAGCCCGCCCCGCTTGATCACCCAGTCTACTGTCCGAGAAGGATCAGTGAGAAATAGAGGAAGTGAACGATTAGAGAGGCCTAGTCGGGCCCTTCACGGCTGAGGCGATGGAAGGTGAACACCACGGTCTGCCATGAGCGCTTGAGCTTGAGCAACCAACGTTAACCAACCCTTCTGATAGCGAAGTCCATCACGTCCACCTTGTCATCTGAACGCTGATCGCCAAACCTGTGTCTTTTCACGAGGTTTGATGGCCTTATCAAACCCTGTCCTCCTGTTTATAAAGAAAGGCCACTCCTGGATGTCGACGTCTCTTCTCTCCATGGTTCTAATCTTCGTCGAGTATGAATGGGAAACCTCTCTGGTATTCGATATTGCTCTCAGCGAGGCTGTTGGGGCCTTGAAAGCTCAGATTCAGGCAATCATTGGAAAACCTATCGGTATGAACTACAAGGGGGACGTGTTCAATTTCTTATTGATCTTATCCTCTTACCATATAGCACGGCAACGTCTTCAGCATATTGACGAAGACAGTATATGCAAGTAGCTCCATCGGTATCATAGTCCAGAGCTTGAGGACGAGAAGAATTTGGAGTTCTACGGCATCACCGAGGGAACAATACTGTTTCTTTCGCATCGCTCTCTGTCCCCCATCGTCTTCGTTAAAATGCTCACTGGGAAAAATCTGAGGTGTGACGTGGCTCTGGACTGAGATGACCTGATGTTGAAACGCGTTATCCAGAAGAAGGAGGGGATACCGCTGGGTACGCCTCACATGCTAATGTCATTTCTCCATCTGATCACCATCCTCGTAGACCATCAACGCCTCATTTCTCATCATGGACGGCAGATGGAAGACAGCTCCACCCTTTCGTCCTATGGGATTCAAGAGGCAGATATTATTTACCTCGTGCGCAGACTTCGAGGGGGCGGAGGAGCTATCATGGGACCCCTGGCATATGCGCATGCTATTGTGTTCTATGATTGGGATGGAGATATGGTAAGTCGTTCTTTTACGGGGATATGTTACAGGGGTATAACATCGAAGCGACGCAAAACCTACCAAGTTTTCAGCTGTCCAGGGACTGAAACTTATTCGCGGAAACGCCGTCGTCATTACCGAGATGGTAGATGAGAACTGGTATGGGGGTCGTGAACCAGGTGAGAGAGGTAGTATCCGGGTCTTCCCGTCTAGCTATGTGAAGATTAAGACGTATGTCAAACAACCACCATGCGGTCGATTAAAATCACTTACATGTGGTTGTCAGGTTTCTGATCCTGAATTCCAAGCCGCAGTACCAGGATACTTTCCTGCGAAGATTGGCCCCGTGTCGTTCTCCGAGAAGGCTGATGCCGAAAACGTAGTTGCCAACATTCAGCTAGACGAAAGCGAACCAGCTCCTCCCTTACCCGCTTTCAATTACAAAACTGCACCGTCATACCTCAGGTGCGACATCGCCGACCAAGGATCTAGTTTCGTTTCTGTTACGTTCGTCCCCGACAAACTGGTTGTCCCGGGGGACGCCGTCCACGTTCATGTTAAGCTCCTCTGTCTCGCTCACGACCCACGTCTGCGCATTGTTTTGGTCAGTCTCAGAGTCGTCGTACCGCACAACGAAGTTAGGAGTGTGGAGCCGCAGAAATTGACAATTGGCGAAGGTGTGGTGGTCGTACACAGAACTGACACGGCGAATACGGGTATAGCAGCAAATATCAGGATTGGGTCGGCTGGAGGGGACACTAGCAGCACGAAAGTAATCACTACGCAGCGTACAGGAGAGGAGGCTATCTCCCGCGACATTCGGGGCGATGTGGACCGAAATGATGCCGTCTGGTCAATCAAGGATAACGGTGCGCAGGGTATACGGGGTAATGTAGAAGAGTTGTCATTCACATTGAAGAGGCAACCTGGCGAAGTGTATCTGTAGCGTCTCTGCGATGATGGAGGATGGAAGCATGATTACTCGCCATGTGAGGTCGGGGGCTCGTTCATGGATTCGAGAGATTGGACAGGGGCCTTGGCTTTCGTCTTTGCAACGGTTTAATTTTGTTTCCTAGATTTCTATTTGGATTTTGGGTATCGACTTCGTCGACTGTGACCTTGCTTGTCCCGATTTTTGTGTGTGGGAGAGGGGAATTTACTGGGTCAAGAGTTATGTAACGAGATTCAGTGTGTCTTTGTTTAATCGACCTGCCAGGCATGACAAGCAAGGCGATTTGGATTTTGTGCACTACTACCTCCAATAAGGTACTTATCAAGGGGTCAAAAAAAAATTAAAATTGTGCAAGGGCGAGTATGGGGCTGACTCCAAAAGGAAGTTTTATCCAAATATAGCTCAAACAGGGTCCCGCACGATTATGACAAAGAGAGAGCGCAAGTTCGGCCCGTCAGTGCATATGTTTGGAGTCGTCAATTGTCCGTCTCCAAATTCCGTCGTCGTTCATCAGGCCATAAGAGCCCGTGAAGGTATGGTCCGTGGCGAGTTGGAATTGCTGTGGAAGTGGCACGCCTGGTGTACTTCGGGCCTTCGGCGTCTTGTCTTCCACCCGTTTTGATCGTGAACCATCGGTAGTTTCCGACCAGAAGGGGTGGAGTTACGTACCATGGTGTGGCGATATGAGTGTGAGAGTGTCCTCGCCAAGGACCAAGTCAGAAATAAGGGTGTCCGCGTGTTGTCTAGCCCTATCCTTTAACTTAAAGGAAGCTGATCGGACGCGATCCAGCGGGTTCACGCCTCGGACGCTAATCTGCCGTGCCACCGTCTGCCCTTCTAAGTCTTGATCCACGGGGGTCCAGGCTGAAAATAAAATAAACGTTGGCATGATGTAAGGTAATGGACGTGAGGGACTGTGAAATCATCAGCGCATGCGACTGCGCCGTCTTACTACGCGGGTTACGGATCGCCAGTACGCCGTGACTAGCCAGCAGGGTCGAAGTTCTTGCCTCAAACGGCCCGCTGGCACGTCCTACTAGTAGCGACCGGGTCCAAAGACGATCGTAAGCCGGAGCATTTGGAAGCAGATTCTTAGATTAAGAATTTAGGAGGGTCGAGATGGGACCTCATTAGGCTTCATCATCCGGACATCGTCCTCTTTCAAATTTCAATTTCAACGTTTCAGTTAATTTCAGCATTTGAGTGTTCCTTAACAGCCGCGGGTCGCGTTCCGTCATGGTGTTGACACTACCATGACCTGCCGTTCCACCCCAACCTACTAGATGCTGACGCTCTATAAAAGCCTCGCAAGCCAAGTCCTTAGTGTTCCAGTCTTAGAGCTCTCTGGCCTCTAGCATTCTGGACCGCACAGTCCACTCGAACCCCCAGATACTATCTTCGTGACTCCAGGTTCGTCTCTTGTGCACATGCGACACCACTGGCTCTATGTCATCTTGTTCCTCACTACCACACCCCTCGCCGACTTCGCGACGCCCCTCGCTCCTTGGGGCGACGTGCGTGTAAAGCACGCTTGGAGTTCCGTTCCCGCCAACTGGGAGACTCTGGGCTGCCCGTCTGCCGGCACCACTATCGACCTCTACATTGCGCTCAACCCCCACCAGGAGGACACCTTGATTGATGCGCTATACGAGGTCAGCGACCCCAGGCATCCAAGGCACGTCCATCTCACCGCTGCTCTTCTTGTGTATTAACTTGAATTCACATTTGCCCCTGCTCCGTTTCAGATACGGGGCACACCTCTCAAAAGAACAGGTCGCCGAACTGGTCAGGCCACATCCAGACACGCTCAAGCTTGTCACTTCCTGGTTCGCACACCACGGCGTGCGGCCCTCCTCCATCTCAACGACACACGGCGGCGCGTGGCTCACGGTCAGAAACGTGCTCGTGTCGCAAGCCAACGAAATGCTCGGCGCGTCATACCAGCTATACCGACATGCCAAAGTGAATGAGACGATAATCCGCACGGTCAGCTACGCACTGCCTGAGGTATTGCACGCACACATTCAAGCGGTCGCGCCGACGACATATTTCGCCTCCACACGGACACGGCGACAGACACCACACAGGGGCTCGGTCGAAGCGCCGGCGTCGGGTAAGCCCGTGACAGTGCTGTCGGGCCGCGCAGGCCGTGTCCGAGTCACGCCGTCGCAACTGCGCGGGTTGTACAAGACGTTCCCATATGTTCCCACCGCGGCTGACCGGAATACGCTCGGGGTATTTGGCTACGAGAAAGAATACCCGAGTAAGACGGATCTGGCTAGGTACATGACTTTCTTTCGCTCCGATGTTCGGCCCCCCAGTCTGGCAACCTTCGCCGTCGAGCTGGTGAACGGCGGTGAGTACGACCCAGACACCCCCGGCATAGAGGCGAGCATCGACGTCCAGTACACCTCGTCCATGGCGTACCCTACCCCGATCATTTTCTACAGCACCGGTGGCATGGGGAAGTGGTCGGAGGACAGCGGCGAGCCGCTCCCCGGAGACTCGTGGCTCGAGTCGCTCGAATACTTGCTCAAAAAGGCGGACATCCCGCAGACCATCAGCATATCATACGGCACCGAGGAGTTGGATGTTCCGCGGGAATATGCGAAGTCCATCTGTATCCTGTTTGCTCAGCTCGGCGCCCGTGGCGTCAGTGTCCTCTTGCCTGCAGGCGACAGCGGCGTCGGCGAGAACTGCAAGGCCGAGTCTGGAAATGTCCGGTTCGTCCCCGAATTCCCTGCAACCTGTACGTGTGCCATTTTATTACCACTACACATGCGCAATTACAAGTCGCTCACCAGACTTCCTTGGCTTCGCAGGTCCCTATCTCACTACTGTCGGCGGCACTACAGGCTACGACCCCGAGGTCGCGGCTCCCCTCTCTGGAGGCGGATTTTCGGACCACTTTCCACGCCCGGTCTACCAGGACGTCGCCGTGTCCGCATTCCTCGAGCGCCAAGGCACCCAGCATACTGGACTCTTCAAGTGCGCTCGCTGCTGTCATTTGACCCAACCGTTTCTTACTTTGTGATTTGTGCAGCCCTGAGGGTCGTGGCATCCCTGACATCGCCGCCCAAGCTCTTAGATTACCAATCTTCTTCAAAAACGCTGGCATGGTTGTGGATGGCACGAGCTTCTCGACTCCCGTGTGTCTTCCTTGCTCCATCCGCTCTGCGTTGTCCATTCTCAGCTGACCATCAATGCCCAGATAGTCGCAGGCATAATCTCGCTGCTGAATGACTATCTTATTACGAATGGCAGGTCCCCGCTTGGTTTCCTCAATATCTGGCTATACAACGACGGGATTGCGGGCCTCAACGACATCACATCTGGCTCTAACCCTGGCTGCGGCACCGATGGATTCTCTGCTGTCCCTGGATGGGATCCTGTTCGTCCTGCCAGACATGTATCTCTTCGTTTTCGACGTTGGCTGATTTGTGTTGCATAGGTCACGGGTCTTGGGACGCCCGACTTTGAAATACTGCAGAACATTTTTATGACACCCCTGGGAGGCGGTGCAGGACAGGGGAATCAGCCGAAGATTCGTGGACCTGGTGAATAACAGCGATGGGTGAGTTCCACTTCCAAACTACATGCACAAGGCGCGAAGGCAATATTTATTCCGTCGACCGGCGCGACGTCCACCTCACAATTGCGACAACAAATATTCATTTCAACGTCCGTGCAGTGCAACTGGCGCTGTCAGTAGATGAAACCACGCGGACGATGTAGACAATCATGGATAGGCCGCGGTTCCACACAATATAACCCGTACCTCATCTGCTCCATGACTTAGTGCGGGCGGCGGCCCCCCGCGACCCCGTCTCCACTCGTCCTACACCATGTTTCCCAGATTTCCCAGCGCTTGACATATCGCCACACTAATCCCACCCTGAGAGCGGCGATGTATCAACTTACCATTAAGATGAATGCCAGTGGGTATTAGAGGGACGGTCTATACCACGAAGCATATATTTGTATCCAGTGCAGTACCTTTTTTTTTGGAACCATATTTATTCCGGGACACCCAGTGCAAGACCGGTCGCCGTGAGCCAAGCATTTACAGTAATGCTACTGTAATACTAGTTATGACGCGCGACATGGTAAGCGGATTGCCCGCGGCCGTGAGGGTGAAACCGTAACAGTTAGACACGGAAGACGGAGGGTTATGCTACGCTGGAGACCGAATGCGTGTTCGCGGCCTCATCCGGGTCAGCTTGTCTCATGGTATTTATCTCCCCCTCTCCAACAAATTTTTACGTTTCCATATCCCCTTGCTAGTCCTTTGACCCGAATGTAGGGTTAGGTCTGAGGTATTTCACACGGTTGTCCTCAGATCTGAACTGGATCTTCAAAGTCTAGTGCAGGGGCATGAGGGCCTGTTCGGGATTACCGACTCTCAAAGGAAGAAGGTGCAGAGAGCTGGACTACTGGAAGAGGATGGTAGAATGACGGGGACGAGAGGAGGGCGGGTGGAGGAGACTCCTGAGCCAGGCAAGCACGAGGGCAGCGCCTGCGCCTGGGCGCCAACTTCAAGTTGAACGAGGGTGCTGAGGACAGAGTAAGGTGACGGAGAGGAACTTGAAGACAACGAAGACTGGTAGACGAAATGACACCTCATATGCACGACAAGGACATGCGTACTGTCTAGATTGTCAATTGCTACCGCTGATGCTGCTGTCGGACTCATTTTCACATGACCAGTTCAGGTCCGATTAGATCACGTCGGTCCAGTTTTCCTCACATACACACACCACAGCCTCTTCCTTGACCGTTAGATGTAAACGGCCTTCTACAGTAAGAAGAGACTCATCACTGATTATTCGACGCCACTCGTAAGTTGCTTCCTAGTAAGATGTGGTTAATACAGATAATGCAGACCATCTCAACGGCCCACAAGCTTATTTCCTTCCTCGTGATCGTTGTGGAAGTCATGTCGGGGGACAGTGCTGGTGGTCTGGCTCTGCCATGACCCCAACTGAAAGTGCCGTCAACCAACCCAATGTGAAGATTATGTACTGTCCAGGCAGGTCAAATATAGTTTTTTCAAAACAAAAAAACTTGAATCGCAACAACAAATATTCATTTCAACCCTTCAACGTCCCGTGCAGGAAACGTACGCTTTCAATAGATAAAGGAACACTCGGATGACGTAGGCAATCATGGGGTGCGCGATCCCACATAACAAAACTTGGATTTCATTCGCTGCATGAGTCGCAGGCTCGCAGCAGCATGACCTAGTGCGCGCTGACCCGCGCTGTCACAGTCCCCGCGTCCCCGCATCTCCCTTGTCCTAGGCACTATGTGTCCTGGATTTTTCAGAACTTGACTTGCTGCTACGTCAATCCCACTCTAGGAGTGGAGATGTATCAGGGTGAAATGGCAGCGACTTTTAGAAGGGGCTCAATATTACGGGTCGAATATATGTATTTGGTACAGGGTTCTCATGAAGGGGCTCAGGGGACGCGCTGCTACAAGACATAGTGTACATGATGTTCGACAAGCACAAGCTGGTGCCGCTCATCCACATGGAAAGCGACTGAATGCGGATCACAGCTGCTGCGAGTACGAGAAGATGATGGTCCAGATGATTGAGCGATTCTGAGAGTGCCTCCACCTGTGGCCCACAGGGCGCAAGGCGCTCCTGCTCTAGTTTACCACGAGAACCTTCCATCAATGGCTTCAAGGACGTCCAGGGAAGCGATTGCCCACATTTCTTTTAGAAAAAAAGCGACCGCCCACATCGCCTCACTGGCCGGATCGAGGAGGGAAACGACTCTGAATACAAACAATAGATATTTTGTCCTGTTATGAAACCTAAATTGGTGTTAGTCGCGCCAGTACCTGTCATAGATTCCGCATTTCAGCCAAATTGTCTGCAGAACGGATCACTGTACGCTTACCTAGTTCCATCGGACCCTCTGGCTGATACGGGATTCGTAGCACCAATCCCCTTCTCGACGCTCAAGTTAATACCTGCCGCCTCTGAGTTACTTCCTGGCTGGTTGCCCAACATGTTCTCCAGGCTGAGGCGGAAGCCATCGATCTTCTCGTCCCACTCGCGCGAGATTTCGTGCCCATGGATCAACTGGAATGCCTCAATCTCGCGCAGGAGATGATTAAGAGCCTTCACCCGAAGAAGTGATGCCCGACGCTCGTCTGAACCATATGTGCGTGCCAAGTATGACGCCAGGAACGTCGACACACCGCAGAGGATGAAGATTGCGACCCATATCTAGACGACGATTCGATGTCAGATATGAGTCACGCTGAAGAAAGGGGGGGTGGATCCGTACATCTTGACTTCTTGATGCGGCACCCAAGGCCATCGCGCCGATAAGAACTTGGCTGGCAATGGCAGCATTGAGGGCCCAACCTCTCCATTGTGCTGTACGACGTGCACGCACAAAACAAGTCAGCAAAAAGAGTCCACGGTGCGTAGTAAGACCCGTGTCGTCTCTCACCTGCCCGCGCGGCTTTATTCCGCTCTGTGGTAGCAGCGGTAGTCATCGGCTGCAATTGATCACCGACCGACTTTTCGCGGTACTGGTCGAGGGAGGAGGCACCAGTAGAAGAGTTAGCCGGCCACGAAGAAACATAATCGGTGATCAGGGAACGTACAGGGTCTCTACCAGTATCATCACAAGGTTGCAGAGCCGTTTCTCCGTGCGACGAAACAAAGGTAAGAGCGGGAACAGTTGGATCAGCAGCGAATTGTGTTGCGGGCGCAGGTATAGGTAGTACAGACAGGGTTGACGCGCGCGCTGAGCGAGGGGATGGAGAACCCTGAGAAGAAATCGATGGAGATAGCTGAGAGGTCATCGTTTGTACGGCGAGTGGTGTAGTTAGAACAGGAACAGGGGTCAGTGATGTGGTAGGAATCGAACGCCACTTGAATAGTAAATCGCACCTGTACGGTGACACCCTGGCCGTGTTCATCAAAGCCAGAGAACATCTCTGCGATCTTGCGGTATCCCAGATGTATTGCCAATTGCCTTGGGGTCTGCCCGTTGACGTCCGGCACGTCCGCCTTTGCGCCACGCTCTAGTAAGAGCAGGGTAACCCCCAGGTTCCCAGAAGACAACGCGACATGCAACGCGGTGGTGAGGCCCCCCGTATCCACGTTCACATCGGCACCGTGGTCGAGTAATAACTGGGCGACCTCAAACTGGCCATATTGCAACGCCGTAATCAGCGGAGTCAGGTCCGCCCTGTTCCGGGAGTCCACATCCGCACCGCGCTCAATCAACAACTTTACCACCTCAACTTTCCCGTACCTTGATGCTACATCCAGTGCAGTCGCGCGAAAGGTACTCCTTTCGTTGATGTCAGTACCGCGGTCAAGTAACGACTGCACAATGTCAAGCTCTCCGTTTTGTGAGGCGGTGTACAGCGAGCGCTGCTCATCGTCTGAGGATGTTACGTCGTCTCCAAGTTTTCTTGGCGGGTTCACAGCATTAAGGTGCCTATTTTGTGGGCTGATAGTTGGCAGAGCCGTAGCAACAGCGCCATCAAGAGACATCGGACCTGTCGTGTGTCCGGATAAGAAGTCTGAAACCCTGGGTTTCCCATTGTCGGATGCCAGATCCAATGGTGTTCTATCTCTGTCAGTACGAATGTTGAAATCCGCATCACTCCCGAGTAGAAGCTTCACGATGTCAAGATGGCCTTTTCCTGCTGCTGAATGCAGAGGGGTCCAGCTTTTGTCGCCACGAGAGTTTACATCTGCGCCCCCATCGATTAAGAACTGAGCAACATCCAGATGTCCGTTATACAACGCCACCTGGAGTGGAGTCCAGCCAAGGGTCCTGCCGTTCTCCTCCATTGTCTTTACATCCACACCTCGCTTGGCAAGTTGCCACGAAGATTCGAGTCTCCCCCCCAACGACCCAGGGAATAAAGGGGTGGCTTGGTGGTCACTTTGTGTGTTGACGTCCGCGCCATGTTGGATGAGTAATTCTACGATGTTGACATGCCCCTCCTGCGACGCCGAATGCAAAGGAGTCCAGCCTTCGTTATTACGAGGGTCTACATCTGCGCCGCCGCCGATTAGGAACCGAACGACATCCAGATGGCCGAGGAATGATGCCGTTTGCAGTGGGGTCAAGCCGTTATTGTCCCGGGAGCACACATCTGCGCCCCGCTGGACAAGTAGCCGCAAAATATCGAGTTTCCCGTTCGCTGACGCCACGTGCAATGGGGTCACTTGGTGGTCATTTTGCGTGTTGACGTCTACGCCGTGTTGGATGAGTAATTCTACAATGTCGAAATGCCCCTCTTGCGACGCCGAATGCAAAGGAGTCCAGCCTTCGTTATTACGAGAGTCTACATCTGCGCCGCTGTCGATTAGCAACCGAACGACATCCAGATGTCCAAGGTATGATGCCGTTTGCAGTGGGGTCAAACCGTCCTTATTCTGGGAGCACACATCTGCGCCCTGCTGGACAAGTAGCCGCAAAATATCGAATTTCCCGTTCGTTGATGCCACGTGCAATGGGGTCACTTGGTGGTCATTTTGCGTGTTGACGTCTGCGCCGTGTTGAATTAGTAATCCTACAATGTCGACACGCCCCTCCTGTGACGCCGAATACAAGGGGGTCCGGCCTTGGCTGTCACGAGAGTTCACATTCGCACCGCTGTCGACTAGGAACTGAGCGACATGCAGATGTCCGTGGAACGATGCAGCCTGCAGCGGGGTCCAGCTATCCTTGTCCTTGGAGCGTACATCTGCGCCTCGCTGGACAAGTAACTGCAAAATCTCGAGTTTCCCGTTCGTTGACGCCACGTACAACGGGGTCATCTGGTGGTCACTTTGCGTGTTGACGTCTGCGCCGCGTTGGACGAGTAATTCTACGATGTCGATATGCCCTTCTTGCGACGCCGAATGTAAAGGAGTCCACCCTTGGTTGTCACGAGAGTTCACATCTGCACCGCTGTCGATTAAGAACCGGACCACATCCAAATGTCCCCATTCCAACGCCCTCCGAAGTGGGGTCCAGCCGTCCTTGTCCTGGTGGCGCATGTCTGCACCCCGCTGGATAAGTAGTCGCAAAATATCGAGTTTCCCGTTCGTTGACGCCAGGTACAATGGGGTCACTTGGTATTTATCTTGCTGGTTAACGTCTGCACCGTGTTGAATGAGTAATTCCACAATATTGACACGTCCCTGCCATGACGCCCCATGCAAAGGAGTCCAGCTTCCGTAGTCACAAGTGTTCACATCTGCGCCGTTGTCGATTAAGAGCTGGGCGACATCCAGATGTCCATTGTACGACGCCAATGAAAGTGGGGCCGTGCCTCCCTCGTTCCGGCAGTTCACATTCGCACCCCACTTGATAAGTAGCCGTGAAACCTCAAGGTTCCCCCTCATAGATACAGCATGCAGAGGGGTCACGCCGTATGCTTGGCCTGGAAGGTTGACATCTGCGTTATGCTCAAGTAACAACTGCACGATGTCAAAGCACCTGCTTGGCGATGTCCGGTGCAGTTGTCCGTTCTCCTGGACATACAGATCAGCGCTGAAGAGGTGACAAAGTACTAACGTTAACATATACCTTCCGGAGTGCCGTGAGCAACGGGGTCTCATAACGTCCTCCCCTTGCGTTGACATCCCCTGGGTAGGTGACGAGCAGGCGTTCTATAAGCCAGCGGAAACCACAAAGTATGGCGTAATATAATGGGGCCGCCTCTGGTTGCTCCGGGTGCTTCGTAGGCATGGATTTCCGCCAAGGGTCGTCTATGTCGTATATCCAGATCCATGCAGAGAAGTGTGGCTTCTCTCGATCGAACAGGCGTTCCGTGGCTTGTTGGATGGTCGACGACATATTCTCAAACCGGCCGTGTTCGAACCAATGTCGTGCGGCATAATCAGCAAGCGGGAAGTTCCTAATGCTGTCTTTGTCGATGCGGTCATCGAGCTGGAGCAGGACGCTGAGGGAAGCTCGAGCGAGTGTGGCATGTGCCAAGTGGGGAACGATGTGATAGTGAGAGAGATTCTCGCTCGCGGCAAGGCGGTCCGAGATCAAGAATTCCTTGACGGAAATGTGGGAAAACTGAACCACTTGAGATCCGTTCGCGTTGACAATGACAATTAAACTGGAGCATGCAGAAAGCACGCCTTCTTCCGCGTTCATTGGCTGCCAGACCTTGTTGGTATTGGGGACCGCTGCTGCGTCGAACCGAATTTCCAGAATCTTCGCAAGTTCGTCGACGCGAAGTGGTCTAACAGACACAGTCAGGCACTGAAAGAGTCGATGTGCGTATTGCCGCTTCGCTTTGTCGATCCCGAGTAGCGTGCGCTCGTATGTTTCATCCAGCGACTCCGGCATGTGATCCAAAGCGCTTTGGAGGTCTTCAGGAAAGTGCCGACGCAGGCTTTCCAACTGGCAATAAACCCATCTAAACCTGCCGGGTTCATTCGGCGATTGTTCCGAGAAGTCATGAGAGGTATCACTTACATCCCGTCTGCTTTATTAGAGAGTGTACCGATGACCAACTGCTTATGCTCTGCTGACCATCCTAGCGACTTCTGATCAGATTGTACGACTGATTTAATGTATTGCAAGACGTCCTCCTTTTGTCCGCTTTCGTCATCGAGCGACACGTGGAACGACGCCAAGGGTTCAAGAGTGGTGCGAATGTCGATTTCTGGACGACTCGAAACACATATATACATGTTTGGGAGATGTAAAGCGACAAGATCCTTCAAAAACTTGAGCACCTTTTCACGCGCGGTCGGCATCCCGGAGATGTTGGGGCATTCATCGAGAGCATCTATAATGACGTATATCGCAGGCCGCCCTTGTACTTTCAGCATTTCACCAAGACATTTCCAGAGTGCATCGTCGGAGGGTTGTCGTGTGCCGCCAGCGTGGGCAGAATGTAAACGAGACAAAATATGATAGCAGGGATCAGAGTCGGCGCTGAGCTGGGAAAGGAGAGAAGAAAGAAGACCACGTCGGTGTCGTTTCTCAGAGTCCCTAAAATCGAAATAAAAGTACGCCATCGATGCTAATCCCGCGTTATGCGTTCTGTCGATTTCTCGAATGATCGACGACCTAGTAGAGCCCGTAAATAGCTATAATTTAACACGGTGAGATACCACGTACATCAGGATAGTTTTTCCAGAACCCGCTACAGAGGGGGGAAGGAAAAGGAATCAGGATCGTTTTAAGTCTCATATCAGAAACGCACGTTTTCCATAGATCCATAACAAGGAGCCCTTCGTGCTCCATTCACCAAAGACGCTTCCCCTGAGAAACCACGCGGCAGTTCCATCTTGATGGATTTCGCACGCGAGGTTGAAGTTTGGCGACGGATCTGGAGGGGAGAGCCAACTTTGGGACTTCTCTTGCAACCGGTCGCCTGCGAGCAGCATGAGCGCCGCCAGCACATAGTGGCAGAACGAATCAATGACGAACGCCTCATCTTGTTTATATCATTTACAATTTGTTGCATTGCATCTGGCGTACTGGTCAGCTTCCGCATGACCGCGCCAGAACGGTGTAAAAACATACCCAAAGCCTTCCAAATACCATCTATTGACGCTTTTCCATCTACCATGACAACGTTAACTCGTCAGTTGGACGACGACAAATAGCTAAGAAACGTTGCGTACCGTTCATGACTACGCTCACATTATTCATAAGGCAGTGGACAACTTCCAGGGTCTGGGCCATGGTCACCCGACCTTCCTCCTGGGTGAGACGGTCCAGCCTCTGCAGGACAGCCTCGATCTCGCTTTCTCCAAGTAGCTTCTTTGCGAATTTCTCTGTGCCATGTTGAGCCATCGCATATCGAAAACAATGACCCACTTACTGAATCTACCTTGCTTGATTTGCTTTGTAGCAAGAGCAAGAACCGAAAGTAATTCGGCCATTATCTTCACGATTATTTCCGTCATCAAGGGAGTCAACGAGAGATCGTTGTAGATCTGAAGGCGCTTCAAGAAATTTCCTATGCATTCAAACAGGTCGACGAGTGCATCGTAGCTCGAACTAACATCGCTAGCTGCCTGTAGCGCCCAGATATGAGGACATGTACTCGAAGTGTCACGGGATACGTACTGTGAGGAGGACATTCAAGCCAACGAAGACCGCTCCTGCTGGTTGGAATGGCGTCTGGTAGTAGAGTGGTGAAAATGCGAACAGGAAGGACGACCCTATTCAAGTTCGACTCACAACGCTAATGACTTCGCCGAGAACACCAGAAAACGCATGGATGACCTCCACTACTGGCTTAAGGCGGTCGATCAACTTGCGATTTCCCTCTCGGTAGTCTTTGAATTCGTTCGCCTTGTCTTCTAGAAGCTTAAGGACGTCATTGGGAGAATGACAGGATCGAAGTTGGTCGAAGAAGGGGTGCTTAGATGGGTCCATCCCAATTTGCCTGGCATAGTCGGTGAGGGCCGCATCGAGGATGCCAGTGCCAGTGAGTTGAAAGGATGTAGAAGCAAGTGTAGAGGACATTAGTTCAGAGTCTGAAATATATTAACCCGTCTGGCGAGGGTATATCGATGGGTGAGGGAAACGCTCAGAGTGTGTAGCAGCCCTAAGTGAGGGTGCAGTGACCTCTTCCCATCATAGCACCGCATCAGCACCGCATACTTGCACCGCATACAACTACAGTAAACCTAGGAGTGACAGAACCTTGGACAGAACGCGTTATGTAGGCGTCACACAGTGGATGGAATTAGTTGGTCACGCGTTTTACGGACTGTCTAATGGCCCAAGTCCCAATGGTCCTACCGTGATTAAATTCTATTTTAGGGAATAGTGAGATATAGGACGTACATTCTTCTCATAAGGGTGATAGGGGCCCCCGAATCCCGATGACAACGGCAGCGAGGGTAGTAGAATATCTAGATAGTGCTGTTGTTGTCACTAACACAATAAATTTTGTCATTTCCTTATTTCATGGCGGGGAATCTACTCTCCTGGTCTTGCTTTTGTGGTGTCAAACTTTTTTTTTCCCGAAAGTGGACCCCTACGGGCCCTACCCAACCTCCGGTGCGGGAATCCCGTTCCGCCACCCCCGAGGGATAGGACTTGAAACCGGGACCGACGCGTATATTTCTGCTGACTCAGCCTTTGACTTTGACGAGGCACTCCGCTTGGTCCTCTGGCCCTCCTCGCGCAACAGTCTCCCCTTTAAACTCAAACGGACGTCTTCGTGGCCACGAGGACAATTGATTGTCACGTCCGAGTCATCTTCTCAACAGAATTTAGAATGTATCCGAGGTTCTGTCCTCAGCGAGGTCTATAAAACCTACCCGTCCATCCACCCGAGGATCATAAAAACATCAATTGAGGCTCCTTCCGGGCTCATTGAACTTCAGGCTTTAAGAACCCTCTTGCATCCCTTGAAGCTTTCCCCACCACGTCCCCTCCATGCGCATGATTTACCCCACACGCCTTCTACCTGCAGGTTTCCAACTGGCACTTTTGCTGGCCATTGTGCCTGTACGCATATACTAGCAATCTGCGCATACATATTAATCGATTTTCTCACAGTCCATATCCGCGTACTATGAACATCTTGGATGCGTCAGGTGAGTTCGCCCTACTGTGTTTCTATCCACTGTCTGAAACTTAATTGCATTACAGTAGGAGCGGCTTTCTCACATCGGCAACACTGGCATACAAGGACACGGCACATATGACGCCCTTCAACTGCGTTGAGTATTGTTTCGATCTAGAGCATGAATCTTACGCCGGTATCGAAAATGGGGAAGACTGTTGTAAGTGCTCGTCTTGACGTTGCTTCTTTCAGTTTCGCGGCCCCCGTTGTTTTAATCACACATTTTGGACGTCAGATTGTGCAAAGAACAATCCCAAAGATGCATACGTGTCATCCGACAAATGCAATGTCAAATGCACCGGCGATTCTAGTAAGAATTGTGGCGGCAGTGGTTATCTTGACCTTTATGTGGATGTCGAAATATAGGAAGAGGATCGCTCACCGGACGAGGAACGGAAGATACATATTAATACCTCATACCGAAGTGTTACATAGAGTTCTGTACCCACCGAGATGGAACCAAAAAAAAAAACCTCCCATTAGTGGAGTGGTACAGATCCTCCACCTATCATCTTTCCAGACGTCGGCGAGTGGGGTTTTCTTGGGTGCTACACATAAGCCTATACGCTTTGCCTATTTCTTCGGACCTATGCATTTCGCAAATAGTGATTCGAAAAATAAGAGGACTCTGAGCAAGCCAAGTGACTCAATATCCGTCATCGGCATCGGCGGTTAACACCACATGAGCGCTGCAAGTTGCACTGATGCGTGCAAGCGTTCGGGTTATGCTCTGGCAGGTATGGTGTTTGGACGAGATTGCTGTACGTGTTTCGATTTCATTTTCTCGATGAACTTTGCTCTCCTGACTAAACTTTGCTCTTCAAGACTGTGGTGATACCATTGACAAATGCGGAACGACGATACCGTCAGAGGACTGCATGTTGGCTTACTTAGGCAATACTGAGGTCTGCGGTGGACCTTACACTCACCGGCTACTAGTACTACGTCGACTAGCGATCGAACCTGTGCTTTGCAGGTCCAATTGGAACGGAAACGGAAAGGTTGTGTGGATGTTGGTATTGAAAGTACCTCTGGTATGGATGTCCATCATCGATCATTGATCACCCAAGAAGTGAAGTATGTTAGAAGCCGTCATACTGGCTATCGAGGATCTGGAGGAGGGTGTGTACGGCGTGGTCATGGCAGCCGAACTTTACCACCCTGACGACCAGCGTTAATGATCGTCGTGGCGACATGGACCGTCGGCTGGCCCCATAGAGAGCGCCCTCCTGCTAGGGCTTGAGTGTAATGCGAGGTCGATCATGGTGCCAGCGGGTGGCCCAGCGACGGGCTCAAGCTCCCCCACTTCATCGGGACAGCATGTCATGCCATGCAGTCGTGACCAATCTGGTGCGAGGTGTGTCGTGAGCGCTAGATGCAAATTCGGAGGCCGGACCAGATGCCACAAGTGGGCATACTAAGGTCACCGAGGACAGAGAGCACCATATATAAAACCTAACTTTACTCTCTGGTCCATCCCGAGGGTCATGACAACGCCAATTGGGGCTCCTTCAAGTTCCACGCTCAGCAGACTTTAAGAACCCTCTTGCATCCCTAGAAGCTTCCCCCAGCGCGTCCCTTCCATGCGCGTGTTTTACCCCACACGCATTCTATCTACAGGTTTCCAACTGGTAGTTTTGTTGGCCATTGTA
Organism: Lactarius pseudohatsudake; assembly: GCA_021525015.1. Taxonomy (NCBI): domain Eukaryota; kingdom Fungi; phylum Basidiomycota; class Agaricomycetes; order Russulales; family Russulaceae; genus Lactarius; species Lactarius pseudohatsudake. The sequence continues at coordinate 84,190 of JAKELH010000154.1, forward strand.
CCTGTACGCATATACTAGCACTCGATCCGCGCATATATCAAATTTCTCACAGTTCATATCCGCGAGTAGAGCGGTTCACAACCCTACCATCGCTAAAATGTCGGCGCGTGGTATACTTTGGGTGCTTCAGGTGAGCATATACGCTTTGCGACTGGTGACGGATTCGTGCATCCCGAAAACGGAGATTCGGCTAACAAGAGGGCTCTAAGCACGCCAATATCCGTCGAAGGCGGTCAGGACAGTAACAGCGTTGCAAGTCGCACCGAAACGACGACGCGGCGGGCTATGGTCTGGCGGCTATGGAGGCAGGACGAGAGTCCTGTGCGTGTTTCGACTTTGTCTCTTCGATGAGCTTTCCTGAACTTCACTTCCCCACTTCAAGACTGTGGTAGTGGTATCGATGAGTATTGCATGACAGCTTGCTCAGGCGACAGTTCTGAAGCCTGCAGTGGATCTAACAGTACGTATCCTCGTTTACTACACCGACTAGCGATTGCGATCATCGACGATCGATCAGCCATGAGGTGAAGTATGTAATCGTCGATTTTACCCTGAGACTCAGGATCTCCGTCACTTACCACACTCCAGCATCAAAACGTTCCCGCGCTGTCAGAGCATCTACAATTGAGGCGCAGAAGGTGACGGCAACCCAGGCTACCTGAGAGGCCGTTTCAAGTGCGACTCATCTCGCACTACCGCCAGTGGCCCAGCCTGTGATGATACCTGCCAAATGTTTGTTACGTCTAGCCGTACACCAGCAACGATCCAGAGGCAGACGACAAGGTTACCGGGGCTCGATGAGGTGGGTGCAAAACGCACACCGTTTTTGACATGACAAGCGGGCCCAGTGATTACTTGCAAAAAAAAAACATTTCGCACGTCAGGCCGGTCCGCAAACGATAATCTCACTCGTTCGACTCTGATTCCTTTATAATCGTGTTCATCCGAGGGCCGGTGTAAGCGCCAAACCGTAGAAGTTTTCTACTTATGTGGTCCACAAAGACGACTTGGCTCTGGTATAACTTAAGCGACTCTGATTTTACAGCACAGTACGGAAGGGACAAACGAGATCACTCACTCACAGCAAGGAGGACACTAAGACAACCTTGGCAGGTGAGAATGTCCGACGAATCGGTATCAGAGCATAAGTCCTTGACGGAATATCTGCCGGGCCTACACCTTCATGGCGAAGGTGTTGGCCGGTATACACCAGTCTTCACAGAAAACGCGCAGAGAACGATCAACGTTCTCTACGCATTCTTTGCGAACACTTATTCGCTGTTGGACTGAGGCACCTTTCAGTCTCACAGCTCCGTTCAAAGCCCGTTCGATCTAGGATTTGAAACTTGAAGCACGGTCAGTCAGAATTGCGTCGGGAGAAATCGGATGTTTGCAGCTGGGGATAGAGGGAATAAGCGGTAATATCTTTCATGGTCCAATTCCTGTATGCAGTCTCGAAAGTGAAGTAGTAGACCTGGTGGTCCCTTGGGCAGGTGGTTTGTTTGGTGGTTTCTGAGTCCCACTGAGGAAATGAGTTTGACGTCGTTGGCGGAGATTGAACTCTCGGAGAGAGCCGAACCTTACTGTGGGCATCACTGGTGAGTGGTTGGGTCGCGACTTTGTTCCGGATCCGAAGCGAGAGAGAACTCGAAGCAGGACGTTGCAAAAAAAAATACAATTGACGACGTTCCCAAGCGATTCTAAAAACGTAACATCTATCTCTACTCCATGTACAAGAGACAGCGCATCCCACGCGGCGACTACCGTACAACGACGCGACAGACGGGAAGAACATCCCCCGGATGCTCACAGCGACGGTCAACATGATACAAAGACGGCACCCCCGGTCGGCCAAATATCCTTTAATTTTTAATTTTTTTTTCAGGACAGATCGAACCCCGCGCCGGAGAAAACCGCTTGCAGGAGTTTCCGGCGGAGGACTCTTTCGCTTTGGTAGCGAGGTAGCTGCGGAGGGAGGGGTATGGCTCAGCTCGAGGGGCCGACACCAGGAACGACATGTACCTTGAGCAGATTCACGCAGGTGCTGGACGTCGGCAGCCGATTCTCGTCGCCGCCTGCGTCGCGGATACAGAACTTGGGGACGAGGCCGCTAAACCCCCTGTTTTTTTTAGAGCACGTACGCACGAGCGACAGTCAGTGTATGATCGGCGGGTTATGACGTGGAAAGGGGCGCGTACAGAAGGGGCGGTCGCCCGACGCTCGTGACGAAGCGCAGTAACGCTCGGCGTTGTTCCGCGTCGAAACCCTCGACGACCTAAGAAAGAAATGGCATCAAGTACGGTGGTGAGACGGGACTTCTTTGCCGCTCGCAGCAGCGTACCTTCCAAAAGGCAAGAATGGTCGGTTCTTCGGGGCCATATAAACCGCCGTAGTTCGTGTTCCGTCGCAGATCATCCAAGTCGATTGGGGTATTCACGCCGCCGAGTAAGACTTGCAATTCTTGTTGGTTAAACATCCTGCGGGGACGCGTGAGGGTAAGCAGACGAGACCGTAGTGTGGCATGTACCGGAGCCACTTCGGGTCGATCATATCTGACAGGCCTTCGAAAAACGCGTCGCTCTGCTGCTTGATTTGCTTTGTGAGGCGGTAGTGCGACACACGGAGGATGTACTCGAGCTTGTTGTCTCGCGTGACAGGGATGTTGCTTCCGTTTGGCTTGAGGTCAATCGTCCGCGCGACGCCAAATTCTGCGCATTACATTGAGCGCCGAAATCCCCGGTTAGGTTCAAGATCTCACCCTCGTCAGCTATTGTGAAATTGAGCGAGAGATCTTCGGGATTTCCTGGGTAGTGCTTCAAGAATATAAGGCCCTGGTACAAGTCTGGATCGAGAGAAGCGAGATCATCCAAAAAACTCTGCTTTCCTAACCACTACAGAAGAAGCCATATCAGCGTGGGCAGGACGATCCGACCGACCGAGACAAGCGAACCTTAGCGAGGAAGAAGCCTGCGAACGCAACGTCCACCAAGATTCCCTCGTATAGCGCCTTGCCCAATATTCTTCCAATGAACCGGTACCAATTGAGGCTATGGGCTTACAAAAAAAATGAACACCGAGAGGATAATCAAAAGCTCGACGAGATTGTTGCTTACGTTCTGTCGCATAGGAGCCATGGCTAGGATACAGCTCATTCTTCTTGTTGACGAGCCAAAGACCTCGATCGCTGTCGAACACCTCCTTCGACAGATCAGTTAAGAACTCCTTGAATACGCCCCCACCATCAATGCCCATCCTATGCAAGCCCGATCAGCAAAACTCCACCAAAACAAAGAAGAACCCGCCGCGCTCACTCCTCCTCGCCGAATTGGTCGATGAACGTAATCCCAATGGGCCGCTTCAGGTTCGCATCTGCGAGTTTATCGAACCCGTCTTCCGCGACGTGGCCGCGGCGCACGGTGGCGTGTGTACGCGAACGAAACTCTTCGTACGATCGTATGTCTGGCCTGAAGTTGCGCTTATCGTTGACGACGAACGATCGGAAGATGTTGACGCGCGCTTCGAAAGGTATGGCGAATGGGATGTTGTTGAGCACGCCGAGCCGCGGCGACAAGAACGCGAGTGATCGTTTCGAGACGCGCCGCGACGGTCCGGGCACCGGCGGAACGAACTGCTCCTCCTCGCCTCTGTCGCACCAATCAGAGAAAACGTCGGATAGCAGCAGTAAGAGACGACTCCTCACACGGCGACCTCGACGAAAGAGTCGATGTCGATACGTTCATTCACCAGCCAATGGCCGGACGGTGTGAATGGCCTCCTGGAGCTGAAACGGGGGGTCGTAAATAAGCGGTGTGTGCATGCTAGGCAGATACGGTGCGTACTCCCGCGTGTGCACCGCCTGCAGGAAACGCGTAAGCTTTCGCCGCACACCGTCCCACTTGATGCTGAGGCCGGGAACTTGAGCATCTTGGGTACCTATCTGCTCTTCCCTCCAAAAGAGCGTGAAGGCAATATTCAGGAATTTCCGAGATAGAGATGTGATCTCGTCCAGTGTAAGCGGGTTGCGCGGAGCATTGGCGCGTGTCGGTTCGCTAAAACCGGAGAAAAACTCGTCGTCCCCCATGGTGAGAAGCGAATGCGTGTACAAGTCGGTCAAGAAAAGTAAAGGAGGCCAAGAACTTGCATGGGCGGCGTCTACGGGGGTCATAAGCCATGAAGCGGGATCAGAGGTGAGATGGGAGGACGTACCCAGAAGCGTGGCGAAGCTGTCATCACCACCAAGAGGGGAGCTTCGTACGTGCCCACGATACAACTCGCGTACAAGCCCACCGCCGGTCGACACTACGACCGTGCTGAGTACAGTGTCTGCTCTAGAAGGCCACACAGTGCAAAGAGCAAAGAAGAAATCACAGAGCGCGATACGCGTCGAGGTGTGACTCTGCGTAGCGCGGATAAGAGAACCGATGTGAGCGGCCGTTGGGAGTGTTTGTAGTCGCTTCAGAGTACGCTCATCCAGTTGAGGTATGGGTGCACGGGTGGAAGCAGAGATAGATGCGCGCGTCAATTCTTCCGAGTCCGAGTCCGAGTCGCTTTCAGTAATTGCGACATGTTTCCCGTTAGAGGTGGACGACGGAGGCTCTAGCGCACCGGTGGGAAGTGTGCCCATAATGTTGGCCATGAGGTGCAAGAGGGCTGTGAGAGACGCAGGAGGAAGTGAAGGATATCTTGGAGGCACGAAGGCTGCCAGATTCGCAATAATATGTATCTTTGCCTCTACTCCAAGCGCAGTCGCCAATTGTGGGATCGATGGAGATAAGACGGAGGCTGCCGCAAGTGGCAGGTTGGCAGATAGGTGAGTCAGTGAAGCAAGAGGAAGTCGATTGGGGAGTAATGGGAGTGAAAACACGTGTTGAATGAGCAGAGTGTATGCATCTAGGAATAATTCTGGGTGCGAGGGATTAAAGGTTCGTAGTGGGTAAGTAAGGAGAGGGACGAGTAATGGGATCGATGGTAAATTTTTGTCCTCCGCAGGCTAAAAACACGTTAGAAAGTGATACGCATGAGATGATCGAAACGTACGATGTCATTCAGAGCTTTTGCTAGGAGGGGGTACAATCCACGCCGCGTGACATAAAGCGTGATATTGGTGCACAGATCTTCCGATCGCTCTCCTAGCGAGCGTGCACTCGACGTGGGAGAAAGGAGAGAATCGAGAACCCGTAGGTGGTTAGATGAGGCGGTGGCACTGGGAGGATCGGGATAGGAGGGAGCGCACGAGACCAAGCGGCGAGGGACGTACCGAGGGGAGTTGGCTACAGAGCGAAGGAGAAGAATAGAGAGCTGTCGAACCAGAACGATCCAATGGTTTGAATCGGGGCCATTGACATACTGTAAGGACCAGCCTGAAGAAAGGTCAGCCCTGTAGGAGACAACTGTTATGGCGAAACACCGCGGAGAGCCCTGGATTGAGGATAAAGTAGCGGGATACACGGCTACCGCCAACTCGTTTGGACAGAGGGTGACGGAGAATAGTCGATCGAGACAGAGGGCTCACCATCTCCTACACGGACTACTGCCTCGGACCACTGAGCGAGAAGAAAGTCGTCACTCCCGACGAGAACAAGGGCCCGCATCCCATTCAGTCCGAGCACATCTTCCTGAAATATCCGAGAGAGCTGTTTCCTAACCGCGCGATACTTCTGAAAGCTGCGCCAGTGAGACTGGATGCAGAGGGCGCTCTCGTGACGGCGACGGATTTCTTCGCGTTCCGATCTTCTAGCCTTGGCGCTGTGCAGTATGTCTGTCTGCGAGGCCACTGAGGTCGCACCCCCGAGGTTTATTTTCCTACGTTTTTCTTGCGTGAAAGGATGCATCGAGACGAGGAGAGTTACGTGGGCCTTTCGCCTCTGGGGCGGGATCATTACGCGGCCGCCCACATCCCCGGCCCAACCGCGCCGAGTCCGGTCTTGGTGGTCCCTCGCGACGTTATACCCAATGATAAAGACAAATCTCTCTCCTTTACCACATCGATAATGGCGGAAGATACCCCCGCGACATTCGCCTACAAGCAGCTCGGAGATCTCACCCTCTACATCGATGTCTATCCACCAACGACGACGATCGACCCGCCCCGCCCAGTGCCTGCAGTTGTATTCTTCCACGGCGGGGGGATGACCGTGGGGCATCGAAAAAGCTGGTTGCCAAAATGGCTCTGCAGTCCGTGTTCTCACTCCCTTTTCTACCTTTACTGACAGAGTGCTGTTCCTAGGGCGCACGACCTCTGCGGGTCTAGCATTCATCTCTGCGGACTATCGGCTGCTCCCTCCCAGCACAGGGCACGATGTGCTCAAAGACGTCGTAGACCTCTTCGCCTTCCTCGCCCGTACTCCCTCGCTGGGTACCGTGCTCATCGACGGGACACGCCTAGCTGTCGCCGGCTGCAGCGCCGGCGGGATGTGCGCATTCCTCGCTGCCATTCACGCGAATCCACGGCCTCGCGCGGTGCTATCCCTCTATGGCCTTGGCGGGGACCTCTTCGTGAGCACGCTTCGCGACCGGATCGATCTCGGACGTGCGGACTGACGCCACGCCGCACTTGCAGACCCCGCACTTCCTCGTGCCGAAGACGGCGCCGTTCTTCCTGGGCTACGAGATTCTCGACCCAGCGCAGTTCACCGCGTTCCTGTACCCGGAAAGCGCCGCGCAGGCCCCAGCCGCGCAGTCCACGCCCACGTTCCACGGCCGCGACTCCGCCACGCCGGGACTCCCCTCCAACCCGCGCATGCCGCTCGCGCGCCTGTGGCTGCAGCTCGGCACGTACCTGGACTACTGGACTGGGTTGCACACGCCCTCGCTCAGCGACGCCCTGCGCACGCTCCTCCCCGCGGGCGAGGAGCACGCAGAGATCGACGCGCGCCTCGCGGCGGCGCTGCCCCCCGCTGACCGCGCCATCTTCCCGCAGCTGCTCGTCACGTCCGACTGGCCCCCCGTGCTGCACATCCACGGCTCCGAGGACAGCGCGGTGCCCGCCGACAGCTCGAGGGCGATCCACGCCCGCTTGCTCGCCGCGAAGGTGGAGACGGTGCTGCGCATCGTGGACGGCTCGGAACACGCGTTCGACCATAAGGAGGATAGTGCGGAATCGACCTTCGGTGAACTATTCGACGAGGCGGCGGAGTTCTTGCGCGCCGCGCTGGTGGATGCCTGAATACCCTGTACCTAGAGGCGACCTTGGAACAAAGATGTGTAGAACAAGAACAAACTGTCGTTATTAGCGGAGGCTAGGTGGTTGTCATTGACGTGACGTCTATGGCCCCTGAGCGGTAGATTTGTTCATCAATTGCATCCGCAGGTCATCAGTACTTCAGTACTGTACTCCTATTCGCGGCGGCGCAATCACGTTCAACCACTATGGCGGACGGGCGTCCTTCTTAAATCGCCTAACTACATTCAATCACGATAGCGAAAATATTGATGTTGCCTGCCAGCGCACAACAAACCTCATTCCGAGTGGCTATTTTCCGTGCGGTAGTAGTACGGTGACACGAGCCTCATTGGAAGACGGTAAAAATATGCGAGAAGACATCCAGAGAAGGGAATGTTCCGCGAAGATCGAACACAGGTTGCCCCAGATCTACCCATCATCGTGCGGGGCGGGGCGATGGGGTAGCGATCGCTCCACCGTCACGGTCGGGATCTAAAGACTGTAATACCTCGTTTTGTGCCTCTTGGCGCTGCTTGGCCGCCGGCACTTCCATCGTCCCGAAGTATCGTCGGGTTCTCGCCTAGGCAATGGAAGTGGAAGCAGGTCGATGAGTGAGTGATGATTGGCCTAGTTGACAGCACATCGCATCGTGCATATATGGACGTCAGCCTCACTGTCAATGCGCCGGCGCATGTTCCAATCTCGTTATGTCCTAGACGCTGCTTACTGTCCATTATCGCGAAACTGATGTGGATGGTGTAATAAGGCTCGAGTCATGCTGGCAAAAACGCCGCGTGCGACAACTGTATGGGCACATGCATTACTGACATCGGTCCATGTATCATCCGTTTCCCATTCCCCCTGGGATTGATCAGGCTCATAGCGCACCCGTTTCTCACGAGCTGACGGCCCGACGACGATGTAGCGCTCAGCCAGGTCGATAAGCTCTTTTGCGGCTAGGTTCGTGGCAAACTTAGCTGACGGCGCAGAACAAAGCTGCTGTTGATGGGTCGGGCGCCGGGGGGTGCCGCGCATGTTGATACGGACTGCGGCACCGCCTCAGCCAGGTCCACCGGTGCCTAGGGCACAAGCAGTAGAGTATGGCTGGCCAGCGAGTGCTAAACTACAGCCGGAGGGTTCGGAAGGAAGGGGCTGCAGCGTGCCCGTCGGCAGAAGCACTTATCATAGAACTTGGACATGCGGCAGCGGTGGCGCGTTTTGCGCCCTGTGGCGTAATGTTGGAAGATAGATTCTTTCTAAAGTAGATTTTGAACTAGACTTGGGTCGTAGTCTCAACACTTGGGATCGGGGTGGCACAAAAAGGGGCAAAAGATTTCACATGCAATACAGCTTTTCCACACATACAATACACAAAAGAGGTATGGGCAAACTCAATTATGAGCGGCACAAGAGGAACTGATGTGTTGGTTCCTGTTCGTTGGTGCTCCAATCGATCGGACCCGCCCAATGCCGGGTGAGCCGAAAAATCAAGTACCGCGGCAAGTGACCCTCTGTCGCCACAGCTGTCGAAAGGACGATCCGGGTTGGTCACGAGTTGTTGAGGTCGGGCAATTTACCCCGGGGATGGGTATTGGCGCAATGCGCAAAGCAAACATCAGGCTCGCCTCGAGGCATACCAATTGACAGGTAGATCGATGATGATAATGGCGATAATAATGACGACCTGCTGTGGTGCCCGGTGGATACTTGGACCATACAGTACAACGAAACGAAGAATAGAGGATGGTGTGAATAATTACTCGGGACGGAGTTGATTAATTGTGCCTTGGCGTGCGTGGGAATTGGGTGAGGGGCCCCAACGTTTTTCGCATTCTTTCTTACTTGTTGACCACCACTGCCACGCCTGTGCGCTGATGGCACTCGACAAACGCCAGTCAGACGGTGAGCCGGTTTCTTGTTCTTTAGCCTCCCTATCAGTGATCGGATACTCCATCCGGTCCACCATACGGACGTAACTTGACCTCCTCCTTTGGCCCTCCCGTCCTCTTACCTTTTCTCTCACATCCTCTTTTGCTACCGGCTCGTGCTATCCTTTCTGGGTTTGGCACTTGCTTGCGCTCTCGCCCTTCCCCATCATCCCCCCACACTTTTCTTTCGGCTTTTCTTCTTCCTCTCGTTTTCCGTCATCATGTCCTCTACCCAATCCCCGGGTGGGGGGTCTGTATCCTCACCTTCATCCACGCCAGGTGCTTCATCTACTCCTCCTTCCTCATCTTCGTCTTCATCCTCACCTCCCTCATCATCATCATCATCATCTACAGTACATTCTTCCTCTTCCTCTTCTTCTACCTCTGGTCCTCTTATCCGTTGATTTTTTTCGAGCAAACGGCTGACTATCCATTTTCTAGTTTCGACTCCAACCCCTCCGAGTTCGTCGACAGAGCCGCCGCCGAGCACATCCTCTCCGCCTGCCCCCTCGACTACGCCCACTTCATCCCCGTCCCCCACTCCGACTAGCACCCCTGAGCAAACCACCTCATCACCACAGCCCTCCCCGACAACCCAGGCAAACCCGACCCCGACAACTGCCCCACAGCAAGGCTCCTCTTCTTCACCAGTCGGGAACGGGAGCACTCAGCATACTTCGAATTCGACTCCAACTCTCTCGAGCACATCGACTTCTGTTTTTACGTCTGTACTCGTGTATGTTGCATGCTTTCAACGTTGCCGTCCCTCTCCTTGACTCTCTTACAGGACCACCGGAGCCAATGGTCAAGTAGTTACTACCACCATCCAGTCGACTATCATCATCACACCGTCGGTGTCTGCTAGTTCCGGGAGCAGCAGTAATACCGGAGCAATCGTTGGTGGCGTTGCCGGCGGTATTGCTGGTCTCGTCGCCATCCTTCTCATCGGTTTGTTCTGCTGGCGTCGCAACCGCCGTCGCAGAGACGACTTCGATGGCAACTTCGATCCTGACCGGGTGGTTGGGCATACAGGTCACACGGACCTTGCGGGAGCCGAGGTCACCCCGTACAGTTACGAGCCAGGCGTCGCTGGAGGAACTCCCGTTCACTCTGGGCCCAGCACAGGGGCACCCAGTTCGAGCGGCGGCGGCAGCATGCGTCAGTACCGCGACAGCCAAGCGCTCCTCGGAGGCGCCTTTGAAGCAGGCGCCGCGACGGCGACCTCGGGATCGCACTACGCGCCGACCTCGAGCGATAGCGCGTCGGCCTATCCCGAGAGTATCGCCCACAGCTCACAGCAGCATGGCGCCATGCCTGTACCACAGCCTTACCGCCCGATGTCGGGCAAGGAGCGCGAGGCCCTGCGCCAGCGCGGAGAAGGGGGGCTCGGGCTCGCGAGTGCTTTGGAGGAGGACGAGGTGATACAGCACACGGACGGCGGGCAGATCCCCGTTCCGTCGGTCCCTGTGAGCCCGCCGCACGAGGTTCCGCCAAGTTACGACTCGATCCCTCGATGATGGTGTGCAACCGCGCGCTGGTGTGTTTTATCTTGAAAACCTGTGGTGGTGAGAGGGTGGTGGGATTTTTGGTTTCCACTGGCTTTATTGACGTGATGCTTATCGCTGCTCCCTCACTTTACCAGGGTAGCATAGACCTTTGCGGGACCACGATGCGGCTGTTATTTTTTTTTTTACCTTGCATTCCCTTACACGTGTGTACTCGTCATTCCATATATTCTAACGGTTCACCTTAGTATCGTCCGCTGCTCCTTTGAAGCGTTCGTGGCGACCTTTTTTCTTTCTTTGAATACTTATGATCCCATTCCACAAGTCGAATGAATGCCAGTATTGTTACGTCCCATGGTTTCGATGCAACCGATAAGGATAATCGTGCTTTGCGTGAGGGTTGCATGAATGAACGGACGCCGACTGCGGAACGCGGGGCATATCGGGATTCGTCCGATTCGTCAAGAGGAATTGTTTTTTTTGAGGGGAGGGGCAACGACCGTACCGTCTATGTCTACATTACGACAATCGAATGCTGTAATCGTACGTCAATCAAGGAGCCGTGAGCAATAGTACATGTTATCCTGTCGCAATTCGGCGATCAGCAGATCGACTCTCGCGTTTTTTCCTGGTCATCTACGGGTACTGCCCGCGTAGTCTCGGACGACGCCGCCTCAGCAGCCTCCTGCAAACACGGCGCGTCGAATATCCGTCCATTGCGGACTCTGACGACGGTCCGTGAGAACACGACGATCCACAGGAGCAGCGTCAAGACGGCATATATCGCGCCCCAGACGCGGAAGAACGGCGCATCGAGCACCTGCGCCAGCGCGATCGTCAGATTCGCATACACGCCCTATTACTCAAGTAAAAAAAAAAATGCGCCACGTAGAAAAGGACACGCACGTTCGGAAAGATGAGCCCCCAATACGCGAGCGTGAACGGCGGCGCGCTGCCGCCGTTCCGCCTCAGCGCGTACTGTATCCCCAGCAGCGCATAGCCCAACCACAGCGTGGCAAGCGCCCACAGCGCGAGCGCCGCACACACACACACCGCATAGAGCGCCTCCGCGGCCTGTTCGTTCCCCGCGAACAGCGGCGCGTGCGCGCGGGGCAGCAGCGTGCGCGCGCCCTCGCCGAGCACGAGCGCCGCGACGCCCGCCTGGCCCATGGGCCCGAGCGGCACGCACGCGGCGAGCACGCCGGCGGCGCCGGTGGGGAAGCCGTGCTGGAGGAGCCGGAGGAGGTACGCGACGAGGAGCGCGCCCGCGAGCGCTGCGCCGGCGGCGAGCGTGCACGCGGCGCTCGCGAGCGTCGTCAGCGCGCCCGCCGTGGTGTGCGCCGCGAGCGCGCGCGCGAGCTCGCCGCCGCCGGAGGAGGCGACGACGAGCGTGACGACGGGGAGGAGCCACAGCGGCGTCATGTCCCGCAGCGCGTGTTTCTGCTCCGCGATCCTGTGCCCTCGTGAGTCGTGATCGAGGAAGGAAAGGAGACGCATTTACATGAGGTAGACGATGCCCCAGCAGCAGAGCGCAGAGAGCGCGACGTCCGCCCACCAGAGCGCCCAGAGGGCATAGAGGAACGCGCGTCCGCCGAAGCCGTACTGCCCGTGCAGCACCGTCGTGCCGACCGCGATGAGCGTCAGCGCGCCCATCGGGAACGTCCCGACGTAGAGGCCCTGCACGGGGTGCCGCAGCATCGCGCGCCACACGCCGGGAAAGCACCAGTAGCGCACTGCGCTCGCGCCGCAGAAGAGCGCGAAGAGCAGCAGGTTGAGGAAGAAGAACGCCGTGCTGAGCGCGCGCAGTGCGTGGCTCCCGGTCCAGTACGGAAACACGCTGAAGAGCAGCGAGACGGCCCCGGTGCCTGGGGGTTAAAGAGCGTCAGAGCGGACTCGAGCGAGGGGGGGAAAGAACGCACCCATGTTGACTGCGAACCATGATGGTGTGAAGTGGCTGCGAAAAAGTTGCGAGTCAGAACGTGGACGAGTTGCTCAGACCGAGGCCGCACACCGAATGCAGTCTGCAACTCCTTTCTTATTCGAATGCGTAGGCATATCGACGCAGGGCGATAGCTGAGAAGAAGAGAAGGTTGGTGTGAGTCATGGTGGACGGGCGTAGCCTTATAGGTAGACACGAATTCGGAATTCGGCACAAAGATACTGTATGAAGTATTGCGTGCTTGGGATGCCCCCGTTTGTCAAGGGAAACATTGCAGGGTTGTCCAGTCATGAAGCAACTGATGACAACATCGGGTCGGTCGAGGTGTAGTCTACACTCTACGATAGCTGAAATAACTTATATAAGGGAGAACGCGCCACAAGAGACGCTACCACGAATAAGTTACAAGCTCTGCTCTAACAAGTAGGCTACAGTCCGTGCGGCTCATAGGTTGTCGTATTGTAAAAAGTGAAGCACGTTATAATGGCCCTAGGAGATAAGGAGAGAGAAATGCGTGGGCGAGGGCTGTCGTTCTGTCCGTGTCCATGCCGTGTCGTCGTACCTATATAAACAAAGTAGGGAGAAAAGTACTATAATGCTCGCGCGATATGCAAAGGCGAACTCTTCGGTGAAGGATTCGGCGAGCGGCTCAGCCACCGCGGTGGTGTCTGCGGCGGCTGCAGCGGACTTAGGGGGGACTGCGGATCTGGGTTCGTGAGCGTGAGCATGGGCACCGCGTCGTCCGCATCCAACAGCGGGCCCATCTCCGACACGCCCGACACCTCTCGCGCGTGGCCGCGGCCACCACCCCCATTCACGCCGGCGGATCCCATGACCTCGTCGACGATGCTGCCAAGATCGACGGCGTGGGACGGCGACGTGAGCGGGTCAGTGAGCTGCGACGCGGCGGACGGGGGCGGCCACACGCTCTCCTGGAAGATCGAGCCGGACTCGGACGCGCGCGGGCGGAACAGACGCGGCGGGGACGACGGGACGGGCGACGCCGTGCGCACGTGCGGTATATCCGACTCGTGCGAATACGCGTACGCATATGGGAAGGACGGCGCGTCGACGCTGCCGCTGCCGCCGCTCGGGTGCCGCGAGATGCGCGTCGCGAAGGGGTCGTCGGTGTCGGCGTAGGCGAAGGGCGGGCTCGATTGCGGCAGGTCCATGCTCTCGCCGGCGAGGAAGGTCGAGCGGGAGGGAAGCCGCTTGCGCGAGAGCGCCCAGTAGCGCTGGCGTCGGACGCGTCGGCGGAAGATGAAGATGGCCGAGAGCCCGATGATGAACAGGACGAGGCCGCCGATGGCAGACCCAGCGATAACAGCGGTGCGGGAGGAGGCCCGGACCGGGGTGGAGCTATGTAAAGCCGTGACGATGGGGGTTACGACCTAAAGTAAATGGTTGAGCCTTTCATGTATCAGGTGATTTGATATATGGGCGCCTCCGTTCAAAAGCCGCATGACGCCGGAAAGGGGAAAAGGGAGAGAAGGACTTGCCGTTGTTGAAACCCCATTGATGTTAGTGACAAATGAGGTCGTGAAGGTGGAAAGGAAGAAACCGCTCGACGAGGTTGAGGATACAGTGGGTGTTGAGGAAGAAGGCGAGGGCGGCGGAGGAGTCGTTGAGGGAGTGGAGTGGGAAGAGGAGGAAACGATGGAAGTGTCTCGAGAGGAGGATGAAGAAGGCGAAGAAGAGGAGAGGGTGTCAAAGGTAGAAGTGCTAGTGGAGGTGGGGGTCGGAGTGGAGGTGAATGAGGAAGAAGCATTACTGGTTGTCGGTGTGCTTGTACTGTCGGGTCTAAGATATGATACGATCGTCACGGTGTCCGATAAACTAGTGAGAACGCCGGTGGACGCACCTAGTTTCGGAAGAAGTGCTGAGAGGTGAAGTTGTATCAGAGGAGGATAGTGTTAAAGGAATGGAGGATGGGAATGGGGAAGATGGAGGCGAGTCAGATTGCCTTGGATGAAGGAATAGCATTGGACGAGACCATATGCATTGTACGACCCTTTCGACGAGCGCGACCTTTCAATTGCTCCTCTTCCTGCAATACACGTGACCACTCCCACTCGGCCACACATCGCCGCCCAACGTTTCAAAATCAAAACGCGGCTGTGTTCACTCTTACGTACACCCTAAAAACCGCGGATCCATGGACAACGGGCAGTGCTGGCTTGCAGTACGTGAGGAGTGCAATATCCAAAGCGAGACTCATGAGGACGCCACCTGACGTGCGAAATTTTTTTGCAAGTAATCTCTGGGCCCGTTTGGGAGTGCGTTTTTCACCCACCTCATCGAGCCCTGTAACCTTGTCGACTACCTGGGTCGTTGCTGCTGTACGACTAGACGTTTGTCGGGTATCATCACAGGCTGGGCCACTGGTAGTAGTGCGAGAGTCTCGGGCAGCCCGGGTTGCCGTCATCTTCTGCGCCTCAATAGTAGATGCGTGCTCTGACAGCGCGGGAACGGGCTTTGATGCCGGGGTGTGGTAAGTGACGCAGATGGACGATTACATACTTCACCTCATGTGATCGATCGTCGATGATCCCCTTCCACTCGCACACGCAATCGCTAGTCCTAGTCGGTGTAGTAAACGAGGATACTGTTAGATCCACCGCAGGTTTCAGAACTGTCGCCTGAGCAAGCCGTCATGCAATGCTTATATCGTCATGCCACCATTTTCGATACCACTACTACAGTCTTGAAGTGAGGAAGCGAAGAGACAAAGTCGAAACACGCACAGGATTCTCGTCATGCCTCCATACCCGCCAGACCATAGCCCGCGTACTTGCACGCTTCGGGTGCAGACATGTGCCACCAGGACGTGGACGGCTGGACCCCACTTCGGAGGGCGTTGGAATGGGGACGTTTGGAAATGGTCCGGTTCTTAACCGACAGCGGTGCAGATGTGAACTCTCGTGACAACCGAGGCTGGACTCCTTTACATTCGGCGTCGCAAGAAGGGCATGTCGACATCGTAGAATTACTCGTCCAACACGGCGCAGACGTCAACACGCAAAGTGACCACCAGATGACCCCATTTATAGTACAACGCAGCAGGTTAAGGGGGTCGACTGGTACACCAAACGTGGTGTGAACGAATGGGTCACCAGGCGTACACTACCGTGACGCACCCTTAAGTACATCGTGAAGAGGCTAACTACACGTGAAATACATGTGCGGACACCCGCACTGCGTTAGAAACGATCGTAAAATTCTCAATTAAGGTCCGTGTCCCTGATCATAGTCACTAAAGATCGGGATGCGAGACCTCTCCGAGTCATCTCTACTCATGCACTCATGCCCGACGCCGGGGCAACTCGCGCGTGGACGCATACTCTCATTTCAACAAGTATGTGGTGTCTCGATATTTTGCGGCTACTTGTCCTGGGACAATGACGGCTTGACCCCACTGCAGGTCGCATCATACCTCGGCCATCTGGATGTCGTTCGGTTCCTAATCGACAGCGGCGCGGATGCCAGTGTAGACCCTCTTAATAATGAAGGCTGGACTCCTTTGCATTCGGCGTCGCAGGAGGGGCATGTCAACATCGTAGAATTGCTTATCCGGACGTCAACACTACGCAAAGTGACCACCAAGCGACCCCTTTATTCCCTGCGTCATTGGGGGGGAAACTCGAATCTTCGTGTCAAGCGAGGTGTGGATGTAAACTCCATGAAGGAGAACGGCTGGACCCCATGTTGAAAGGTTGAGCGTCCACATGCGAGTTTGTGTCAGCGTCGGGCATGAGTGAGTAGAGGTGAGAGTCGTGAGACGCGAGGATGGTCTCGCAACACGATCGCTTATGATCAGGAGAATCACGTAGCTAAGTTGGCATTCACGACCGATTCCAACGGGGTGCGGCGTTTATTCACATTCACATGTATTAACTGTCCTTACGATAGTACTTAAGGATGCGCGATGCGTTGTGTGTGTCTGGCACCCCACTGGTTTACCTCTCGTTTGGTGTGCTAGACCGCCCTAACAGCCTGCGCCACTGCGCCGTTGCGTCACCCCATTCCAGGTGGCGCGGACATCTGGATGTTGCTCAGCTAATCGATGGGGGCGCAGATGAACTCTCGTGGCGACAACAGCTGGACCCCTCTGCATTCAGCAGCAGGAAAAAACCATCTTGACATTGTGAAGTTCCCACTCGGGAGTGGTGCGGATTTCAACATCCGTACTGGCAGAGACAGAACACCATTGGATCCGGCATCCGACAATGGGAAAACCAGGGTTGCAGGACACATGACAGGTTCGATGTCTCTTGATAGCGTTGTTGGTACAGCTCTGCCAACTATCGGCCCACAAAATAGGCACCTGCACCCGCCAAGAAAACCCGGAGAAGACGTAACGCCCTCAGACAATGAGCAGCGCTCGCTGTACATCGCCTCACAAAACGGAGAGTTTGACATTGTGCGGTCGTTACTTGACCGTGGTATTGGCGTCAACGAAAGGAATACCTTTCGCGCGACTGCACTGGATGTAGCATCAAGGTACGGGAAAGTCCGAGTCGAGGTGGACTCTTCGACTCCGCTGATTACGGCGTTGCGAAATGGCCAGTTTGAGGTCGCGCAGTTATTACTCGACCACGGGGCCGATGTGAATGTAGATAGGGAGGGGCACCATACCGCGTTGCATCTCGCATTGTCTGCTGCGCGACCCGAGTTTGTCACGGTCGCAAAGGTGGACGTGCCGCCGATGATGTAAGTGACAACACGTTCGGCATCAGTCTTCTCAGTGTCCAAAATGTCGCCCTTCTTCGCAGGAAAATATCCTGGTGCTGCGGCTCGAAAACCAGTATCCTGACACCTGACCGTGACAACCGCAGGTAGTCGACGACGCAATGGTCAGCAATTCTGACTAGTATATTGACGGCGTAAACTACCGCTTGTGCATCCTGGTCTGAAAAGTCCCTCACTGGCATAGCGCGTCTTCTCCTAACTTACCTGCGTCGTCACATGCACAAAGGCAGGCGGCGCCAGGCGGGCGTTTCCCTGGGTGATCGCTGGGCTTTAGGAAGAGATACCGGCTTTGTGCACGAGAACAGAGCTGTACCTAGAGATGTCTCGCAGCAACGGGATGACTCGGGGTACCAACAGAGGATGGCACAATCAGTGGAAGGAGCGTGATAAAGGCGGGCCTCGATGTCTGAGAGGAGAACCTAGTATCCGGATTGACTTGCTAATGTCCTGAGAGTATAGACAAGGACAAAGAAAGGCATATGGGTATATAGAGTTGCGCTTGGTCGACGCGGAGACAAGAACGTGGATGTAAAACTCGCGCACGTCAGAAAGGACATTGAGGACGACGACCAGGAGGTCTCGAAAGTTCGTTGTAGACCAAATGCGGAAATATTCGTATTGTGGTTTCACGTCCGGAGCAACTCGTAACACCGCTCACTACTTGGGTACCACGATGTACTGACAGGATGAGGCCGACTGCGTCAGGAGTACGATGATAACGAGAGGTCCAAAGGCAGCCAACAATCTGCAGTACCCTCCCCCGAGTCACGCCATGACCGTGCCAAGATACTATGCGCTCGGTTCCGATGTTTGAGCTTGACTCTGGAAGGGGATAGTCTGGGCGACCTGGGGACGAAATGAGTATCAATCTGGGAGTCGCGAACAGGTGAAGTCTCATACCTGTTTGGGAACTTCGAAAGTCGGCTCCCCGTCATGGTCAGATTTGTTCCGGCCGTAGTCCAATGTGGTCGTACGTTGCACAGAGAAAGAGACACGGGCCTCACTCAATGGCGCAACTCGGATGGAAGAAATGTCGTATGCGTTATCCTGCCTATCGGTGGTTGACTGGCGGCCACGGATGTGGTCCCGACTATTCAACCTGAACGTGGACACGGTCATCAGCCAAACCCGCGATTACACACCAAATGGACACCTCACATGGCAAGCAAAGAGTTTACATAGCCTATAGGACAATGTCAGTTGACCGTCTCTGCGCCTGAGGCCGCTGTAAACCTACATTTAGTCGTCGCCCAGGAAAATCCCACCCAGATCAGAGAAGAGGGTGAAACCATGACCTGGTCATAAAATAAGGAAATATCAAAAGGGAAAGATTGCAACGGAAATATCTTACGCTAATAATCATGGCGATGTTGAGGAGGCTGCTCAGGTTAGTTTCGGGTTATTGATCAGCGTAGACAAAGAACACACCCCGTCAGCAAACCCGAATTGATGCTGTAAGCCATCAAGGTCATGATGATGGAATCAGTTCTGTGCATGAATGTCAACTAGGTCTACGGTGCAAGTATCAAAAGATGAGCTTACCGCGCGAAGCCGGTCCTCCTACGGTAGAGAGACCAACACATCGACATAGCGACCAAGGTGTCCCCCACAGTGACGGCGCCAAACGCTACATATAGCATCCACTATTAAGCCGTTAGCGTGCGTGGATGAGGTATATGTCTGATGAGCATACAGCTGAGGAGTGATAATCGGAGAACTGCTTGAGGGAAATCCTAAAAACGGGTTTCAATTTATTGATACACCGAAGGAAGAAGTACACCTACGCTTTTGCGGAAAAAACTGGGAAGCGAAGTTTGAAATTCATTCCTGAACGAAACGATGAAGGCAAAGCAGGCAACTCACGAATTGAGAAGACTACAATGCGCGAATAAAAACAATTACGGATGTTCCAGGGGACAACAAGAGCACTTACAGAAGGCGATAACAACTGTCACCACCTACAAACACACATTCAGAAGTGCTTCGGTAAGTCGGCTACGATAACCTACGATGATGATCGGGCAGATAAGACTTTGGCTCACTGGTAGTGAATCAAATTGTGGCTTGGAAGTACAGTAAACGACAAAGGAAAAACCCACCAATGTAAACTCGCCTCGCATAATAGCTACGCTGCGTTGGGACAAACAGTAAGTTAGGGACAGTGTACAAACGACGAACAGCTGCACGGAATTGTCGATGATGATCTACACTGATCATCAAGTTGGTGAAAATTTTCCGAATGCATAACGTACTACACTGAGAAAGGCCTGAAGCTGCATCAGGCGGACGTAGCGTGAGTGGCTATGGAGGTAAGATAGTTCAGGGTGACGTACTTCCAGGGCCCTGAGATACAGATCAGAAACGACTAAACTGCCCAAAAGTGGTCACTCACCACATATTGTACTGCAGATCTTCAACATTGCCGAAATTCGGGACGGGATACATACTCAATCAATTATAGTGAGCATATGGAGGACGGTGTGCGCCTTGCCGTCTCACCAGTAGACCGCATAGGCACATATAATTGTGTGTAATGCATCCGTGAATCTAGTGAAAACGTTGCAACTTGGGCACACTGGAACTTGAACGAGATTACGCACGTTATGAATGCAACGAAGAACTTGAGTGGCTTTGAGTCTCTATTCCAATAGTTCCTGGGACGATTTAGTTTGTTGCATCCGGAGCCAAGGACTAGTTACCAGACGTAGAACCATCTACAACGAACAGCGAATTTGGCAAATCAGTGCAAGAAAGGAGAATGCGTTCACTCGAGCTCACATCTGCGCAATTGTCAAACCAGAGAGCCTACAAGTTCAATCGCTCAGGAGAAATTGCGGTGAAGAAGCGCTGAAGGGAAGACTCACATAGTACTGACGAGCAACCCGACAAATGCATCTCCAAAGGAATTGCGGATGTCGACGACAGGAGGGCCTGGCATGTTGAGGGAATCAAGCTAAGTTGTGTTCGTGGGGGATATATAAGGGCCCACCTCGAATAAGTTATCAGCAGTGAGGACTAGAGGAACTTGAAATAGAAAACGAAATAGTAGGGCCACTAGAAGCGAACGTCGCATTACAGTAGAAATGTTGGATGCGGATAGTAGCGATCGTATCATCATTTCCGAATACATAACGGCAGAAGTGGGCGTCCTGCTAGACCTAAGGTAGCAGTCACCAGGAACCATCCTTTGCAGCGGTTTTCAAAAAGCTAAGTACACCAGTCACTGGATAACTTCCCGCAGGGATTTGGGGCTTCAAATCGTCTTCAAACTTCAAATTTTTGGTCGATAGATCTCGCTTGTGCTGACCAAGCGGTAACTATACAAGGCGCTTGCTTCAAACAAACTGAAGGATTTGAAGAGGCGCCCCCCCCCTTCTCAAACCTCGGTTATGTTTTCAAATCCAAATATAGTATGCGGAGATTTAAACAGGCCTGTGTTCACTGTCGGAGTTATGATTACTTAATCTGGTTGACGTCTTCAAAAATTTGGTGCATGAAGGCTACGGGTTTCCAAAATTTGGAGCATACGATTTCCAATTCACCATCAAACTCTGAAATGGATTTGGGGCTTCAAATTCCTACGGGAAGTTATCCACCGGTGTGACAGCGAAATCCAAAACAGTGGCCCTTGAGCAAAAATGGACGACAGCCGCGGCTGATCGATACGCGCGCAACCCTACTCACTTTGTCCTCTTGGCAGTTCCGACAACAACAAAATCCTCTAAGGACCCGCGGTCGTGCTCCTGTCTCCGTTCTGACACTGATGCCCTTTGGGTTTCTACATGGTCTTTCTTTGATGCTCTCCGGATCTGCAGCGTCCGTACAGTCATAAATACCATTTTGGAGCGCCTCCTGTAATGACCACGTGCGACTACCTGTTTTATGTGATGCTTCTCCGTCCTCGGTTGACCTTACTATGCCCACTTGTGGCATTGGGTCGGCCTCGAAGTCTCCGTCTGCGCTCACGACACCGCTCGTACTAGATCGGTCACGACATGTAGTTGAAGCTTGTATGGAATAGCATGCTGTCCCGATGAAGTGGGAGTGTTTGAGCCCGTCGTTGGACCACCCGCTGGCACCACGATCGACCTCGCATTGCACTCAAGCCCTAGCAGGAGGACGCTCTCTATGAGGCGTGTGTTACATACTGACGCAACGGGCGCAGAGTTAGGGCGGTAAACTGGCAGACCTGGCACACCAAACGTAGCGTAAACGAATGTGTATTAGACAGAGCGATAAACTTGCTTACCTGGCACACCAAACGTAGCGTAAACGAATGGGGCACCAGGCGTATACAACGCGTCCTTAAGTACATCGTAGAGAAACTAACTACTAGTGAAATACATGTGCATACTACATGCGCGGAAAACCCGCACTCCGTTAGAAACGATCGTGAATGTCAACTCAGCTAAGTAGAGCTACCGTGACCGTAAGTGATTGTCCTGATCATAACTAGTGATCGTGTTACGAGTCTACGCTCGCATCTCATCTCTGATCATACATGTCCGACGCCGAGCCAACTCGCACGTGAACGACACTTCAACACATACTTCACTTCTTGGGTGATCAATGATCAATGATGGACGTCCATACCAGAGGTAGGCTACTTGCAATACTAGCATCCGAAGGCTCCGCACAATCTTTCCGTTTTCATTCCAATTGCACAAATTCAATCGCTGGTCGACGTAGTTCTAGTAGCCGGTGAGAGAGTGAGGTCCACCGCAGACCTCAATGCTGTTGCTTAAGCAAGCGCCAGCCTGCAGTTCTCTGATGAGGTGTTGACTGCCGATGACGGACGTTGGCTTGCTTAGAGCCCTCATATTTTTCGAATTGCCTTTTGCAAAATGGATAGGCCCGTCACTGGTCCGCTTCCGAACTTGTAGCACCCGAGAAATTTACTCTCCGACGTCTGGAAAGATAATAGGTGCGGGAACCCCACCGCTCCAAGAAAGGGCTGTTTTATGTTCCGTTTCCGTGCGATTTGGGGTACAGAGCCCTATGTAACACTTCACTCCAAGGTATTATTATGTGGTCTTCCGTTTCCCGTCCGGTGAGCGATTCTCTTCCCTTGGTATGAGATCCCAATAAAGGCCAAGATAACCACTGCCGCCACAATTCTCACTAGAATCGCCGGTGCATTTGACGTTGCATTTGTCGGATGACACGAATTCATCGCTGGGATAGCCCTTCATACAATCTGACGTCCGAAATGTGTGATTAGAACGGAGGGCCGCAAAACTGGAAGAAGCAACGTCAAGAAGAGCACTTACAACAGTCTTCGCCATTTTCAACACCGGCGTAAATATAGTCTCGCCGGAAGCAAAAAAAGGCGCAGCTGTAGAGCGTCATACCTGCCGGGTCCTTGACTGTTGGCGATCCGAGAAAGTCGTTCCTAATGCAATTAAGCATCAGACAGTGGGCCATGTCATAGAGACACAGTGGGGCAAACTCACTTGAGGCATCCAAGGAATTTGGGGTAGGTGTACGCGGACATGGACTGTGAGAAAATTGATTTCGTATGTATGTGGATTGGGTGTTAGGATATGCGTACAGGCACAATGGCCAGCAAAAGTGCCAGTTGGAAACCTGCAGGTAGAAGGCGTGTGGGGTGAATCATGCGCATAAAGGTGACGTGCTGGGGAAAGCTTCAAGGGATGCAAGTGGGTTCTTAAAGCCTGAAGGCCTGAAGTTCAGTGAGCCAGAAGGAGCCCCAGTTGGCGTTTTCATGATCCTCGGGTGGACGGACTAGATTTTATAGACCTCATTGAATAGAACATTCTAAATGGCGTAAAATTCTGCTGGAAGCTTGCCAGTGGCTGCATCAGCAAATAAAAATTAAATTTTTATGTGCTTACCAAAATCGAAAGAGCTTACGTAGATTATAACTGGATTTGAGCTTATCGTGAATTAACAATCACATGTAATTGCGCCGTGATTCCGCTTGGACTATTATGTGTAGCATATAAGTGCTTACAATTCTCATGGTCACATGCAGCCCACTCATGATTTCTGTGAAATCTCATGCATCTCATGGCCAAGTTGTAAGCACGTACAATTTTTGGACGACTCTCGCGGCTGAATGACATGTGCATATGATTTCTGGATAACTCTCATGGCCAAGTTATAATCACACATAATTTCTGGACGGCTCGTGGCCGGGTTATATGCGCATATACTTGCAATAATTCCATGAGCCGGCAAAACCCACACTCCCGACCGTGGCACAAGTACCCTTACACCGACGACACAGCCCCAGGCGCCGCCAGCTACAACACTCCTGACAGTGTAACCTTCCGTCTCGGATGTGGACTCTGACTCATCGGTGATGACTTACGAGTGTCAGGAGTACTTAGTCATGGACTGCGCAGCATCAGTCAGCTGTATGGTTTGGCATGTGATTGTACGATATGACTCATTCCTAGTAGTAGTTGTATTAGGGTTCGCTCTACTTACGCTAGTGGCTAGTTACGATTCGAGAGGAGCTTGAAAGCTGCCTCATACATGTACATAAGGACTCATACAAAGACCAGGATCCGCATCTTGGTCTTCTTCAAATACCACTTCTTGACTCGTCCTCTATACAAGGGTTTTCCCCTTAGTGAGTTCCCTTCGTCCGGCATATCCTTTGGATCCCCGTGACTTCCGCTGGCCTTTGGCTACCCACGTGTCTGACCAACCGTGAGGACAGTGAACTATCCCCTCGACGCTACTTGCCACCAAGTGTTCCTCTATCACAACGAGCGTGTTTCCAAACCGTTCCATCAAATCTACGTCGTGGACCACGAATCGTGGGACGAGCTCAGAGTTGTCCGTTCCCCGCCGATCTACCTTCCGTTGGGAGAAGACCTCCACGGATACCTAGGACCAGAGGACCGTCTGTTCCCTCATCCCGTTGATATTCATACTACCCCGCGAACAGGAACTACTACCTCAAAGGAGGATCAGCACGACAACTCGCCTAAGTCAGGCAAACGTCCGTGGTAGACGTTACAGACAGAGCTGTCGGGTATTTACTCACCGTGCGTATCGATCTTGGTGACCCACAACTGAGCTGACCTTTTCTCTGTTCGGGTATGGGCATCCCCTCTCAGCTGCACCGCCCCAACCTTCTTCTCCCCAGAATTTGTTCTAAGTGCGTTCTGAATACATCTTGACCGCACCGTAGTCTTATCCGCCACCCTCCGGTTGGCGCAGCACAAATAGCAACAACGGCCGTCGGTCCCGCCGAATGCGGGTGGGGATTCGGGTTCCACCGCATAGGTGCCCTTCGTAACGACCCCCGATTCAACGACCTCTGTGGGCTCATCTGAACACTTCTGTCTAGCCTATGTGTCCGAGGACACGTTCGTCGACCACTGCCACGTCTCGTCCTCCATCTCAGAAAACAAGTGCGGCATCGTTATTGGTGTCGCCGCTGCCGCCGTCGCCGTCGGAGGGGTCGCCTACTATGTCACGTCACGCGCCCGCGGTGAGGCTGACGAGGAGAGCCTCCGCTCGCGAAAAACAAGGACAAGAAGAAAAAGGAGCCTGGCAAGACGGTGTAGGACTATGGGCCCATCCTGGAGGAGAGAAAGCCAAAAGGGGCCGAGGTAGAGGACAATGGTTGCGTGTCCCATTCCCGCGCCTCACGCTCATGCTCACCTCTTGACGCACCAGATCAAGGCGCTCTCTAAAGAGGTAAGCTCGTCCCCTCAAACTCTCTTCTCGACGGCATGTCAAAACTGGTGGACAGGAGCGCAAGTCGCTTGCGGCTTCGCGGAAGCAAAGGGGCAACAATGCGTACTAAGCCCGAAGCTTTGTTAAAGAGCAGTACTACACGTGCGCCATCGAGGTGTCGCCTCATCCCGAACCCGTATTCTACAGCAACTGCGCCGTTTGTTATGTGAGCACGGCCGCCACAGCACGAGAAGGTGGTGGCGGACTGTAACGAAGCGCTCAAGCTCAACGCACCCTACGTCAAGGCGCTCAACAGAAGGGCAACCGCTCTTGAAGCTCTTGAGCGTTACGAGGACTCTTTGCAAGGTGCGTAGATCAAATAATAAGAAACAGCGATGCCGCCACCATTCTGGGCAAGTTCCAGAACGACGCTGCGGCCCGATCGGTCGAGCGCGTGTTAGAAAAGTTGTCCAAGACAAAGGCAGCTGAGATTCTCGCGGTACGCCCATTCGCTCAAAGTTATGAACCCATCTTGACCTCATAGACAGAATCGAGAATCACGTCTCGTTTTAGCAGAAATAGGCCCTGCTATTCAAGTATAATACTGTTGTGTACGGTAGTGATGACCTCTTGGTGTAGCGGTAATATTTGGCACGGTCTCAAATTGTTATGTCAGCACTCATACGCTCATGTTCCGCATGTTCAAATCCATCCAATCCAGTTTATTATGTACCTTAGTCTTGACCTTAGTATCATGAAATAAGAGATGAGATGCTAGACGTCCGATAGTTAGTAATTAAACAATAATAAGATAGAGCCAGAGCAGAAGATCAAACACGAGCACAGTAATGGCATTGTAATTTTTCTAACCAGCTACCCTCTGAATTATAATCAATTATAAGCACATACAAACCATATGAAGAGTTTGAGTTCATGAAAGGCAATACAATCCACAAAAGCGAATTTAAGCGATTACCATTCATGGGCATAATTGCCGAAGGATTTCAAAACCATCGAATTAACACAATCGCTTTTGGCGATTTGTAATCCGGAATCTGCTCACACCGCTTATGGTGATTATAAGCGATCGTAAGCACTTATAATTCTAATTTTTATTTGCTGATGTGGAACATACCGCCTTCTGCATGACCACGGTCCACGGAGTCACGTGTAACATGTCACATGTCACGATGGACGCTCTCGGACCGGCAGGACCGCAACACTGTATAAGTTAATTAGTCGCGCATTCTCGCACGGGGAGACCGCAGCACGAGGTGAGACAGAGGACCAAAGCGGATGCCTCGTCAATTTCAAAGGTCAGGACATGACAGCATACACGCAACGGGTAACCCTACCGCGGGTGGTGTCAAGGGTGGTGTCCAAGGTGGTGTCTTCTTGCCAGTGCCAGTGCTAGCTTCGACAACTACAAAATCCGCGGTCGTGCTCCTATCCCCGCTCTGACAATGACGCCCTTGTGACTTGGGTTTCGACATGGACCTTCTTTGATATCCATCACTGGTCTGTAGCCTTCTCTGGCTCACGGGTGTATACAATCTTGGTGTATCACGGACACCTGTAACCATGCGCTACTACCTGGAGGCTGGTGCTCTCTGTCCTCAGTGACCGGTGACCTTAGGACCGCTTATGGCATCTGGGCTGCCTCCGAGTCTGCGTCGGCGCTCACGACACCCCTCGCACCAGATTGGTTACGTCATTATGCACGGAATGCTGTCTGATGAAGTGAGCCCGTCGCTGGGCCACCCGCTGACACCATGATCGGCCTCGCGTTGCACTCAAGCCCAAGCACGAGGACGCGTTCTATGAGGTCAGCCGATGATCGATGATCTCGCCGCCGCAACAATCACTGACGCCGGCCGTCAGGATGGTAAAGCGTATCTGCTTTCGTGTAACACCGGAGGAAATGTCACCCACCGACGTCTGGAAAGACATAGCCTAGTACACGGAGGAACCGCACCACTCCAATTTTTTTAGTTCCATTTCCGTACGCCTTGGGGTACAGAACTCTATGTAGCACTTCACTATGAGGCATTGCTATGTATCATTCCGTTCCTCGTGGGGTGAGGTGTGCGATTCTATTCCCCTACTTTGGACCACCAAAGGTCAAAATGACTACTGCCGCCACAACTCTCACTAGAATCGCCG
The DNA here is from genome assembly GCA_021525015.1 of Lactarius pseudohatsudake. Classification (NCBI taxonomy): domain Eukaryota; kingdom Fungi; phylum Basidiomycota; class Agaricomycetes; order Russulales; family Russulaceae; genus Lactarius; species Lactarius pseudohatsudake. Next base: position 111,292 of record JAKELH010000154.1, read on the forward strand.
GTGCATTTAGCGTTGCAGTTGTCGGGTGACACGACTTCTACACTTTTAGGCTTGTCATTTCCACAATCTGACGTCCAAAATGTGCGATTAAAACAACGGAGGGCCGCGAAACTGAAAGAAGCAACGTCAAGACGAGCACTTACAACAGTCTTCGCCATTTTCGACACCGGAGTACACATAGTGTCGACTAGAGCAAAAAACAATGCAGTTGTCGGTCGTCATATGTGCCGGGTCCTTGTAGGTTGCCGATGTGAGAAAGCCGTCCCTAATGCGATTAAGCATCACCCAATGGGCTCTATCATAGAAACCCAGTGGGGCGAACTCACGGGACGCATCCAAGGAATTTGGGGCCGGAGAACGACGCGGATATGGACTGTGAGCGAATTGATTCATGTGTAGTATGCGCAGATTGAGTGCTAGTATATGCGTACAGGCACAATGGCCAGCAAAAGTGCCAGTTGGGAACCTGCAGGTAGAAGGCGTGTGGGGTAAATCATGTGCATGGAGGTGACGTGTTGGGGAAAGCTTCAAGGGACGCAAGAGGGTTCTTAAGGGTCAAGGGTCACTGAGCCTGGAAGGAGCCTCAATTGGTGACAATTTGGTGTTTTCATGATCCTCAGTGGATGGACGAGAGAGTAGGCTTTAGAGTCCTCGGATAGAACCTTGAATAGAACATTCTAAATGACATAAGCTGGGAAGTGACATGTGACAACCAATTCTACTCTCGTCCTTACCTGCCTTTTGCATGACCACGAAGGTGCCAGTGTCCATTTGAGTTCAAATGGTGTAGCGCGAGGTGGGCCAGAGGACCAAGCGGAATGTTTCGTCGATGGTCGATGTCAAAGGCTGTCAGAGTGTGACAGCATATACAGGTACGTAACCTTATAGTACTGCCAGTGCGGGTGGTGTCTTCGACGACAACAAAAACCGCGGACGTACTCCTATCCCTGCTCCGACAACGACACCCTTCTTTAATCCCCCCCACTGGTCTCTAGCCTTCTCAGGCTCACGGGTTCATCCAATCTTGGTGTATCATATATATAGACACCTGTAACCATGCACTACTACCTGGTGCTCTCCGCCCTCGGTTACCTCAGGTCCGTTTATCAGGAGCCAGCCTAGATGCTACAAGCCGCTTGTAGCATCTATGTTGGCTTCTGAGTTTGCATCTGCCCTCACGACACCCGTCAGTCACATCAGATTGGTTACGACATGTACGCGCTAGTAAAGCAAGCTGTATGTGACGCTGCCCCGATGTCGGAAGTGTACTCAGGCCCTAGCAGGAGAACGCCTTTATTGACGTACTCTATGAGGACAGCCTGATCCGATGATCCATGTCGCCGCAACGGTCACCTTCGCCGAGCATCGGGATGGTAAAGTGTGGCCACCATGACCACGTTCAAGTTGTGCATAGCTTCCTCCAGATCCTCGGTACAGTGACCTATGACGGCTTCTACAGGTGCATTTGCTTCCGTGATACGACCCGACCTATATTCTCACTTTGTAATGTCCCTAGCCCCGAGGGTCGCGGCTTTCCCGACATCGCTGGCAGGCACTCACTGGCAGGTAGACCATCATCAGGCTTACGGCGAGAGCCTCGGGTGCCTCGGGCCTTAACGAGACCACTTATGGTGCAAACTCTGGCTGCAACACTTTCCCGACCATCACTGGATAGAATACACAGTACGTCCTGCCAAGTTTATATCATTTATGACACACGCTGACCATGGGCTCCCATGGTCGCCAGCCTGGGTCTTGGAATGCCCGACGCTTGATGTCCTGGAGGACTGGAACTTACGCGCGTCAAATCCGACAAACTAGCTGCTTAAAAAAGATCATTCCAGACATACGCAAATGCTACAGGAATATTTGTAGACTAGTCTCGGAGTGAAGGTCGTCGTGGACCGACAAGCTGCTGGCAGCGGAGCGCAAGCAACATACTATAGCGTTGCGCGTAACTTTATCCTTCTTAACGAGTCCACAGTGGCGTCTGGATTGCCATGGACGGTATGACACATTTCTACTTACATGCGGCTCCGCCAAATAGCGAATTTGGATTATTGGCGCGGTCTCGCGCCAACTCGGTAGAAGATGAAACTAGTACGCGCGGGAGGTCAAATGGAAATTATGGCATAGCGACAAGTGGAGGCGTAGTAACGCCTAAACGCTACAGTTCGCCTGCAACGGGGGGCTCCGATATGGACCCCCACTCTACCCTCTCGCAGTTCTGCAACCTACTAACGTACTGCCAGGGGGCACTTATAGTGTAGCCTGTTCACGTTACGACTGGTCTGGGTCGACGGCCTGCAAGCCGGGATACAAATGGATTCCAAAAATAAGGCAAGGGGAGACGTTTGTCCTCACGGAAAAATTACCGCGCTGCGGATGTATTCAGAATGTAAGACCAGAGCAGAGCCGCAGTAAGTGCTTGAGCCTATCATAGGTCTCTGTACCGTGCGGTATCACAGGTTGGTGAGGCTGGTGGAACAAAGTCTAGTAGTGCGAGAGTCGCACCCGGAATGTCTCGTCGGGAAGTCCGTGGGCGGAATGGCAGTCATCTACAGTCTGGCGCTCTGCTCTGACAGCGCGTGGGAACAGGGTTCGATACCGGATTGGGATAAGTTACCAGTCTCCAAACCGAAAGAATACATTGTATGTGACACTTTTGGCCGATCCATGGTAGTTGTGTTACTATACGATTTGTATACGATTGTAATATTGATGGTGGTCATCCCTACTACCGGTATTTGCACTACTAATAACCTTTCCGTTTCCCTTCCACTTGCACATGCAAAGCGCGGGTTCAAACGCTAGTCGAGGTAGTACCAAGTGAGAGTGCGAGGGCCACCGCAGACCTCAGTGCTATTGCCGGAGCAAGCCAACATGCAGTTCTCTGACGGTATCGGGTTGTCAATAGTACTACCGTCACCACAGTCTTGAAGAGCAAGGTTTAGTCAGGAGAGGAAGGCTCGTCGAAGAGACGAAAATTGAGACACGTACGGCAATATCGTCCAAACTCCATACCTGCATAGGCATAGCCCGAGCGCATGCACGCATCACCGCAACTTGCAACGGTCATGCGGTCTTCACCACCGGTGACGGATGTTCGGCTTAGAGTCTTCTTTGTCGAATCGCTATTTGCGAAATGTATAGGTCCGTCACTGGTCCACTTCCGAACAAAAAGGCAAAGCGTATATGCTTACCTGTAGCACGCGAGAAATTGCCACTCGCCAATGTATGAAGAGATGATGGGTGCCGGATCCGCACCACTCCAATAAAGGCTAAGGTGATGACCGGCGCCACAAATCTCACTAGAATTGCCGGAGCATTTGACACTGCATTCTGGGGGTAGCCCGATTTTTGCACTTTCAGCCAAGTAGTTTCCGCAATCTGGCGTCCAAAAACGTGTGATTAAAACGGCGGAGGGCCACGAAACTAGAAGAAGCAAAGTTGAGACGAGCACTTACAACAGTCTTCGCCATTTTCGAGACCGGCGTAAAGATACATTCGACGGTTGCAAAATTTAACGCAGCGCTCAACTGTCATATGGGCCGAGTCATTGAACGTTGCCGATGTGAGCATGGGGTCCGAAGGATCGTCCCTAATGTGATTAGGCGTCAGACAGTGGGCTCTATCACAGAAACACAGTGGGACGAACTCACGTAAGGCATCCAAGTGAGATGGGATCCGCGTATATGAACTGTGAGCAAATTGGTCTAGGTGTATGCGCAGAGTGAGTGCCCGTATATGCGTACAGGCACAATGGTCAGAAAAACTGCCAGTTGGAAACACGTAGGTAGAAGGTGAATCATGCGCATGAAGGAGGTGAACAGACGGGTTGGAAAATTTTGGAGGGATGCAACAAGGTTCTTATAGTTTGCTGAACTCGGCAGGAGCCTCAATTGGTGGTTTCATGACCCCCGGTCACGGTTGGACCGGACCAGAGAGTCGGGATAACACAGGATGGGTCGACGACTAATAGATTCTTGTACTCACCTAATGAGATCGGCACGGCAGAGCGCTTCTTCGCTACCAGCGTTCGAGTCCAAAGGGGAGATTGTGGTACAAGGTGGCGTGTGCGCGCGTGTGAATTTCGGCGATCCTACAGCGATTAACTCGATGGTATTGAGACCAGCTTCGACGACACCAAAACCAAGAGGATCCCGCGGTCACGCTCTTACGTACGACTCGAAATTTGGTATGCCCCCTGTAACCGTGCACTACTATCTGTTCTCTGCTCCTTCCGTCCTCCCCGCCGGGCTCCTCGTAGTGGGAGAGTCTGGGCCCACCGCTCGCTGGCACCACGTTCGACCCTTGCATTGAACTCAAGCCCCAGCCCAGCCCAGCAGGAGAACGCCCTGGTTGACATCGATGCGGCACTCTATGGGGTCAGCAATCCCCGGCGTAAAAAAAGGATGGTAACTGGTTGACGCTCATAGTTGCCCTAGCCATTAGCTTCTCGGTGCCTCGATCCAGCTCCACTGGCATGCCAACACGATCGACCCGATTCTCCGCAGGCTCGGATACGCGCTCCCCGCGGCGCGAACCTTTGTCCTGACGACGGACTTCGGATCTCCACGTACGCCGCTGCAAGACCCCGCATGCGGCGCGGCGCGGGAAACGGCGCGTATCCGAAGAGAGTCCGTCACGGTGCTATCGAGCCGTGAGTCGTGACCAGGACGTCTTTCCGTCGTATTACACAAAACGATTCTCGGACTACCTTCGGCACCCGAGATACCACCGCATACCTTCCCCCAGAACCAGTACGACGGCTTCTACGAGTGCGTTTGTTTCCGTGACCTGACCCGATCTAATTTCCTTAGTAGCGACATTCAGCGCAGGCACCAAGGGAGGCACTCAAATTTACGACGGGGGAGGCCATAATCAGGGCGGCAACGACCCCGACTGCGATGACCAGGACCACGACAAGGCGACCCCGATAACGGCAGCTGGGCGGCGATGACCCTAATCCCAACAATAGCGGCGGCGGTTGTGCGGGTAGTACTACCCCTCCCGACCACGATCGTCACGAGCACGATGGCAGCAGCGGAGGGCGGAGCTCTGCAACGACGACTATGACGACGACGACGATAGCGGTGGCGGCACCTAGGTAGCGACGACGCCGACGAAGCGACCACAACAACGAGATCTACGGCAGCAGCAGCAGGGGTAGGCGACGACCACAACCGTGGTCGTGATGACGAACATAACAGAAGCCCCGACCATGACGACAGCAGCAGCGGACGGCGGTGACGGGATGGCAGCGGGGACGGTAGGGATGGCGACAGCGATGCGATCATTTATTTCTAACATGCCTGTACTTAGTGTGTGTTTAACTACTAACGTGCAAGCAAGCCCTAAAGGAATATATTATTTGGATCACCCGAAGGGATGAGCGAGTGGGATGAGCGTCCTCTGATAGGAAGCTCTACCCCTAATCGATAGACCGGACACGGGCTTTACACGTTTGGTAAGCTACCGGAAAATCCCGAAAATCGTACTCAGACGGACTCAGCCGGTTAGTACCGACTGCTTCCTCTACACTCCCCTTCACGTCGGTGCTAATCCCATCTCTGCGACGTGCTTCCTATGTTTAGGCCTTGCCAATGCTTTAGTGAGGATGTCAGCTGTCTGGTCTGGATCTCGACAATCTCCGATCTCGACGACGTTCTTGGCTACTAGTTCCCGCGTTAGGTGCCATTTTGTGGCGATATGTTTCGCTCTTTTGTGGAACCTCGGATTCTTCGCCATCGCCGCCGATCCGGTATTATCTTCTTTAATCAGCGTTGGATATTGCTGATCATAACCCAATTCCTCAAACAGATTCCTCAACCACGAAGCTTCGCGAGCCGCCTCCGATAGGGCAATGTATTCGGCTTCGGTTGAAGACTGCGCGGTAACCGATTGTCTTTTCGACATCCAAGTAATCGCTCCTCCGCCCATCAAGAACACATATCCCGAGACCGATTTATAATCGTCGGTATTGGCGTATGCGGCGTCGGAAAACCCATGGAAAAGGTTCGAGTTTTTATTCTCGTTCCTCCTCTTTGAGTAGGTAATTCCGTGCGTCTTTGTGCCTGCGAGATAGCGTAGGATTCGCTTCAAGGCAGAGGTATGCTCTAAACTTGGGTTAGCCGTATATGACGCTAATCGATTCACAGCATATGCAATATCCGGCCTTGTGGCGTTAGCAAGAAACTGAAGCTCGCCTAGCAATCGTGCATAGAAGTTGCTTCGGTTCCCGTCGTTCTCGTCGGGATTAGGGACGAGTACCAGATTTGGGTCGAGCGGCGTCGCTACGAAGTTTGCGCGGTCCATGCCTTCCTTTTCCAGGATGGCCTCGATATACTTCTGCTGTGTAATCTTTATGGACACCTCGTCGCGCGTTACTTCGATTCCGACAATCTTCTTCGGCTCGCCCATGTCCGTTACTTCCCATTCTGCGTGTAAGTCCTTTTTAGTACTCTCCATCGCTTTTTCTGACGTCGCGAAGAGCATTAGGTCGTTGACCCATACCGTGATAATCTCTAGGTCAACTCCCCTTCGGACATACGCGCATGGGTCCGCCATCAGTGAGGTAAACCCATGTTTCATCAGCTTAGTATCGAGCTCATGATTCCACTCGCGTCCGGACTGTTTAAGTCCGTATAGGGTTTTGACGAGTAGGCAGGCTCGACCGGTGCCGTCTTCGTAACCTTCGGGTTGCCGCATGTAGACTTTCTCCTTGAGGACACCGTTCAGGTATGCCCCCTTCACATCCATCTGTTGTGTGCGGAGATCGTCGATTGCCGCCAGCGCGAGGATGGCTCGAAGCGTCTCAAACCTTACTACCGGGGAGAAGGTCTCAGTGTAATCGTATCCCGGCCTCTGCGCATATCCCTTGGCTACTAAACGTGCCTTATATTTTAATAGGTTTCCGGCCTTGCCATACTTCCTGGTGAAGACCCACTTATTGGCGATAGGGACGGAATCCGCGGGTGCGTCGGTGAGTATCCATGTACCCATCTGACCGAGCTGACTAAGCTCTGCCTGCACCGCGCGTTCCCACTCGGACCACTCGAGCGACTCCATTGCCTCCTTGAGGCTCTTCGGATCGTCGCCGAGAGTTTCCATTCCCGCAGTATTGACTATGTCCTCATCCTCTGAGTCGGAGAAAGGATTGTCAAGTCGCCGGTAATCTTTGCGAATCCCGCGAGTTTTTCGGGGTTCGGGTGGTGGTTGGTCTGGTGAGTCTTCTTCTTCTTCACTTCTCTTTCTCTTACTGCCGCTGCCCATGTTCTGCCCTAGATCTTTAGGCCGTGCGTCTGATACGCCGCCGGTGGACAGGGTGTCCCGTTCCGGTCTTCCCAGCTCCCCTTCACGCTGTGCGCCCGGCGCGATCACGGCGATCGGCTCGGTAGGAGGAGTATCATGGGTCAACTCTAGGAATCGGTAATTTCGAGAAGTGAGTACTTTACGCGTTTCCGCGTTATAGTACTTAACGGCCTTCGGCCCATCTTCAGATCCTACATAGGCCCTTCTTTGCGACTTAGGTAACATTTTGCGCTGCGTGGCTTGGCCTTGTAGTAGCACCCATACCGGTGCTCCGAACTCTCTGAGGTGGGTGACGTCAGGTCTCTTTCCGAACCATAACTGATACGGAGTACCCTCTGATAGGGCTCTCGTATAGGAACGATTACGGACATACGCTGCATGGGAAACAGCGTATTCCCACAGGAATTCAGGGCATCTCTTGTCCGCGTAACATCGCACGGGCGAGCTCTACCAGCGTGCGGTTCGCGCGTTCGGCTATGCCGTTCTGGGCAGGTGAGTAGGGCGCCGTCATCTGATTGTCTATTCCACGCTCACGGCACCACATCCTCAAGGGCTCGTTAATGAATTCTTTTCCCCGGTCCGTGCGTGTCGCACGCGGAGGTTTCCCATTAGTCCCAAGGTGTGTCAGGTAGTCCTTCACTGCCTGTGCCGCCTGATCCTTCCCTTTCAGGAAGGTAACTGTCATATATCGCGATGCATCGTCAACGAGCAAGAGGAAATATTGGTTCCCATTAATGGAAACCTTGTCGTATTTGCCCCAAAGGTCCATGTGAGTCAGCTCACCAGGCGAAGTCTCCCGGACTGACTTCTCGTTATAGACGTCTTCCGTCTGTTTCGCTTCGGTACATCGCGACGCAATCAGGTTGTGGCGTCTCGGTGTCCACGCGGAAACCGTCAACGAGTCCGTCGTCCAGCAACTTCTTTAGCCCGGTATAACTAACATGCCCGAACCTTCGGTGCCAAGTCTCCCAGCTCGGGAGTACTTCGGAAGTGGTGAAAGTAGCGGAAGCGCTTGCCTGCGGCTTTTGGCTTGGACGTATGTTCACGTCCATTTTATATAAGTTGTTTTGCGCCAATCGCCCAATAGCTATCTGCGTTCCACCCTTCGTGATCAGCGTGAGCTCTCCGTGACCGAATGTGCATGTTCCGCCTGTTCGGTTCCCATCGTCCCAAAGAAAGTAAGTTGTTCTTATTGGTCGGGATATGCAGGACGCTCCCGAGCCGCAGAAGGTATGCTTTACCATTTATCCGCGATTCGAGTTCGACCGTGCCCCGTCCACTTATAGGGACTTTGGTACCGCCGACGCCGATTACAGAGGCATGCTGAAGCGGCTCGTATTTCGCGAACGCGGTGCGCTCATTCGCGACGTGTGATGTCGTCGCGCTATCGGCAAACCAGTCGTACCAAATAGTGCGTGTGTCGATTGCTGTAACATCACTAGGATCATAATCCTCGAAGTTGTAACACTCGCCAAAGTACTCCGGCTCGCTTCGATCCTCCGTTACGGTGAGCGCGACGTCCTCGTCATAAGTGGTCTCGTGGACTTCTTCGATCTTAGAGGTAGAAGCCTTACCACTGCCGCCGCCTTCGCCATCACCGACCTTTCTCTTCTTCCAACAGTTTTCGGCCACATGAGAAAACTTCTCGCATATAGTACACTTGGGTTTGTCGAGATAACGACAGTCTTTTGTGTTGTGGCCGTCTCTTCCGCAATGATTACAGTGCTTCACTTTGCGTTTCGCGCGTCGGCCGGGCTTTCGTGTGGTGTTCCCTGACCGAGTGTCGCCCATGCGCTGAGTAAGAGTAGGCTTTTGTCCGACGGCTTGATTAACGCTGCCGCCGTTGTTCTTCCGCACTTGGCGTCTCCCCTCCTCCTCCTTTATGAAACCAATAAACTTGAGCGAGCTCACCGACTTCCGCGGGTCCATCTGCTGGTCTCCAAACTCCCCACCGACGTATGACTGAGTGAACGCGTCCCAAGAACGTGGAAGCGCCCACGCGATGAGGATCTTGAAGTACTCGTCATCCAGCGGCATGCGAGTGTTGCATACCTGAATGAGACGTTCCCACTGGCTCGTCATTTGGTGAAGCAACTCTGTTATATTAGTGTTCTCGTCGGAAATGATATGGTTGAGAGCGTAGAGGATAGTGAAATAAGTATTTAACCCTTTTGTCTGGTGCACGGCTTCAAGGTTCGCCCAGATCTGCGCCGCCGTTTCGCAACGGTGCGTATGATCCATCTGTGACTCTGATATATTATTCGTGAGAAGCGTCTGGGCGTAGCTGTCGTTGTTGTCCCAGACTTCCGCATTCCGAGGACCTGGAGGACGCGGAAGGGATCCGTCGACGTACTGGCGTACGCGACAGGAGCGGAGCATTCTCCACATCCTCTGGTGCCAGTTCGTCCAGTTCTCATCGTTCAGCGGTTCTATCACGCGAGTCACCTGCGAATCTGAACCTCTGACTTCAGTAATGTAGAGTTCTTCCTCCTCAGATGAGGAGGGATCCTCGAGCTCGTCTTCGTCCGCGAATCGATAAGGAGGCATAATAGGGGCAGTTGTATTTTCGCGCAGGGAAAGGGGATAGTATTGTTTATTGAGTAGTAAGATATCCTGGCCTGAGGTTTTTAAGCTATGGGGCCAGGGCCCATAACCTAAAGGAATATATTATTTGGATCACCCGAAGGGATGAGCGAGTGGGATGAGCGTCCTCTGATAGGAAGCTCTACCCCTAATCGATAGACCGGACACGGGCTTTACACGTTTGGTAAGCTACCGGAAAATCCCGAAAATCGTACTCAGACGGACTCAGCCGGTTAGTACCGACTGCTTCCTCTACAAGCCCAATCCCTCACTGAAAGCATAATTCTGTCTTTCCATGAAAAAATCTTCCATGAAAAATTCATGAAAAGGTGCTGACAAATACTTAAAAGTTTTACAGTTGCAGACAAGCTCAGCAACCAGATTTTTCTGGAGAAAACTAATATCAGATTTGGACTCAGATGGGCTGAAATAGCTCAAAAACATGGTTATTATGTTATTTCTGTGATTTTTTTGCTGCACCAAAATTTTGAGGGATTTTTTTGGTCTATGACTCCATGAGACAGAAATTGTATCAACAGCCATGCACCACCACATAAAACCCTCAGTCAGAAGGGTCAGGGTCAAGTTCCTCTACACCCTTTATACTCTTGAAGGAGATCTGGGGGTGAACATCAGTTGTAGTGTTGGGGAAGTTCGGTTTGGTTCGGTTTGAGCTGATTTAGGCCAAACTGGAAACTGAACCATTCGGTTTCCTCCCCATTTTCTGAAACTGAAACTGAAACCGACCCAGACCGTTTATGTTGGTTCGGTCTGGTTTAAACTTGGTTCCAAACTGTTTGGAGCTATGTTGGGTTCAGTTCAGTTTAGACCGAGTTTAGACCCGGTCTCAGACCATTTACACACAAAAAATGCGCAAACATTCAGAGAATATATTCAGAAGCTATACATACAGATACAGCAATGGATATGAAGTAAAGTAAACAGTATATCTAGAGAGCTAAAGTACAAGAAAGTGTGTGTCCAAGATTGTGTGACCACCCAATTACAGTTACACACTTAGCAAGTCGTTTAGTTTGTGCGTCTGGCAATTCAACTCACAATCACTCATAAACAAAATTCGAGACTCAGATGTAACTTTCCATTCATTTGGTACGGACATAAAGACAGAGCGACAGAAACTATTTGAGTATATAAAAGTCCTAGCCACAACCTACACCTTTGTGTTCCCACCAGTTTCAACTCCCTCAACTGAAGAACACTCCAGCTCCTTAACGAGTGCGGCAGCCTTGAGGTGAGCAGAGATAACGCCGGCCTTATACCTACCCTTAAGTAGCTGTATGGCCTCGAACATTGTCGGTGTGAGCCGATTTCAGAAATCAGTACCAATATGTCGCGTGCTGGAAAATTGGCGCTCTGAGGCTGTCGAGGACCCACAGATGGCGAGATAATCTCAAGCCATCTGTACAAGGGTGGGATACACAACGGCGTGGTCCTTCCACCAGTTTATGACATCGGTATTGGTCAGGCTACGAAATGGTTCGAGTGGCGCTTGCAGATATGTGTTGAGTTTGCAGTAAGGATCTGATTCGTCGTCATCCTGGGCATGGCAGCTTGCAATCGCTGACTCCATCCATGCGGAACTATACATCATGTCGGAGTGTTCAGCGGGTTGAGGTGGGGGAGGCTTATCAGTGGTATGGGCGGTGCCCGCAACAGTAGTGTGGTATCGGTCGAACTACAGTAATAAGTACGTGGGGTGGGTATGTACACAAAGAGATGCACTGTTCTTTCGAGACACCGTGATCCAACGTCGAGGTATTCTTGCTCCCAATGCTTCTGAAAATACGCTAGCTTGATGCGAGGGTCGAGAACTAAGCAGATGAAGTACATGTTGCTGTCATCGAGAGTCTGGTACCATTTGCATAGGTTGTTGAGGCCAGCGTAGAGTGCAGCGGCAATGGACACATAAGCTGGTTTCGCAGCCATCACTTCCCACTTCTGTTGCATGAACTTGATGACAGGGAAGGCGCAGTACACAGTAGGCCAGGATGTGTGTTATGTTAGGCCCGTCCTAACAATGCTCGACTTGAGCGCTGACAGAGTGGCTCGATATGCGAAGGACGACTTAGCGAATATGGATACACATCCTAAGCAGGAACGTGATCAGTACGAGCACTGGGGCAAAGTCCACCAGGCGTATGCGTCGTCGAACGATCTGCTCTATAAGAGCCAGACGCACTAGCAGACAGAGAGAGAGAAGGAGGCAGACGAGGAGGGAGGAGACGAGATTTAGACTGATGATTCAAGAAGACCAAGCTAAGGAGCTCGGTCTTCGTACTGCCAGTCTTATATACAGTTGACGAGGAGCTTTGAAGCTCCTCCAGAATGTAAGGTACCCTATAGCAATAGTAGCTCGAACCCTACTACGACTGTCCTAGGCATGAGTCAAGTCCGTACTGTATACATGTGATAACCGATCCAAGGCTGACTGAGACGACTGTCCCTGACTAATACTAGGGTAGTCAGAACCCCACGAGTTCGCAGTCCGTACCGATGAGTCCGATCGCAACAATGTGTGTGAAAATGTCTGGCAAGCCAACGCTGGCTCCATGAGGGTGTCGTGAATGAGTTCCAACATGTGCCACTCGCCCTCGCTAAGCCTGAACATAGTATACGTCTTCGGGGGCTTGAGGTTGGGGACCCTGTCATCTTTGTTGGCAAGAAGTGTGAACTTGGTGCACGCCGAATGGACTTTGAGGAGATGGGTTATGAGATCGTAGAGAGAAGCCCAGCGTGTACGAGCCCACTTGACGAGCTGGAGTTCTGGGAGGCCATCGTCTCTGCAGAGTTTGCCAAAGTATGCGCGAGCCTGTGGTGAAGAACGGACTTGGTTGATGAAGGCCAACACCTTGCCAATGAGATCAGCGGGGTCAAAATCCTCGGCTTCGATGAGATCATCTGCCTCGTCGATGGCTGCAGTGAGCTCCTCATCTATGTTGTCTGCATCATTGTCGGCTGCAGAGAGTGTTGCTTTGGTGGCTGCCATCGATATTGGACCAAGTTTGGTGATAAAGGCACGTGACGCGCAATTGATAGTGTGCTCCATGCAAAGCCCATGCCGCTCCTTGGTGTTCCACTGCTGGCCAGTGGGATCAACTTGCATTCCTACAACACGCATGGCCTTGTCGCATACCATCGAACCATCTGCTGTACCCCAACCGAGTTTGGCGGGATCGAGTAAGTGATACTCTTTGAGAATCTCGACAATGAGAGCGCCAGTGTTGGCACCAGAGTGGTCGCCAACAATTTCATGGAATGCGAGGACTGTCTCATTGAGTTTGTAAGTGTCATCGATCCAATGTGCTGTGACTGTGAGGTAGGGATCGAAGGTGCGTGAGGTGCCGGCATCAAATGTGAATGAGACTGCGCTATCAAGGGCCTTGAACTTCTCAGCAAGAAGGCCCTTGACGCGAAGGGATTTGGTGTAGATTTCATCAGTCACAGTGGTGCAACTGGGGATATCGTGTAGGACCATGGTGGGGTGTAGGAACTTCAGGAGTGCCTTGAAGGACTCCTTCTCGATAACAGAGAATGGCTGATGCAAATGTAAACACCGATGTAATGACAGTCAACATAAATCACACACCTGATCGTCAAGAACGATCCACTTGCAAACATGAGATAGTAGTCCTTCGTGACTCCAGGTCAGTATTGGAGGAGGTGTGTGTAAAAATGAGCTAATATCGCTCTGCACATTACTACCAGAGTCACCCCGTTTGATAGTAGGGCTCTTCAAGACAGCTGTAATGTTGCCTTGGTCGCACATCTGATGGTAATGCTGATAGTGGGCACCACCCTCTTGGCTGATGTGCGCGTGGAGAGTTGATGTCGCACAGGAACTCTGGTAGAACCCAATGCCGTCAGCCACGTTCTTCTTGTTCTTCCTATACACAATAGTAAGATATGCACGGCCCAGTGGAGATGTTGAAAAGAGTGAAGTACTTACGTGCAGACATCACACCACCAACCACTCAGCAATACTCCACCCTTAGTGCATGTCCCCTTGCTGAACACAAGGTCAAGATCTGCACGACACTTATCTTTGGACCGAATGCGGTGACCCGCTTTTTGTTTCTGTAGTAAAGTGTTAGTATATTAGTCTGCAAAATAAAATGAACGTACCGATTTGTCCAGACTGGACATCTCATTGAGGTCTTCAATATCATCTTCTGAGCTTAAGTCTTCATCATCTTCGTCATCAGGCTCTGAAGCCTTCTTGGTTCTCTTAGAGCTCGAGGGGACATCATCTCCAATGTCTAAGTGAGAACACTTCTTAGTGACTGCATGAGCCTTCTTGGAAGGTTTGGCCGTAGTGTTGAGCGTCAGCTTAGTCTGGCCACGGAGCACTCGAACACGTGCTGATGGAACCCCAGTTGATGAGGCTATGGACGGGGATAGGGCAGGAGAGGACGGAAATGGGGTGGGAGCAGACGACTCAGCCATAGCAATCGGATCATCATCATCAGCATCTTGCCAGTCACTAGCGGAAGCAGACATAATGTGACAGGGGAAAGGCAACAGGGAAACAAATGCTGACACGCTTGGTATATTCGAGTGTTGCCAGGAAAGTTCAAGTGGAGTTTGAAAAAAAAAAAAAAGTTCACAAAAAAAAGTTCACACCTACTGGAGTTTCGGTTTAAACTGAGTTTGAAATGGTTTGGGGCATTTGCCTAATCAGGGAACCAGAAACCAAGCCATTCGGTTCCTGTGGGAATTTCCCAAACCCAGACTGATTAAAATGGTTTGGGTTCAGTTCAAACCTGGTTTGGGTCGGTCTCAGACCAAACTTCCCCAACACTAATCAGTTGCATTTTCCCAACTATTGTATCTGTCTGTGTATCCTTTCCAATGGATGAGATATTGGAGTGTCTTCTTTCATCCCATTCTTTGTTCTCCCCATATTTCTTCCACTTCCCATTCTTCTTGTCCATTGATTATGTCTGGACAGGGTTCTTCGAAGTTTGGTCCATGCATCTGTATTTCACGATACGGTGTCAGAAGTGAAGTGTGGAAGACATTGTGGATTTTCCACTGCACCAGTATGTTACAACCTCAACTGGTCGTCGGCCCAATGGGCACTGTTCAGAGAAACTGAGGACTTCAAGACGACTTCTTGAAGTCGTTGAGAAGGGCTCAGGCAGAGGGTCAGACACTTTCTCTCACAAAAAGCGAAGAGGAGTGGAACTTGAGTTGAGAATGAATTCAAAGACCAGCTACCGAACGACAAGCTAGTCTACTCTGTATTTATACAGGTCGTACAATGACTATGGGTTTTACTACAATTTTTGTGAGACGGGATACAAGCCAACAGGACTTTGCCAGCGAGACAGACCCTCGCTGGCGTGTTGTGCTGTCCGAGACGTGTCAATCCGATTACCAAGATGCTCCTTCCTATCTGGGTTTCCTGCGACGTGGCGGGTCACCTGACTGTGACATAAGCCCCTCTCTTGCCACGTTTATCCCAAACAATATTTCAGTCACTGATGTGCAAGGTGTATTGTGCCCAATCAATGTCCTCATTGCATGCTGCCAGGATGTAGTGATCTCCACGAGGTGGGAGTCGCCTGTGCGTTCGTCTTTCATCGGCAGTGGTGGATGTATCCCTGCTGTCGCGTGGTGGGGAGATTGCCTGGGTGCTGGGGCACGCTGGCAGCGCAGTGTGGCACAAGTATGGCATAGGGCGGCGCGGTCGGGCAATGGGTTGATCCATGGCTGGGAGTGGGTGCGCTGTGGCGTGTTCTTGCCAAGCGCAGAACATGTGGTGGTGGACGTGAGCGAGAGGGATGATGCAGCGTGCCATGACAAGGCAGCGCTCGTGCGGTGTGCAGCACTCAAATGAGAGGTGCTGGGTAGTCATGCAGTAGATGCATGGTGGGTTCTGGTAGATTTGCTTTTTGCCAGCTAGGCAGGGTTGTTCAGCGGCCCTCAGTGGCGCGGACAGTGGTAGCGGTGTGGGCGGCAGGACTGTCGTGGGTAATGGGGGGATTGGCAGGGCAGGGCCACTGGCCTGTCATCAGCGTCGGCGTGGGCTGTGATCCTAGCCCCCAGCTGGTCTGCATAGTTAATTGTGACTTTAGTGAGTAATGCAGGGAGCGGCTCGGGCAAGAAGGGCTCAAGTTGTGATGGGATGTTAGCCACCTTTAACTGCCTGTCCAGGCTATGCGCACATCCTGCCCAGTCCTGCTGTAACATCTACCACGGACGTTTGCCTGACTTAGGCGAGCTGATGTGCTGATCCTCCTTTGAGGTAGTAGTTCCTGTTGGCGGGAGTAGTATGTATGTCAATGGGATGAGGGAATAGACGGTCCTCTGGTCCCAAGTATCCGTGAAGCGGTTCTCCTAATGGGAGAACGACCGGTGGGGAGCGAACGACTCTGAGTTCGTCCCAAGACTCGTGGTCCACGACGTAGATTTGGTGGAAGGGCTTGGAGACACGTTCATTGTGATAGAGGAACACTTGGTGGCAGAGTGTGCCTGCGGGGTAGTTCACTGTCCACACGGTTGGTCAGACACGTGGGTAGCCGAAGGCCGACGATGGTCACGGGGATCCGAGGGATATGCCGGACAGGAGGACTCACTAAGGGGAAATCCCTTGTATAGAGGACGAGTCAAGAAGTGGTAATTGAAGAAGACCAAGATGCGGATCCTGGTCTTCGGATGAGTCCTTATATACATGTATGAGGCAGCTTTCAAGCTCCTCCCGAATCGTAGCTAGCCAATAGCCTAAGTAGAGCGAACCCTAATACAACTACTACTAGTAATGAGTCACATTGTACAATCACATGCTAAGCCATACAGCTGACTGATGCTGCGCAGTCCATGACTAAGTACTCCTGACACTCGTAAGTCATCACCGATGAGTCAGAGTCCACATCCCGAGACAAAACGTTACATCACCCCCTTTTCAGATTCGAGCCCCAGCTTGACGTTCCTAGAGGTGTTCGGTGGTCTCAAGGGTGGTCTTCTGCGCCAGTGTGTGACCGCGGCCCACCCCGTCGCGTTGGTCCTCGATCCTCTCGATCACGTTGGCCCTCTGCAGGTGAATAACACTCAGCTTGCGATCCATCCTGATGCACTCCAGCTCCTGGACCCTCTGTAGCACCTCCTTTTCTTTCGTGGCGTACCCTGCGCACATGCTGTGGAAGCGATGTACTTCCACGAGCAGGGTGAGGTCCTTGATCTCGAGAAGGGCACAGTCTACTGATTGGCACAGCCCACTTTCCATGCCGAGGAAGATCAGGTCGTCGTCGGTGTACACTGGCGGGTCTGATAGGCACTGGGGAGTGGCATGAACAGGCTTCCCATACTGCTGGTCGGTTCCTCGTCGATAGGCAAGGACGAAGGGGTTGGCGGTGAGGATGAGTTGAGTAAAACGGGCCGGCCAAAGTTGTTTGTGAGCGTCTCTGATAGGGAAAGGAATGTAGTGGGCTCCCCTGTTTGTCACGGACCGACGAAGTGGACGCTTACTATACGGTGATGACTGCCTTAGTAAGTAGTAATTAGTCATGGACTTGCATCAGTCAGCCGTAGTATCACATGTTTGTTGTGGTACTATGACTCATTACTAGTAGTAGTCGTATTAGGGTTCAAGCTACTTACGCTACTCGACGACTCGGTTTAAAGGGGAGCTTGAAAGCCACCCCCCTCATGTATAAGTAGTATAACACGAAGACCAAGAATCGCCATCTTGGTCTTCTTCAGAAGCCACCTTCTCTCTCTTCCTCGTGTGCACCCTCCTTCTCCTCTTACTTGTCTCCGGTTGAGCAAGTCGAAGTTAGCATAGAAGCCTGGTAGATTGGTCTCCAGTGCCCTCCATAGTCACGTGCTTCGAAGAGCTGTGTACTGCTGTCCAAGAGGCTCCCATCCGCTAAGTCGTTTACGCCCTTTCTGTAACGTCTACCACGGACGTTTGCCTGACTTAGGCGAACTGATGTGCTGATCCTCGTGGGAGGTAGTAGTTCCGGTTAGCGGAGGTGGTATGAATGTCAATGGGATGAGGGAATAGACGTTCCTCCGGTCCTAGGTATCCGTGGAGGTCTTCTCCTAGCGGAAGGTAGATTGGTGGGGAGTGGACGACTCTGAGCTCGTCCCACGACTCGTGGTCAACGACGTAGATCTGGTGAAATGGCTTGGCGACGCGTTCGTTGTGATAGAGGTACACCCGGTGACACGTAGCGTCGAAAGGGTAGTTCACTGCCCACACGGTTGGTCAGACACGTGGGTAGCCAAAGGCCAATGGAGGTCACGGGGATCCTAAAGGATATGCCGGACGAAGGGAACTCACTAAGGGGGGAATCCCTTGTATAGAGGACGAGTCAAGAAGTGGTATTTGAAGAAGACCAAGATGCGGATCCTGGTCTTCATACGAGTCCTTATATACATGTATGAGGTAGCTTTAAAGCTCCTCCCGAATCGTAGCTAGCCAATAGCGTAAGTAGAGCGAACCCTAATACAACTACTACTAGGAATGAGTCATCTCGTACAATCACATGCCAATCCCTACAGCTGACTGATGCTGCGCAGTCCATGACTAAGTATTTCTGACACTCGTAAGTCATCACCGATGAGTCAGAGTCCACATCCGAGACAAAACGTTACACTTTCGAAGTCCAAGTCGGACTGACGCCAGTGGCGGCGTTACACTGTTGTGGTGGAACCCCGTGGGTGGAGGTGTCTCCATGCCGCATCGGGGAACCGGGCTTTGTTCCTGTTCCGGATGGACTCGTAGCGGGGATTGAGCCATCGGCGGCGTGGTGAGTACTTCCCCTGTGGTTCCGCATAGCGGGGGGGTTTCCGAGTGCGTCGTGGTGAGATGGGTGGCGTAACGAAGATACGGATGCGGCGAGAGGTGTTCCGCTGGGTCGTACGGGTCTCCGGGGAGGTGGCTGTCCCCGACTCCGAGACTGTCGTCGCTGGGTGCCAGTGTTTGCGGTCTCGTCGGGACATAGCTGTCCGCGAGGGTTCCATGATAAAGAGTGGGGGAGAGCGAAGGAACTGGGGATGCTTCGGGGGAAGGAAGATCGTTTCCTCTCGGTTGAAGGGAGAGGGGAATCGGCAGGGGTGACGATGGCGTGGATTGTATGGTCCATACTGGGACTGCATCGTCGGCGATGTAGAGGATAGTGACTGGGGTGTGGGACATCAGTGGGGAGGTTTGTAGAAGTGGGAGATGGGGACGTCTCTTGGGTTGTACCCCTGCTTATATGCGTTTCCCTGGCGGGGTTTGATCGTTTGAATTCCCGCACAGCTTCGTCGGCAAACAAGTCATCTTTCGCAATCCACTGGTTGTCCGAGTCCGGGTAACCCTTCCATTTGACAAGATATTGCAATTTGTGACTGTGGCCGAACCGCCAAGAGTCTAGAATCTTCTCGACCTCGTATTCTTCTTCACCTCCTACCAGATCGGGTGGTGGGCGCTGATAGTTTGGTCCGTGCATGGGTGTTTCGCGATACGGGGTTAGGAGGTCCACGTGGAACACTGGATGGATGCTCCACTGCATGGGAAGTTCCAGGCGATAGTTGACTGCGGACATCACCTGAGTTATCCTGAACGGGCCATGTCTTCTGGGCGCAAGCTTCGTGGTTGGTTGGTTGGTCCGTAGGTGGCGTCCCTCTAACCATACTTGGTCTCCGATCTGATACTTGGGCGTATCTTTGTTCTGGACCCATCGCTGCTGCGCTTTGATCATCAGTTCCTGGGCGCGCTTTCGTGCCTCTTTGAATTGTTTGACCCTGAGTGCTACTTGTGGGATAGGGGATGGTCGATCTGTCCAGTCCGCTTGTGGGTTGTACCCCATTAGTAAGCTGAAGGAGGATTGCTTGGTCGCTTTGTGGGGCTAGTTGTTGTGGGTGAATTCGGCCATGGGGAGGTAGTGGATCCAGTTGTCTTGTCGTTCGTTGACCCAGAATAGTGTTGCAGGGCTCTGGGAGCCAGAGCTAGCCCGAGCCGAGCCATGCAAGCCCATAATGTGGGCTTACATTTGGAGCCGAACCCCGGCTAAAATTCACGGCTAATTTGCTTCGAGCCACCCGCTCGAAACAATAAGCCGCGTGCGAAATGTAACTAAATTTTTAGAAGTCCCTACATAGCGCCGTAGCAAGATATACAAACTACAGGGGAAGGATACAACATGCAAGGTATATGTCCAGTCAAAATACACCCTCAACGCGCCAACGATGACCTTGTAATCATGGGAACATTTGCCGAGCGTCCAGATGAACGTAAACTGCGTGTTCTCGTCATCAACTCAGGCGACACCAAGTAACAAAAATATGACTCACATTCGGCCGCTGGATGGCAAGGAGCAGTTAGCAGGGAGGCTATGTTTGCTGAAGGAAGGTGTTGCGGTAACGGGGTTTGACGCGTCCTCATTCGATCCATGAGCCGAGCATTGCGTGAGAAGAGTGCGGAGGTAGTCGTACTGCGGCTTCTCATCGAAGCCGAGCGATTGGATATGCTTTGTAAATGTAAGGAAGGGTGCAGGTAGGCCTTGGCAAAGAGTATTGATCGAGGCGATCTTCTTCTCGAGAACGGACGCTCCATACTGCTCAACGGAACGCCCCTTGATGATGTCCTGCCAAGGTAAGCGACCACGACATAAGTAGACTATACAATAGACAAGTGATTCAAGATCGTCGCGGCGTGATTGCGTCTTCCCTGAATGACTGTTGATTGAGGTAAAGGTGATGGTGCCCACGATCTTGAGTCCAGAAACCAGCGGAACGTGTCGACGGGTAGAGGGATCACGAAAGCGTTGAGCCAAGCCGAAGTCAATCAGAAATACCCGGCTGTTCAGCTCCCCAATGCCTGTCATGAAGTTTGTAGGTTTGATGTCTCGATGGATGTAGCTTCGTTCGTGTAGTGATTCAAGACATGAAAGCTGTAAAAAGAGTGGGTCTATGAGCTATATATCCGGAGCGCGGATCAGACGGAAAATACCATTTGGTTGGCATACGAGAACACCAAGTTTATGTCGTGGCACTTGGTTATCGCCTCTTCTAACGTAAGGCCGAGGCGATCGAGAACCATCACATTGTAGGGGACCTCTCTACCATACCAATGCACGGCAGGGATGCCTGGCACGTTAGCAAGGGCCTTGTAGACGGTATGCTCATGATAGAGCCTAGGAGTTCGCGTTTGGATATGTTCAAGTTTGAGGGCGACGTCCTGCCCTGTTTTGATATCCCGTCCTAGGTAGACATCCCCTAGAGGGTTGAGAAAAATTGAAAGGCCTGAATCAGAATGGCTCACCGGAAGTGCCACAGCCCAGTAACTTCCCCATTCTATACCTTCCACGTATGCGAACTACACTAGGCTGCTGCCTATTTAGATGTGTCCTGTCTGAATCCGACATGGAGATAGGAATTTTTGGGTCGACCCCAGAAGTACAAATTAAAAGAAGAAAAAAAACAGAGATTTAAGTGAGAGGGTGAAAACGGAAAACGGCGAGAAAAACGAGGGAGAAACAACGGTCAGTGCTAGTTAGAACTCAGACAGGACATTCCCACAGTTTCCCACCAATAAGAGAGCATCTATCATCGCGATTTCAGAGCTTATCGAGGTACAAGTATCGGGAATGTAATATGTATGAGTTCAAGTGTCGTAGTTTTTCATATCATCACCAAGTAGCTCATCCCTTGCCGCTTCGATGTCCCCATCCAACAAAGAATCGAGCGTGATCATCGGCTGAGAGTCTTCCTCCGTCCTGGTCGCTCCCAGCATCGCATCTTCCGGGGTCATCCAACCGGCCATAAAGTCTAGACGCTGCTTCTTCAACATGAACTTCAGCATTTGCAGAGCCTCCATTAAGGCCGCGGTGATCCGATTTCGTTTCTTGGTATCGGTCTCCGAAGCTGATGAGAACACACGCTCGCATGGGACAGAAGACGCCTGAATCGGAAGGTAGTCCATGGCGATGGCGAAGAGGGTAGGGAATTCTGACTTGTGGGCCTGACGGTAGCACGAGTCGTCGGTGCTAACGTGATTGAGTGGGACATGGGACTTACCTCCCAGTAGACCAGGATGTCGGTCTTGTCCGACGTCAATGGACCCGAGATGTACTTTGCAAATTCGTCGTCAACAGCCCCCATCGGTTCTGAACTATCGAGCCCGGGGTAAATAGGGTGATCTTTGAGTTTGAAGCGCGTCGACGTCTTCGCGTACGATGGAAGCTTGGGACGGGCAACGGTTTGAGCGGGCTGCACAATAGACAGGTCTTGTTCGCGATACTTGCGCATCTGGGACAGATGGTTAATGCAAGAATGGGAAAAAAAAAGTCAAATACTTGCGAGGTTGAGCATGATCCGTTTAGACCTCTCGATGTATTCTGAATCCCACTCGCGCTGGATCCATGAGAAGCGTATGGAAGGATTGAGGACTGCAGAGCCAATTGTGTCGTGCGACTCAGCGACTATATAACCCGGAAAACGGAAACTCACCCAGGGCAATGACATAGGCGTCAGTATCGTCCATCCGCTTGTAGTACTTTCGCGCCCAAACCAAACCAATCTGTGTCCAATACCGTAGTTCTGGGTGTTCCTCGCCCAGTCGTTCCCATTTAGTCATGAGTAGTTCGAAACTAGCAATGGCACCGCACAAGACCGGCGTTGATTCAGACGACATAGTTTGCAGGACCACGTGTGCAGCCTCGTGGTTATAATTAGGTCAATGTGACGTGTGAAGGGTGTTTGGAGAACGTACCTCAAGGACGACTTCTATGCCCTCTAGCAGCTCCCAGTCGGTAGTGCTTAACTTCATAGACTCGATGGCCGAGTCGTTAGCAAAATACATATCTACAGCCTTAATGTCTAGAATTAGTAGTACTGACCGTTCATGAGGACATCTAACTTACCTTTCGAAGAAAACGGAAACGTTCAAGCATGAGGTAAACCGAATCCCATCGAGTCTTGACATGCTGAATGAGTTCGAGTGGCTTATTTTTGCATAACTCAGGGTCATCCTTGGTACAGAGCCGGACGATCCCCGCGAATGTCTGCTTTCTGGCATCCGATGCACGTATGTAGCGGACAATATCTGCAACGCGTTTGACGGGATCGCTTTTCAGACTCCCAAGCCATGCTTGACGCTCTGGCGGCTGCGATGCGATGAACTCATCATCAAGTTCAGGCCCCGTGTGATGACGAGGGTAAATAGGATCAAAATTGTCATTGTCATCACCATCCAAACCGTTACTATCCAGGTATTTCCTGCTGACTCGAGTACTTGCGGCGACAATGTGGGCGGTGCAGATGTTGATGACGTGGGGGTAGCACATGATACGATTGTTAAGATGATCGAATGCGAACTCGCGCTTGGCGGCAAGCAATTTCTCCAACTCTTTCATAGCGGCCGCATTATTTGAGGCGTTGTCAAGAGTGAAATGCCCGATCTACAGTGTTCAGTAAGGTTGTTGGTTTCGATACACGGTCACATACCTTTGATGTAATATGGGCGCGATCAATGAGAGACAAGATGGCCTCAGCAATGTTTGTACCCGTATGTGCACCCGCGAGGCGATGAAAGCCAATTAAAGCGGCTTTCAGAGAGAGATTATTGTTAGGAGTCCGTGCGATCCAGTGCGATGTTACGGCGAGGTATGGGGTTAAGGACGCGCTTGACCAGATATCCGCGGTGAAACTTATCCGACCACACGATTTCTTACGGTTACAGGTTAATATAACTTCGTCGTCGCTCAGCACCAAGGAGATAACCTACAGCGAGTTCAGCGCACAATTCCTTGAAGGCGTGCCCCCATTCAACGGTAATTCGTTCACGTATTGTGTCACGATGCGGGATGTGTTCAAGTTGTGGTCGGAGAAGCCAACAGATATCACGAAATTCAGGGCAGTCGACCACACGAAGTGACTGGGTTCGAGAAAGATGAAGTTAAGACGGAAGTCAAGCAGGGAAACGCTTACCTGGTCATCCGCGACGATGAAGCAAATGAGATATTGGATGAATACGTTATAACTGTACTCCAGAAGCACACGCTCAGGCCTGTCTCCCAGGTTGGCAGGCTTGGCTTGCGTATCTAAAGACTTGTGCTTCCAGTTGTGCGTCTTGGCAGCGTCCATGTACAAGGCCTTATGCTTCACAAGCAGGTGTTTCCGAAGGTTACTACTACCCGTCTTCGGGCCATAAGAATGCGCATTCTCTTCACTAAGGCCCTCCTTCCTAGTGCTTCGTCAAAACCACGGCACCAGTAATACAAAATGAGATGGCTTACAAACACGCATTGCATTGTCTCATCATCTCGCCATCCTCATTATAAAATTCGTCAAAAAAGTGCTCCATATCGCTGACCGGAGGCAAAGTGTCGGAGTCTAAGGTGCCAAGAGTAGTAGATTGTGGGGTAAGGAATCCTTTTGAGAGATCAAGCGTTGGCTCAACCTCGGGACTGTCGCTATCAACGTCGGGAAGCTCGAATTCTTCGTCGTCGTCGTCAACAGGCTTAAGTGCAGGTTTGTAGTCGTCGATGCAATGTTAGAATGATATCGAACTCACCGGCAGACGTGTCCGAGTAGACCGACGCTGGCCAGTTGGATGAGAGGGCACCAGAGCAGCAGGAGTTGAAGAGTCTTGAGGGTCTGTGCCAGCGGGGACATCATTGGCAGCTTTGGTCTTCGTAACAGTAGACTAGTGGTAGTTTCCAGAGCCATAATCTTCAAAGCTGAGTTATCGAACTCACCAGCACACGGGAATGAGTACGCCGAGCCTGGCCAGTCAAAGGACCAGAGGGTACCGGGGCTGCTGGAGCTGGAGAGCCTTCCTGTGGGTCTGAGGGGACGTCGTTGACGGCCTTTGCTTTCGGAGCCTTGGGAACACGTCGGGGGGGCATTGATGTCGTCGAGGGGGACAAAAGTGGGCCTCCGCTATAAGCGAACGCTCGGACCTTGCCGAAATTCTGAGAGTCATTGGACGGAGGATGGACAGAGGAACATGAGGCATGGAGTGATACATAAAAAAAACCGCGACGCAATCAATTAAAGGGACCGCCGAATTCTGCAAGTCGCACGGGGGAATGTGAGGCATGAGTGATACATAAAAAAACGCGATGCGATCAATCGAAGGGACTGCCGATATTCATTGCACGCAACGTGAGGAATTACAACAGACACTAAGACATGAGTGATACAGTACATAAAAAAACGCGACGCGATCAATTACAGGGACTTGTTTTGCTTTGGAAGGATCTTCTTTCGCTTTGGCAAGGACTGCCGTTCCATGAGGTCTCCACCTTCACACTCCAGTGCGGCTTCCCTGCATCTCTTGGAGCCCGAACGTAAACCCCGCTTCACTGCATGTGAGAGAAGAAGCCTCTGCCTATTGGCAGGTTCAAAGGCTGGCCAAGTGTTCTCTTTATCGATGGCTTGTTTGATGGTGAGGATAGTGGAAGTGTGATTGTCGAGGGCCGACATATAAAATTCGTAGTCTGCCAGTACACTTTTGAATGCTTGATCATCGACAGCGGCCAGCTTCGAAGTTGGTTCGATTCCCCGAGCTTGATGGATCACATCCTTTATGTTGGACTTGTGAGCGTAAGTTGGCCGATCCCTATGACGAACGGACAGTAACTCCTTCAAATTGCGCAGTAGCCCCGCGAGAGGGACGTTGTCAGTAAAGTTGAGTTTGTTCAGTTCTTGGTCACCACACATGAACATGAGTTTCGTCAGTCCTCCCGTGTTTCCGTAGACCTGTGGATTGAAGACTGTGTCGACGAAGCTAGATAGGCCGTCCACACCCCAACTGCAATGGAGATAGTGGAGAGCCATCCACAGTAAGACGAAGAAGGCAGACTCGATGTCGTGAACGAAAGTTTGATTAATGTTGGGGTTCTCAATGAGGTCCGCTGCCATGAACTGCCACGTACCCTGCAAAACAGTCATCATTAAGAAAGTGCTGGGTGGAAGGACTGGAATAACATACCGTACGGGCGGCCTGGCGAGCACTCCCTGCAGATGGATCACCCGGGTCGACCTGTTTACAAACCCAGTCGATGAGTAACCCACCATCGAAGTCAGCGCTCTCTGTCAATAATATGTTGTTGGGGCTGATGTCGCGATGAAGGATCTTGCACTTCTCGAAAGCATCCCTGTGAGCTAGAAAAATAGTCGATCAGCAGTCAACAGTAAAGAGGGCCATATACACACCGACCAATGCCGCGTGAACGGCACGTACCATGTCCCTACTGCATCGAAAGGTATTTAATTTTTTGCCAACATCGTCAAGAATTAATTGATGGTGACGGTGACGAGTGAATTCGTGTGTAGACTTCAGCGCCCAAGGTTCGTTAGCAAATCGGCCAGTACATGTAGAGTGGTAGGTGTCCACGCCAACGTCACCGGAGGCTGCGCAGTGAGGGATATTGGGTATCTCCGCGTTATTAAGAGTCTTGTAGATGTCGCCCTCTCTCTCCATTCCATCGCAGGCGACCCTCCAAGAATCCTTGAAGAAGACGACAGAGTTCCTCTCAATATCAAAGGCAATGGAGGTACGGGTCGCGCGGCCAGGAGGCGTATAAAGTCGGCAAACAGGTGGTTTGATGATGAAGTTGCCACAACCTGACTCAGGCTCGTATGTATGACGAGGGATGGTGATGACGAAGAGGTCCTGAGTAATACGGAATTGATCATCAGCAGTAACAGCCTTCAGAGTCTCTTCTGGTGTGGCTTTGCGAACACTGTTGTCGTGTCCTCGCTCCTGTCTCCCTGCTTGGTCGTAACGGATAAAAAAATCTAATAGTTCGGGATCTCGTCGGTAGTAGATGGGTGCGGTGACGACTGCGCCACTCCGGTCCCATCGAATAAGTCGTGCGTAATCCTCGACGACAAGGATACTGAAAACATGCATACGGAACTGGCAGTCAAGTTGCAGAGCCGCGTACGCAGTGATCTGTCCGGCTGTCGAGACCCCTTTCGGACCTTGGTTCATGAGTCAATTGGAACTTGAAACGGACTGTCCTCTGTCTGGGAAATTGACCAAGAAGGCGTCTTCCTCTGCTTTGCTTTTAAATTCGATCCAGATGTCGCTGACAGCGGAATTGGCTCCGATGACGTTTTTGTGCGCTTGGTCGTAAACTGTACAATCGGGTGAAAGGGAAACTGACAGGCTGGTGGTAGCCCTGTCTGGTGAACGTGATGTGTCGCGAATATAGAGTGTCTTGAGGTATGGTTGAACGATGTCAATCTGAGGGATTCTTTTCAGTACCGAAAAAGCTCTGAGAGGGATCAATTACTCACAAATACCTTGTACATCAGCAAACCCTGGGCCACTACAGGAGTCTGCAGGAGTCTGCAGCAGCACTACATAGAGGCCACAGTAGCCCACAGTTCTTGTAGCGCTGGTAGTGACGTTTATGTCCTGTGTAGTACTGCTGGAGTCTACCACAGTCTACCATATCCAGGCCTACTACCACAGTCTACCACAGTCTACCACAGTCTTACCATATCAACCCAATTATTGACTGTTGGCCTCTACAGTAGTCTGTGGAAGTCTGCAGCAGCACTCCATAGTAGCCCACAGTTTCTGCAGTGCTGGTAGAGACGTTTATGTTCTGTGTAGCACTGCTGCAGCACTGCCGCAGTCTACATGCAGTACCTACAGTCTACCACAGTCTACCACAGTCTGACCAATCTCACTATATCAATCCAGTTATTGACTGTAGTCTTGATGCCAGCAAGTGCTGTAGTCTATGATAGTCTACCGTAGTCTACCATAGTCTACCGTAGTCTACCATAGTCTACCGTAGTCTACCGTAGTCTACCGTAGTCTACCGTAGTCTACCGTAGTCTACCGTAGTCTACCGTAGTCTACCGTAGTCTACCGTAGTCTACTGTAGTCTACTGTAGTGATGGCGTAGCCTACCATAGTCTACCGTAGTCTACCGTAGTGACGGCATAGCCTACCATAGTCTACCGTAGTGACAGCGTAGCCTACCATAGTCTACCGTAGTGACAGCGTAGCCTACCATAGTCTACCGTAGTCTACCGTAGTGACAGCGTAGCCTACCATAGTCTACTGTAGTCTATGGTAGACTACCCTAGTCTACCATAGACTACCTAGTCCACTGTAGACTACCCTAGTCTACTGTAGTCAAACATAGCCTCATTGTAGCCTACTATAGTTACCAGAGTGGTGGCATTGTACAGTTGTAGTAGTCACAGTGCAGTTGTAGTATGGTCATAATATGCTAGTAGTGCATTGGTAGTACCGGTACCGGTACCGGGTCGATTCAGGCTCGTTATTTTCTCGCACTCAACAAATGATACTATTCTAGTAACCAAGAGGGACGGACAGGTGTTGAAGTATATGTAGTAATTTTTAGAAAAGTCCATGAGGCCGACCTTGAGTCACCGCCACTGCCACTCCACTGAGCCCACCATCACCGCTGCCAGCGAGCCACCACCCCTGAGTCAAACATGTGCAGTACCTGGGTGAGCGGGCTAATCGAGCGTGACCTTGAAGCTGTAACCAGATGAGTCCCTGCCACGTTGCTTTGTGTTAGATGTCCTGACCGATGAAAAAGTTAGTAAACAGGCAATCATGAAACAAAAAAGGCCGCCAAACCATCCGTCTGCTGCGATCTTCCTCAGGCGTGCCCGCAGCCGTTGTCCGTGATAGGCATTGCCCAGGATGTCGTTGGCCAAACCAGCGATGAGGCTATACCTGTACCTATATGTATCACCAGCGAAGGGGACCTTGACCCAATAACCCGATTCCCATTCGTCGAGACAATTGACAATCTGTTTTTTAAGTTAGCATGAGACACAGAAATCGGAGGGAAACGCACGCAGGTAAACGCCATGATGAGACATGCAACCGGAAGAGCACTGAATTCTCTTGGAAAGAGCGCCGACAGACAATCTTTGCCGCTGTAATAAAACATCTTACAAAGTTCGATGGCCGCTGGATGCGCGAAGTTCTCCGTGCGACCCTGGTCAATGTCAACGAGCGTATTGCCAGCACAAGAAAGGGACTTACATTCTCGTCGAGCTTTGGCCCCACTAAAAAAAGGGAATTCTGAAGGCAATTCCTCACGGCATCAGAGATTGCTTGGGCTTCCTCCGAGGAATTGTGATCGAATGCCAGGGAAGGCTCAAGTTCGGCCTTGAAGTGGGACTTGACAATGTCGCGTGCCATAGTCTTCATGCGCCCACGATAGGAGGCGCCATCATCAAAGATCTATAATTGACCAAGTTAGTAATAGCAACAAAAACCATTATAATACTTACAACAGCGGTCATGCTAGAATGGTCAACGTGGTAGGTAGCTGCTATTGAATTATTGATGAGCAAACACAATAAGTAAAGCGAAGGAAAAGGCATACTGTCATTGATGGAAGCCTGTTCTGCAGGCGTGAGGAGAGCGACTGCCTCGAGGATAGAATCGTGTGCAGCTTCAAGGCTCGGTCGGTTGCGCTCCGGGAAGGGGCCACTCGTCTCAGTGTGGATTTCCATCCTATAAAGGCTCTTGGCATTGATGAGCACGTCGTACCAAGGAGTCCCTTGATAGTAACGAAGGTGGGTGGGTTCCGCCTCCTCGTGTGGCTTGAAAGTGCGAGGGGAGCGGGCTCTCGGAGCCACATTGCGGTTGCTCCCCTCGGCGTTATTCTCGTTGGGAGCAAGGCTGTGGCGTCCACTGTTGTCAGGAGCGAGGTTGTGGCGTCCACGGTTGTCGCGAGGGTTTGCCACACGCATGGGGGTATCCAGAGGCCGACCTGCATTCGTCTGACGAGGTACTTGGCTATTTATTATATCAGTTGCTGTGGTAAGACAAATATCAAGTAAGAATACCCACGAAGGCACTCTCTTGTTGGTGGCAAGAAGCGCATCGGGATTGGGAGGCCTAATGGCCTTATTTTTTTGTTGGTGCGATTGAAGCACGCTCTGTGAACCTCCGTCTTCGTCTATGAGTAATTCGTGACAATGGATAAATTTCTATAAAACGAACCTGAGGCACCGTCGTCATCAGTATCTTCAGGTCTCAACACGCGGGACACCCGACGGCCATGACCTGCGGAGGTCGATTCGCCAACAGGTCGGTTCGTATAGGATTGACGTTCTTCTGGCTCTACATAATTAAATCTAGTAAGAATATTGGTAAGGTCATCGTTGCTCACCTGGGCTCGTAATTATACGACGGCGTGTTGTTGTTGACCTGAGGAACGCCTCGGCCAACCTAGCGTCTTCATCAGGTGACTGCTCATCGATGGGTTCTACCATAAATTCATAAGCTAAAAAATCAAAGCCAAAGCGGGGAACGTGGATGAGGAACCGAGTATATGACGACAAAACATACCATCCTCACTTCTGCGGGGGGGCACCTCCCTATCATCCTGCAGATCTCCACCTATTCCGTCGCCTTGAGAGACTCCCCCTATTCCGTCGCCTTGAGAGACTCCCCCTGTCAGCGTCCGCAGTTGGTATCAGGAATAGTCATTTAAAACTTTGCGTTACCTTGAGTGTCCATCATCTCGTCAGTAGGGGGTACGAACTCCCCTGGTGCGAAGCCGAAAGAGGAACCCGGCCTGCCTCGCGTAAGCGAGGGTGTGAGGGTAGCCAGCGAAAGCGGGGGATCTCTCCGGGCTAGTGGACCGCTGTGATTCTAATAGTGTCAGGCATAGGTGCATGAATGAGGACGGATTGGTAACCTACTAGTCGGCTTGGTGCCATCGCATTAACAGATGCGTCAGCAGGCGTCTTTGTTCTCTTGCTTTGGTTTGTGGATTGCGACTCAAGGTCTGGGCGAATCTTTTCAGAAACAGAAACAAGTTGTGCAATGGCACCTCCTTGGCCACGATTCACACGTTTTGCTACATGAGGGGGACGACGCGGTTAGTCAGTTCATCGAAGGAACAATAGCTTACCGAGTCGGGGGACCGGTTGAGGATATGGGTCGTCTTCCTCTTCATTCTCTCTTTGCCTTCGAGTCATGGTAGAATGAACGAACGATGAAAATTTGACGCGACACGGTGTTTTATGGGATCACGTGTACAGTAGTCGTTGACCAACATACTAACCGCACATATTTATCAACTACAAAAAAAATATTTAATCCAGTTTGATGGAGAAGTGAGTTGTACATCCAGGGACTGAAGCGATACGATATTCTGTTGGGCGTGATTGACAGATAAATAAAGGTCAAATGTCCAAGGAAAAGGGGATTGCATACGGCGATAACTGGCAACTGAACAGGGCTCCATACGTGTCTTTTGCAGCCCAAAGACGTCGGGGAAGCCACTTTTCCTCACTATGTGCCGTACTCTACCCACTCGACGACCTGCCTCTGACAATCGCTCTTGAGCCTTTTGGACGCCCAGCATTGCCTGCTGTAGTTTGGCTAGGGCAGCTTGCACTTCGCATTCACACTCCCATCGCTCGGTTATAGCGTTTGAATATAGCGATAACGCTTCGTGATGGCTTTCAACCGGCTGTAAAACTCAATATCAGAATCAGTGAATCGATAGGCCTAAGCTACTTTCCTGGAGATCCTGCGCAAGTGTTGTAAAGGACATGGACGTTGATGTGTAAATTCTAGGTTCCCACGCGTTGTGACTCATCCGACTAGTACACGCACTGAGTCACTGACGCACAACAATCATGCGCTGTCCCCAGTGTTTTCGCAATTTCCGAGATAGAAAAGCTCTTTTGTGCCATATGAATCATCCTTTCGGGTCCTGCAATAGCCACTTTGAAGAGGTTGTAAATCTTGTGGACGAACTTCAGAGGTATCAAGAACGACGGCGCCAACATCGACCCATTCCGACTCAGGCCCGGGTTTCAACTACTCCCGAACCCATGGATATCGACATCGACGTAACAGCTACGGAAGATCTTCGAGAAGATATCCAGAATGTGGATGGTAGTCCCTTCATTCAGGAATATGTGGGAGCAGCGAGGGAATATGGGCGTGGTACGACATTTCTGCAGAGCTTCGACCGTGACCAATACGCACAAGAACGCAAAAAAAATATCTTCTATCCATTCGCATCACGGGCAGAATGGGAGATGGCTGCTTTTCTGCTTCGTTCCGGTCTTAGCATGGCCTCGATTGATTCGTTTCTGTCACTAGAACTCGTAAGTGCCGTTTATTGTCTCGGGTCCCGATCTGATGACACTTGGCACAGATCAATGGGTTGGGTCTATCATTCAGAAATGCCAGACGACTACGAGGATTGGCAGAAATGCTCCCACAAGGACCGGAGTGGCGATGTAAACCATGTGACAGTCCTTTTCCTATGAAGAAGAATGTCGATTTATTCTACCGCGACCCACTCGAATGCATACAATCCATCCTCTCCAATCCTCTTATGAGCGATCACATTAGGTTTACTCCATTCCGCGTCTATGAGTCGGCAGTCAGCGCAATGCGAATCTACACCGAGTGGTTGTCTGGCGACGCTGCGTGGTCCATGCAGGTATGTTCCTCTAGTCCGTGTCATCCATGACTTTGTTCCTTATATTCCTGCAGAGCCAGCTGCCGGATGGGGCTACTCTTCTTGGGGTCGTGCTATCATCTGACAAAACGAACATATCTGCCATGACTGGTGGACGCGTCGCTCACCCGCTTCTGATAAGCCTTGCGAACCTTCTCATGGATTTCCGTATGAAAGGAACGAATCATGCGTTCCTTCTCCTTGCGTTGCTCCCTATCCCAAACTTCATTCACAAAGACTCAAAAACACGTGGCATCTTGGAGAATCGCATGGTCCACGAGTGCTTGGACTTCATCTTAACGCCGCTCAAAAAAGCCGCCCAATTTGGTATCATGATGTCGGATCCACTAGGGTCGCTCCGCTATATGTTTACGCCTCTTGCCGCGTATATTGCAGACGTTGCAGAGGCAGTGGCACTCGCCTGTGTTGCCGGGAAAACTTCCCACGTGACGATGGCAAGTTACAAACAGTTTGGCGACCCCTTCCGGCATGAACCTCGAACTGCTTCGACTACTCTTGCCCAACTACATGCTATTGAAGCCAGAGTTAACCCTTGGCATCTCAACGCGTATATCAAGGAAACCATGAAAGTCCGACTCAATGGCGTCCACCGGCCGTTTTGGCGTGATTGGGCACTTTCAGAACCGTCAAAATTCTTCACACCGGAACCCCTTCACCATTGGCACAAAATGTTCTGGGACCACGATGCGAAATGGTGCATCCGCGCTCTCAAAGGTGCCGAAATCGACTACCGATTTTCCATCCTCCATCCACACACAGGTTTTCGACAGTTTCGCGAGGGCGTATCCAAGTTGAAGCAAGTCACTGGTCGGGAACATCGTGACATCCAGCGTTACATCGTGGCCATCATTGCGGATGCTGTTCCTAACGATTTCCTCGTTGCCATTCGCTCGTTGATGGACTTTCGGTATCTTGCCCAGGCACCTGAGATATCTGAGCAGGACTGCGTCAATATTGACCGTGCGCTTCAGGGTTTTCACGATCACAAGAGCTCAATCGTATCTGCTGGCGTCCGGATTGGGAAGCGCAAGAAGGTCCTCAAGGAGTGGTATATTCCAAAGCTTGAACTTATGCAAAGTGTCTCCTCCAGCATCCGCGAAAACGGAGCAGCGATTCAGTGGACTGCAGATACCACAGAACGGTGTCATATCACCGAAATCAAGGTCCCATCGCGTTCTAGCAACAAACAGGGATACGAGTCTCAAATCTGTCGCTACCTCGATCGCGAAGAGAAATGTCGTCAATTTGACTTGGCCACCTCCATTCGCGAGGCTAAGGTCGACTTTCACTCCCCCGACAACGTGGATTGCGAATACCCAGATGATGGCGATGGCAACGTGGATGGTCTATCTGAGAATCCGGAAGGACCAGAAGAACTTATACATGGTATTAATACGACGGGCGATCTCCTAACGCATATTCGACCAGTTGCTCCAGTGTCCGGGACTACTATTCGAAGACACGCAAACTACTTTGAGCTTGCGAGTTGCCTGAAGCAGGGCTTATATCCACGTGCGCTGCTGCCATTTCGAACTGTCGTGAATGGAAATACAGCTTTACACTTGAGCCGAGACCCGACCATGAAGGCGATGTCTGTCGAGGATGCCATGGCCAAGTTCAACCTACCAGATCTACGGGGAGCTCTGGCCGACTTCTTGGTTCGCTTCGACGCTGGAGACCCTATCCAGATTGGTGGTCGTAGGGTTGCTAATAGGAATTCCTCCCTACCCTTCCAAAGCATTCAAGTCTGGACAAAGCTACAATTGCAGGGCCGTTCGTATTATGCGCCAAATCGCGTTCTATCACCTCAAACAGTTAATGCCTCGCCGCCGTCCGAGTCCTGGCCCTGTGGACGTTCTGACGTTGTTCTTTTCAATATAGATCAAAACAAGGTCTGGCCATATTCTGGTCTTGAAGGTACATACCCTACATTGCGCACATGCTAACCTACTTATTGACCAATGGGACTTGGTTCAGGGCATCGCGTCGCCCAAATACGACTTATATTTCGGGCTGTCCCGTCCCAGGCATTTTCGCCATCTTCTAATGCTGACTTGTTCCTTTCCTACGTTCAGCGGTTTGATATCGTACCTCAGCCAAATCCCGTTGCCCCGGCATCATCAAATCAAAGGGCTCATATCCCCACCCAATAACCGGCATGTACCTCCTGAAACGTGCTCGGCGGATGACGGCGCAATTATGGGAGATGTCGTACCTTTGGCCCAACTCAGAACTCTCGTCGACCTCGTACCACGGCTCGGCGCGGAGGCCGACAAACGGCTGACAACGGAGACGGCTTTGGAGTACAGTTTGGAGTTCTGGTTGAATAGGTATTTTGACAAAGACTTTTTTACGCCTTAAAATGATCTTAGCATGTTCGTTCGTTACTCGTCCTCTCAATGGTACCGCACAAGTTATACGTTACACACGACGCGATGATGATGATAGCCAGGGGTCAGGATCATCTCTCGGCGACTCATCGTTGTGTGTCCAGCGTTATCTACGAACGTTATCGTTCGAGACACTGGATGAGCGACGTAGACGGCCATGCGGGAACCAATTTGCTAATACTGATACTCTCCCACTGACAACGAGCGCACGCAGACTCTGCTTTACCGTCTACTTCCAACTTCCCTCATTCGTCTTCGCTCATGCCCCCCCTCAAGATATTCTTCAATGGGTATTCAACGCCCACTCGTGGAAGCAGAAAGGCGCCGAGGTTCGTATACACGCGCACTACAAACGAATGAAGCTAGCGCGCCGAGGGGTGGAGGAGGCCAGTATTCGGTATGTTCACATTCTTCTTCACTCGTCTTTGGTACTGACAAACGCCGGGAGACCGATCGGATACCATGGCGAAAGCGGGAACGCGAAATCCGGCGGTCATCTGACCGTCGACTTCTGCAAGTTGGGCGGCGACCACGTTAGTACCCAACACGTCTACCCAACAGACGCTGCGTATGGGGGTGAGTGCACAAAAAAAAATTGTTCCATTTCTATGCTAATACCCATTACGCAGGTAAGGGTGAGGGTGAGGGCAAGGGGGGGCGTCGCCCATTGGCTGGCAAGGGTTCAACGGTGTAATATTGGTTGTTTTTTACCATTTCCCCCAATCTATGGTCAACACCGTTGTTTTTTCAACCCTTCCCAGCCAACCCAACGACCTGCGACGACCCGCGACGACGCGACGACTCGCGATGACGTGTCACGACGCGACAACTTGACAACCTGCGAAAACTGTACCGGTTACGAGCACAGGTGCGAAGCGTCGAAACCGGTCGTGCAGGCTTCCGCGCCGCGCGAAACCTCGTATCGATGTCCGCCGGGCTGGGGACACGACACCCCAGCCCTACGGCACCGCCGCGAGGCTACGACACTGACTCGGTCCGGCAACGCTACGACGTCAATGCAACGTGGCGAGGACACGACACCGATAGCACTACGGCGCCGCCGCGAGGCCACGACACCGACGCGGCCTGCAGCACCGCCACGTCGCTACGACGCTAACACGGCGGCAACGCAACCCCCGCCGTGTCGCCACGACACCAACGCAGCGAGGCAAGCGGGGATATGATAGCCTTAGTTTACAAGTAGTACAGTAATGTATTAATTATACATGCTAAAATATATTGAGTGTTGAGTGAACCCGAAAGTGAACCCTTGCGGGTATCCGTACCCGCCGAACCCCGGGGTACTACGCTTCCGCACTTGCTCGCACTTTCTCGCGCTTCCTGCGCTCTCCCGCGCTCTTGCACGCTTTCTAAGCGCCGCGTTCCCGCGCGCTTCGCCGTGGTGTCAGAACAACCAAATCTCGACTCTGCTGAAGCATCGGACGCATTTGTGCTCCTCAGCATGCCGCACTCGCGCGCGGTCTTAGCGACTCAAGCCTAACGCGTCCCGACCCTGGCGGCCATCCATACGAGGTTTGCGCCGCGCTGACACGTGCGCGACCGTTTCCAACCACCTGCGACCAGCTGACCCCATTTCCTCTCCCGACATTGCTGCACTTGCGCGCGGCTCCAGCCTTTCGACACTGACACACCTGTGACCGCTGTGGACCTATATACAACATCTCGCGCCCTGCGGAGGCCTGCGCGACTGCTCATGACACTTCACACCCCCCAAACCCTGCATATCTCAGACATGCTCCCTAGAATCACTACATGTCTACTAGTAGACACTATAGTATCTACTGTAACTGCAACAGCTACCATATCTACCACCACTACCAGGTCTACAACAGCTACAAGTCTGCAATTACTACTGACATCTACTATACCTATAATAACTACAGCATCTACAGGTTTGCTACCAAGTGACCCAATCAACTACCAAACTTGAATAGCTATGATGTCTACAACACCTGTAGTCTCTACCATGTCTATCAGGTATTTCAGGGTTTGCTACCAACTCTCTACAATCTACTACCAAATAACTATGGTATCTACAGTATCTACAGTCTCTACCATGTCTACCATGTCTACCGGTTTGCTACCAAGTCTCTACCAATCTACTACCAAATAACTATGACATCTATGACATCTACAGTCTCTACCATCACTGCAAGAATTTCTGGGGCGGCCCAGGGGTTTGCTGATGTCTGACGCTCCTCGAGATCGTGCGCTCGGAACTACCCACTGCCGAATTCGCATTTCCCTCTGCTTGTCACACAGCCGAGATGACTGAAGGGAGCATTGTTGACGAGGGACTGCACCTCGTGGCCGCGGTACAGTACTGCGGGTTCCGCAGTGTCGTCGGGACGATGTGGGCGATGGCGGACGTAGGTGGACGGGACTTAGCAAAACATTTTTACAAGGCGTTATTCTCTACTTTGGAAGGAGAACAGGGGGTATGGTATCAAGAGATCTGGGCCCTGAAAAGGCACTTTTACACCTTGGATAATAGGACACTTTCCCCTTTAGATTTCGCATGTTTGAGCTCGATGAGGCTCGTCCCTCGTGTTCCCCAGCACGCCGCACTCACGCGCGGCCTTAGTGACTCGAACCCGACACGCTCCCAACCCCAGCGGCCACCTACTATGCGAAGTTTTGCACCGCGCCGAAGGGTGCGCAACCGTTTGCGACCACCCTCAGGCTCATTCCCCGGGCTCTGTGTAGCCCACCGTTTCCGTTCCCGACCTCGCCGCGCTCGCACGCGGCTCTAGCCCTTCGACTCCGACGCACATGGAGGCCACTTGTGAGAGTGTTGACAGTCGATACGTCCATGCACCGAATCCCACGGTTTCGGTTCTGACCCCGGGAAAGCTGACATTTCTCTTCAAAGGCAGCCTTTTGGTAACTCTTTCCTGTAGCCTGTTTCAAGACCTTCAGCCGCAGGACTACTAGTACCGAAGTTTGCCAGTGGTGAGACATTTTGATGTCGATGCGCTG
This sequence comes from Lactarius pseudohatsudake, assembly GCA_021525015.1. Classification (NCBI taxonomy): domain Eukaryota; kingdom Fungi; phylum Basidiomycota; class Agaricomycetes; order Russulales; family Russulaceae; genus Lactarius; species Lactarius pseudohatsudake. The sequence goes on from JAKELH010000154.1 coordinate 149,054, forward strand.
TGTTTCGCTTACGATGGCGATCGCGTGTGGACAAATCTGCATGCCATCATGTCCATGATGTGCATTGGGCGTGCCCGTGCGCCGCTTCGTTTCTCTTGTTTGCGGCGGCGTGGCATCGCACGGCGGTGAGTACCAGCAGGACACGGAGGCAATCACATCGAGGTGACAGCTTCAATGATGCCGACAACCACAGCGACGGTAGGGGGTGAGTCGGGTGACCACAACAGTGACCATGACGGCAGTGGGGCAACCACGAGGAAACCACGAAGATCACAACGACGGCGACAGCATTCCAAGAGCCTGCTCAGTCTGGCATGCAGGTACGGGTACGCGTCAAACCCACCACCCGCCACTGTACCCATCGTCTCCACCTGTACCACGGGTATGCAGGTCAAGGCCAATTGACACGGGGTGACCCGTGTCGATCCCTAATTTCCCCACTTTCCTTTTGTTATTCCCTCTACCTAGTAGATACAAGCTCTTTGTATAAACCACACTCTTGCTCACGTACAATTCTGTGAAAATATAGGCATGTGACCGTGAGTTAAACATACCATATATGGAAATTTGGGGGGAGGGGGGGTTCGATTCCGTTTGAAAACCCCCTAAAAGATAAAATCTGACTGGATATCAAAAATTCCAGTCCCACAACCCCCTTGCATCAAATTGTGGTTTGGTTCCTTCTCTGCCTTCGCGCAAATTTGTCGCGCTTTTACATTTCCGTTTTCAGCGTGATTGCCCTTGGCTCGGGAAGCTTGCCAAAGCTCGCCTTTGGCTTTGGCTCGGGACTGTGTCCCATAATGCTATGCTCCTCGCTTCCCTTTGCGCTGTGTAACGGTTGTTTATTTACTTAGGACCATTTTTGGATTTCGTCATGTTTGCCGCAGACACATTACCTCCATGAGGTGCCTCGTCAGGCTCGTGTCACGCATCTCGTCAGATGCATCTCCCGTTTCTCCGCTGCGCACGCGGAAATCTTTTTGGGATTTACGGTGGTGGAAGAAATGGTATGTCATATGTTTTGTCATATGTTCTCTCCGACTTATTTGAGCTGTCACAATACCAGGTGTTGCCTTTGTCGTTGGCTTGCCCCGTGGGTTTGCCTTTCGACCTTTGTGCCCATGGCTGCGCGCTTGTCACGGACCGACGAAGTGGACGCTTACTATACGGTGATGACTGCCTTAGTAAGTAGTAATTAGTCATGGACTTGCATCAGTCAGCCGTAGTATCACTGTTTGTTGTGGTACTATGACTCATTACTAGTAGTAGTCGTATTAGGGTTCGAGCTACTTACACTACTCGACGACTCGGTTTAAAGGGGAGCTTGAAAGCCACCCCCCTCATGTATAAGTAGTATAACACGAAGACCAAGAATCGCCATCTTGGTCTTCTTCAGAAGCCACCTTCTCTCTCTTCCTCGTGTGCACCCTCCTTCTCCTCTTACTTGTCTCCGGTTGAGCAAGTCGAAGTTAGCATAGAAGCCTGGTAGATTGGTCTCCAGTGCCCTCCATAGTCACGTGCTTCGAAGAGCCGTGTACTGCTGTCCAAGAGGCTCCCATCCGCTAAGTCGTTTACGCCCTTTCGAAGTCCAAGTCGGACTGACGCCAGTGGCGGCGTTACAGCGCTCTCCTGTCAACTCCCCCTCACGCGGCACATTGGGCGTAATTTCGATGGCCTTTTGGAAGGGTACTCGGAAGACAGTTTCGGAGGTAGGTCCTATACTTTTCTCCGCGTTTATGCCCTTTGGCCTATTTTCGCAGAGTGTGCGCCGTGTCTGTTACACGCGTCACATTCTCCCTATGGGAGTGTTCTCTCTCTATGCTGCCAGGTCTGGTCGTTACCGCCTGTGCGTGGGAGAACTTTATCGGGTTCGCCGTGCGATCACTGGCACCCGTGCGCAGTCACTGACATGTTGCCCTCTCAGCTCTGTAGCGTCGGGCAAGACCCTTTTAGGCCCATTTTGTCGTGACAAAGTTAGCAAGTCTCGGTCTCGAGTCGCGAGACACATCGTCTCATAGGACCGACGTCAACCATCTTTCCGAGTCCGGATGCGACTGATTGGCATCCGTTCTTCGGTACGTGGCCACATGTCTTAGGACCGAGACTTGTCTCACAAGGTCTCGCAGCTTTCACAGCCGCATTCGCTGGGGTGTCGGGAGCTTCTCCTGCCCTCTCAGCGTTATCCTTTCGGCCCACGCCAGTATATTTGGCGTTCTGTATCCTGCCTGCGCGGCGCTATGCGCCATTTGCACTCATGTCGCCGCCTTCCCGATCCACGTTTCGCCACTTTACGCCTCAACTATTGGGCGTCTGCAGCTGGTCTTTATGTGGGTGTCGGGACCTTTATGGTGCGTCGTCTGTCACGCGCATCCTGATGGCTGGCTGGCTGGCTGAACAACTGTGGCAGGAAAGTGCTCTACGGCAACATTTGGCGTTGGGCATGTATTGCCCATCGCCACAAGCTGCCCATAGGCAGTTTGTTTGGGCCGTCACCGCATGTGCGGCGTCGAATCGCGCATGTTGCCAGCGTTCTGGCATATAGCACAACTTTTGATATTCAGTCACGGTACGTCACCAAATTGGGTCCATCCGCGTTCTTGACTGACTTTGTTATCGCTCGTATCGAGCTGCGCGATTTGTGTTTCCGTCGACTTATATGACGGTTGCGATACACGCACGCACTGCACGCGATTCACGGGGCCGTCGAATTATCTGACACCCCATGGCTGGCCTATGGCCATCTATCTCGCCTGCGCCGGGGTATTGCCCATATGTTATGGACATTGTCGCTCATTTTGAGCTATAGGGGTTATACACGCGTGAAGAGCATGTTACGCGCAGTCCCCATCGAGTAAGTAACTCGATTTTATCCATCTTCCCGCGATGTTCACGGGGTCCGGCGTCTTGTGTGCAGTGTATATTGGACGTGATATTATTCAGGTCGACGAATGTCGGAGTCTGTGAGGTATGCTGGGTGAATCTCTTCCCCAGTTGTTCCTCCGCTCAGCGCAACTATAGCTTATCACCGTCTGTTTCGCGCTGGCAAATATGAGAGCTGACTATTGTCAGTTCGTCTCCGAACGTCTCTGTCTGGTGCGCGGCTTCGTCTTCCGTATCGGGGGATGATGGCGAGCATCCGCGCGAATACCTCGCATTTCGCGTGGTGTATGACTGGTGGGTTTTCGTCGCGTCCTTCCCTCTCCATGCCGTTGCCCACTGGATCTGGCCCAGGGATCGTGCCCAGGCTGTGTGTCGTATGGGACGCTGATCATATGTATGGTATGCCGATGGACAGGGCGTTAATGTCTCTACAGGTTTCTCCAACTCCCCCTCGCACTGTGTATTCGGCGCGATCACGACAATCGGCTTGGGCGAAGAGATGGAATTGGAAAAAATGAGATTTTAGAGAGGTAAATAAGTTACGCGTTTCCGTGTTACGTTGCTGATTGGCCTTTGACCGTCTATCAGACTTCAGCAATGTTAGGCCATATTGGCCTCGGTGTTTCGTTGGCCGTTTCAGCCGGGCGCCAGGTTCTCAAAGTGGCATTAATGTACTATTTCCCTCTGTTCGTGCGTATCGCACGCGGGGATTTTCATCCGCTCCAAGGTGCGTCAAGTTGTATGTCACTTCCTGCGCAACCTGGTCTTTCCCTTCTAGGGAAGGCATCATGCTACCGTGGGTAGCGTCGTCGGTGAACATCAAGAGAGTGGATGTCCATTTATAGACGATTCCTCGTATGTTCACCAGGCGACATTTCATAGGCTGACTTCTCGTTATAGGTTTCCTCGGCTAACTATGCCTTCGTGCACGCGATGCAATCTAGTTTGGACACTCGTGTGTCCACGCGGAAACGATCAATGAGTTTGTCGCCAAATAGTTTCAGTAAACTATTATAACTAATATGTCCGAATCTCCTGCTAGGTTTCCTAGCTTGGAGAGTATTTCGGAAGCTGCGAAAGTCGCGGATATTTCCGCTGTGTTCTTTCGACTTACGCGGACTTATACGTTCATTTTGGGTAATTTCGGCCAGTGTCTGATGGCGACTCGACATTGTCTCCCTGTGGGAAAGTTGGGTTCTATGAGCCCGCGCGCCGTCATCGTGGACTGTACGCGTTACCCGCATTTCGGGTAAGTCTCCCTATCGGAGAACTTTTCATGTGCTGCATTATCAGGGCTGGTTTAGCTACCGCCCAGGTGCACATGTATTATCTATAGTTTCACTCTGTAAGCATTAAATTCTTCAAATATAACTCACTTTTATTCGTCTTTTTCGTCTGCACGCTCTCGCTCATCTCGGTACCTGTGGTACCGGCGGCGGCAACGATCCTTTTCGGGTCGATGCGTACTCGGCATCGTGCAACCTTTTGCCCAACTTGTGTAAATTGCACAACGCTGGCCTATGGCCGTCTTTCTCGTGCTGGCGAACATGCGCATCAATTTTCCGTCTTTCACGGTATTCCTTCGCGCTGGGCTATTGCCCACATGGATGTCGCTCGTTTCGAGCAATAAGTTTATGCGCGAAGAGAATGTTGCACGATCGTGATCCGCCGAGTCGACGAACACTGAAGTTAATGGTATACGCTATGGCCATCAGGCTCGTGCTGGTATGCACACTTATAGATCTGCCCGCGACATTCGCGGTGTTACTGCGTGCGAGAATATTGCACGGCACTCGTCGAGGTATCCTCGGCGACGTATATTTGTTTCGGGTGTCATATAGGCGCATGGAATTTTCTCGCATTATGCAGCCCGGTCCGCCTGTGATATTCGCGGAGTTGGACGTCATGTAACCCGATCTACTCAATATAGCTATGCTCTGCTCGTCTGTGAGGACGTGCGTGATATTCACAACATTGGTCTACACACTGAACCAGTCCGTGAGGTCACGGTATAACCAGTCGTGCGTGGCGTTACGGTATTGATCCGTATATTCCCCGCGACATTCACGGGGCCGTTGCGCATATTTGCGCAGATACATGCCTTGCGGCACCTCGCTCTACGCTAACGGCATTGCCGCAACCTCCACCTATTTCATGTCGCCGTCGGGGTGTCCTCGATGGTCTGGTGGATGTTTGCGTTACATTCGCGGGGTCACAGGGCACTCGAAGTGCCGGTGTCATCCAGCTGTGCTGGATACCAGCGAGTATAGTAATAATGAAGATGTGTGATTAAACGTTCTCGCGCTCAGTCGAAATCTCTCGGGCCTTGGACTCCCTAGATGCCCATGTCATCAGGTGTCCTCGCTCGGAGGGTATCGACTCTTGTTATGTGTTCGCGCGAGATAGGGGCTTTAGTATGTGCCCAGAGATATAATGTGGGAAATGAGAATATATTGGATGAACATGTTCACCTGGCTATGCCAGGGCCCATAACCTGTAGTTATTTGCGGAGGCGGGCAGCCGGATAGGTGAACAATGTACAAGCGTGGAGGTCCAGAGGAGAGCGTATTGCTCCTCTCCCGAGATATTATTCTTAGATAATCGTTTAGCTACTGTAATATTACGATTATATAATATGTCGGTCTAGCCTCGGTTTGCCGGACCATGTCCGTTCCGGGCTGAATCCCAACAGCCCGGGTTTATAGACGAGTGCGGCGTGAGAGAACATCAGCAAACCCTGGGCCACTACAGGAGTCTGCAGGAGTCTGCAGCAGCACTACATAGAGGCCACAGTAGCCCACAGTTCTTGTAGCGCTGGTAGTGACGTTTATGTCCTGTGTAGTACTGCTGGAGTCTACCACAGTCTACCATATCCAGGCCTACTACCACAGTCTACCACAGTCTACCACAGTCTTACCATATCAACCCAATTATTGACTGTTGGCCTCTACAGTAGTCTGTGGAAGTCTGCAGCAGCACTCCATAGTAGCCCACAGTTTCTGCAGTGCTGGTAGAGACGTTTATGTTTGTGTAGCACTGCTGCAGCACTGCCGCAGTCTACATGCAGTACCTACAGTCTACCACAGTCTACCACAGTCTGACCAATCTCACTATATCAATCCAGTTATTGACTGTAGTCTTGATGCCAGCAAGTGCTGTAGTCTATGATAGTCTACCGTAGTCTACCATAGTCTACCGTAGTCTACCATAGTCTACCGTAGTCTACCGTAGTCTACCGTAGTCTACCGTAGTCTACCGTAGTCTACCGTAGTCTACCGTAGTCTACCGTAGTCTACTGTAGTCTACTGTAGTGATGGCGTAGCCTACCATAGTCTACCGTAGTCTACCGTAGTGACGGCATAGCCTACCATAGTCTACCGTAGTGACAGCGTAGCCTACCATAGTCTACCGTAGTGACAGCGTAGCCTACCATAGTCTACCGTAGTCTACCGTAGTGACAGCGTAGCCTACCATAGTCTACTGTAGTCTATGGTAGACTACCCTAGTCTACCATAGACTACCTAGTCCACTGTAGACTACCCTAGTCTACTGTAGTCAAACATAGCCTCATTGTAGCCTACTATAGTTACCAGAGTGGTGGCATTGTACAGTTGTAGTAGTCACAGTGCAGTTGTAGTATGGTCATAATATGCTAGTAGTGCATTGGTAGTACCGGTACCGGTACCGGGTCGATTCAGGCTCGTTATTTTCTCGCACTCAACAAATGATACTATTCTAGTAACCAAGAGGGACGGACAGGGTTGAAGTATATGTAGTAATTTTTAGAAAAGTCCATGAGGCCGACCTTGAGTCACCGCCACTGCCACTCCACTGAGCCCACCATCACCGCTGCCAGCGAGCCACCACCCCTGAGTCAAACATGTGCAGTACCTGGGTGAGCGGGCTAATCGAGCGTGACCTTGAAGCTGTAACCAGATGAGTCCCTGCCACGTTGCTTTGTGTTAGATGTCCTGACCGATGAAAAAGTTAGTAAACAGGCAATCATGAAAAAAAAGGCCGCCAAACCATCCGTCTGCTGCGATCTTCCTCAGGCGTGCCCGCAGCCGTTGTCCGTGATAGGCATTGCCCAGGATGTCGTTGGCCAAACCAGCGATGAGGCTATACCTGTACCTATATGTATCACCAGCGAAGGGGACCTTGACCCAATAACCCGATTCCCATTCGTCGAGACAATTGACAATCTGTTTTTAAGTTAGCATGAGACACAGAAATCGGAGGGAAACGCACGCAGGTAAACGCCATGATGAGACATGCAACCGGAAGAGCACTGAATTCTCTTGGAAAGAGCGCCGACAGACAATCTTTGCCGCTGTAATAAAACATCTTACAAAGTTCGATGGCCGCTGGATGCGCGAAGTTCTCCGTGCGACCCTGGTCAATGTCAACGAGCGTATTGCCAGCACAAGAAAGGGACTTACATCGTCGAGCTTTGGCCCCACTAAAAAAAGGGAATTCTGAAGGCAATTCCTCACGGCATCAGAGATTGCTTGGGCTTCCTCCGAGGAATTGTGATCGAATGCCAGGGAAGGCTCAAGTTCGGCCTTGAAGTGGGACTTGACAATGTCGCGTGCCATAGTCTTCATGCGCCCACGATAGGAGGCGCCATCATCAAAGATCTATAATTGACCAAGTTAGTAATAGCAACAAAAACCATTATAATACTTACAACAGCGGTCATGCTAGAATGGTCAACGTGGTAGGTAGCTGCTATTGAATTATTGATGAGCAAACACAATAAGTAAAGCGAAGGAAAAGGCATACTGTCATTGATGGAAGCCTGTTCTGCAGGCGTGAGGAGAGCGACTGCCTCGAGGATAGAATCGTGTGCAGCTTCAAGGCGGTCGGTTGCGCTCCGGGAAGGGGCCACTCGTCTCAGTGTGGATTCCATCCTATAAAGGCTCTGGCATTGATGAGCACGTCGTACCAAGGAGTCCCTTGATAGTAACGAAGGTGGGTGG
>JAKELH010000155.1:0-156866 GCA_021525015.1 Lactarius pseudohatsudake
ATTGTCTGTCAGTTTGGGGGGTGGTATGCTGTGCTGATGTTGTGTGTAATGTTTAGTAGTCTAACAGAGTTCTTTTGTGAATGTGGCTGTGAATCGGGGATCTCAGTCTGATATGATACGTTTGGGGAGTCCGTGATGTGGTAAGTACATAAGTGGCATATAGTAGTGCCGTGTTTTGGCATCTGTGGTTTCTTTTGCAGGGGATAAGATGGAAGCTTTGGAGCAGTCGTGATCGGTGATGGTGAGAATGGTATCATAATCATGGGATTTGGGAAGTTTATAATGAAGTCAAGGGCGATGTTTCGAATGGGTTGGAATGTGGGTCAGTGGTGATAGGGAATAGTGGTGGTTTTGGGTTCGTGGGGTTGTTCTTGCGGGATTGGCAGGTGGCGCAAGCCTTTGATGTAGTTGGTGACTGATTCTTTCATGTTTGGCCACCAGTAGTCTTGTGCAATAGATTGTGTGGTTTTCGAAATTCCTGGGTGTCCTGCGGCTATGGAGTCGTGATATAGGGAAATTACCCCCCTCCTTAGGTTGTTGTCTTCCATGACGACAAGTTGGTCGCCGTGCCAGTGGGCGTTGTCTCTGGAGGTGAGGTTATGTGTGAGTGACCACTTCGCTAGCAGATCAGGGCGTTTGAGTTGGTGCGCTCGGGTGCGGTCATCCAAGGTAGCGGCAGTGGCAGAGTCGATGAATAGGTGGGGAGGGAGAACTGTGACGTTGTCATTGTCGTCCATCCCATCATGAAAGTCTGGTCAGCGAGAGAGGGTGTCAGCTTTGTTTGTGTTCCCCGGTTGGTGGATAAGCGTGAAGTTATAGTCTGCTAGTCTGGGGATGTAGTGCGCTACACACCGGTTGATGCGCTGTGGGTTTCTGTAGTACTGGAGGTTTTTGTGGTCTGTGATGACTGTGATTTGGTGTGGTGAGCCTGCTAGGAGGTGGCACCAGTTTTCCAGTCCGCGTACTACCGCCAGGAGTTCCCTGTCGTGGATGTCGTAGTTCCTTTCAGCTTCAGTGAAGGTTTTGGAGTGGAAGCCAATGGCGAGTGGTTTCCCTCTGTCGTCTTTTTGTGATAGGATGGCGCCAGTGGCGAAGGCGGAGGCGTCAACCTCGACTTGGAAGGGTTTGTCCATGTTGGGTTGGCGGATGGCTGGGTTTGATGTGATTATGGATATGAGTTTGTCTAGGGCAGTGCGGCATTCCTCTGTCCATTTAAATGGGGCTTCTTTCTTGAGTAGTTGGGTGATAGGTCGTGCAATAGTGGCAAAGTTGGGGATGAAGGGGCATTGGTATCCGAGAACACCCAGTGTGCTGCGTACTTCTCGAAGATTTTTGAGTTCGCGTGGCCAGTCCCTGAGGCCGTTGATTTTAACTGGGTCAATCCTCATGTGATCTCCGTCGACTACTATTCCAAGGTAATCAATTTCGGTCTGTTCAAAGGCACATTTGGATGGTTTGAGGAAGTACGATTCTTCTTCTAGAAGGTCTAGGACTTTGTGAACAATTTGATGATGGCGTGCAACATTGCCGTTTGTGGCAATGAGTATGTCGTCCATGTAGACGAATACTTCTGTGGGGTATTTGTCTTTGAGGCGGCGGAACATGCGGTTCATGGCGCGGGAAAAGGTTGTGGGAGAATTTGTGAGGCCAAAGAACATTACTCGTGGCTGGAAGAGTCCAAAAGGTGTTTTAAACGCAGCCTTCCATTGGTCTTTTTCGTGGACTCGGATGTTATTGTAGCCCCAGCGGATGTCGAACTTTGTGAAGTGCTTCTTTCCTTGGAGCTGCTTGAGGATAGTACTGATGAGGGGAAGTGGATATGTGTTGCGTACAGTCCAAGAGTTCAAGGCTCGGTAGTCCATGATGGGGCGTAGTTTTCCGTCTTTTTTCTTTCTGTAGAAAAAGGGAGAGGCATATGGGGAGTTGGATTCAACAATATAACCTTTCTCTAAGTGTTCGCGCAAAAATTCTTTAGTTGCTTCCTGTTCTGTGGGTGTTTGAGGGTATATTTTACAGTCCAGTGTGAGAGGGGCGTCTGGGTGAAGAGTGATGACGTGATCTTCTTCTCAGGCCGGTGGGAAGCATTGTGCTGCTTCTTCTGAGAAGACGTTTGTGTGTCTTCGGTATTTGTCGGGTATTGCCGTTGTTTGTTCCGGTTTGTTCTTGGCTGCGCGTTCCGCCCACTGTTGTGCTATGTTGCTGACTCGCGAGCTCCGTATGGCTTTTCATCTGACCGTCCCTTTTCCTCCGAGTTGCCGTGTTGCTTTTGGGGTTGTTATTGGTGCGTCTTTGGTTTTCTTTTGCTGGTAGCCGGCCGTTTCTAATGTTATCTCTTCTCCTTCCAGTTTGTTCCTTGTCCAGTTGATGGTGGGGTTGAACTCTTTGAACCAGGTGTGTCCGAGGACCATCCGATCTCTCCCTAGGTTTGCGATGTAGAAGCCTTGTTTTGCTACTTTGTCGCCGCGTCGGATATATAGGTTGCAAAACCTTGTGATGGAGCCGATCTGATTATCGGTTCCGTCTATGTTTGTGATGACGTGTGGGTTGGGGAGGAGGTTCGTCCCTAGTCCGAGGGTGGCGACAGTTCGCTCGTCGATGAAGTTATGCGTTGCTCCGCTGTCGAGCAGTGCTTCGACTTCGGTCTTTTGGTGCCACATGTAGACGGAAATGGGTAATGTCATTGAAGTTCCATTGGTGCTGTACATGGTGCTAATGTTTGCCTCACTCTTGACCGTTAGAGCTCGGCACTGTAAAAATCCTCCCCCATATCGTGTGAGTCAAGCCACGCGCCATACTCCTCGTCCGTCATGGTGGCAGCGATTGCGTTAAGCTGCTGTGCCTTGGTGAGTCCTTGTGGCGATGGAGCTGTTGTCTTTGTGGGTTTGGGGGCTGATTGGGTTGGTTTGCTTGTGGCAGGTTCGACTTCGGCGGCACGTGCCGCGATGTTCTGGCGTGGGGCGTTACCGCCTTGCGTGTTCTTTTGTGGGCAGTCCCTCACCATGTGGCCTTTGAGGCGGCACCGGAAGCAGCGGCCCTCGGCGGCTAGCTTCTTGCATTTGTCGTCCGTGAGTTTGGTAAGTCGTGGAGGTGGTGTAGTGGTGGCACTAATGTTGGCTCCGTCGACATCCATGGGGACGGCACCATTGTTACGTGGTGTGGTGCGTTGGGTTTGGTTGTTATGATTGCGGTTGGACTGATACTGTCCCTGGTTAGGGCGGTGCGATCTGAGCGAAGATCGGATTTCCCTCATACGCTCGACCTCGTTGCGCGACATATCCTTCCACTTGTCCATGGTGGTTGGCCACTTTTCTCGGTACATGACACGGCGGTGTATATCCGCATGGAGGCCGCTTTTGAACTGGGCAATGGTTCCCTTGGCGTTGGGTTCCCATTCGGCGGCGGTGGTGAGGTGTTCGAAGGTGGCGATGTAACTATTGATGTCGTGCGTTTTCATATCTAGCTTCATGAGTTGATCATACACATTCTGAATCTTTGCTCTGTCTTTCCAGGAACTTTTGAAGTACGTTTCAAAGTTGTTCCATAGTTTTTCATTGGTGTCGTCGATGTGGATTTTCGGGTCCGCGCTGGCGATGATGATTTCCAGCTCTCGATCTCACGCATCAACCCAATCATCTACGTTCGGGCCGCGCATATAGGATAGTGCGTGCATCATGCGGTTGTATGGATTCGACATGATGTCGTTGGATCTGTTTAGGATTTTGAAACGATGGAAGTCCCTCAAGAACTGATCGCTCTTGGATTGGTTGCCGGTGAAGACGGCAGGTGGGAGGCTGCGAAGACCTCCTGACGTGGTTGGGGTGGCCATGGGTGTTGGTGTAGGCGGTACGGGTGTGGAAGTAGGTGGTGGGATGGGGGGTACTACTGATGTGACTGTTGCAGGGATTACTGGTGTTGCTACCATTGTCTGTGGTGGTTCGGTGGGTGCGGTCTCGGGGGGATCTACCGGTGTAGGTTCTGTGTTGTCAGGGGGTCGTGTGTTAACTGCGTCAGCGTACGACGGTTCCGTGCTGACTGGTTGTTCTAGGAGGCGACCTTCGTTTTTGAGGATCTGGAGTTGTTCGTAGCTCGGAAGTCCAACGTTATCTGGGATGCTAGAGGATGCAAACAACTGGTTATTGATGTATTGCGACCCGTGCCACTGAAGATCGGTGAAGACGAGACAATAAACTTGTTCGTTGTGTGGGTTCGGGTGGATGTGGTATCCGGTTCCAGTGTTGTTTGTGGTTAACCAGAAGGCTACGCCGCATGCTTCACGGGATAGGTTGGGAGGTTGTGGTGGTTAGTGTTCGTCACGGGTAACCCGTGGGTCACTCGGGCCTTACCCGTACCCGCACCCGTGTAAAACCCGTACCCGGGGTCACGGGTATGGGTCCCAGTCGCTACGGGTATGGGTACTTACGGGTTGTGCGGGTATGAAAACCCGTGCGGGTTGGCACTGCAGGTTGGCGTGGCGTTAACAAATTGTACGCAGCCCTTACAACGGGGGCTCAGAGCGTTCGACATCAGTACTGTACTACTCAGAAACATCATCCCAGCCACTATCTAGCTCCGCCTCGCACCCTTGTACATCGGGAAGTTTCGCCGCGTCCAGTACATCCCTGTCCTTCACCAAACCCATCCTACTCCAAGCACCAAGACACATCGATGCACGTGTGGACTCCACCGAGAGTCGATTTCGAACGTGGGACAGAACGAGTCTTCCCTTGCTGAAGACTTGTTCAACGTCAACTGAAGTAGCTATAGGGATTGTCAGATCAGGTATGGGAGACTTAATGATGTAACTTACCCGGTATCGACAAGTAGTCTAATGCCATCCGAGAGAGGCGGGGGTAGACTGCTCGATTCTTGACCCACCACGCGGATGCGTCCTTGACATTTTCGACAGGATAGCGAAGGTATTCTTGGAGTTCGTTCTTGAGCTCGGAAGTGAGGCGGTGGGCAGAGGTCGATGGAAGATCGTCGAAGATGTTCGTTTTGCTACTAGTAGTGGTGGGCGTAGTAGTCTAAAAAGGTTTGAAGTGAGAGGGAAAAAGATACTGTAGTACGCGTAATACGTACATCCTGCGTGCAAGCAATAGCCTTGTCGATGGGGAGGGCCGCATATGCTCACAAAAACTCATCGCGGACAATTTCAGTTGTGGTGACGATCCAGTCTCGTCCCAGTTGGCGTTGCGGAAATATTGAAGTTTGTGCCGTGGGTGTAAGACTGCCAGTGTTCAACAGGATCATAAAAGAATGAACGATCAAGGGAAGTGTACTCACTCATGACTATTCGGTACACTTCCGAGTCATCGGTCATGTTGTAGTACTTGTTGAGGTGAGCTTTTCCAAGTGTTAGCGAAGCGCGAATGGCAGACGAGTACTTAGGGTCCTGGCTCGCAGTGGCAAGATGTGTATCGATGTGATCCATTGCGGGGATCACAGTGGCAAGGTTTGGCGTTGAACGTGAAAAGAAAATCGTTGCGTCCTTGAATAGCTGGGATAGGGTGAGCGGCAGGAATGGGGAAAACGATCAGCGCGACATACCCCCAATACATCGCACAGCTGTTGAGCAAGCCCCCATTCCTCCTCATCTAGCTCGTACTTTCTCATGTCCCTGTCACCGGCAATTTCGTCAATTACCGTGTGATATTCGAGAGCAAATACGAGCATGTCGTATGTTGAATTCCAGCGTGTTGCGACATCACGCGGCATCATCCGAACGGCAAGGGCGTCAGAAGGGCTACCATCATCCATGAGATCTTCAATGAGCTGAATCCAGCGAGGGAGCAGGACTGTTGTGGAGTTCTTGATCGCGTACGCCAGTTTTCGTAGCTAAACTCAGTTGGACTACTGTGAGTATCGGTTTCGGTTTGTTGAGCTGAGTTTGAACTTACCTTTACCAGTACCAGCCGCACTGGACGCACCGTTGCATCGAGCTCGTCTTGATCCTTCTGTGACATCCCTTCGCGTGGATCAACCCATCCCTCCTCTCTGTCGTCGTCATCCTCGTTTCCATCACCTCTCTTATCCATTTCTTCTCCCTCCATCTCGATTTCCCCTGCAAGGTCCACCAGTGCCGCATCGGGCGCTTTGTCCGCCCTTGCTTTTGGCATGTCAAATTGGCGAAGAATTACCTTCACGACTAGGTTCAAGATATGTGTGAAGCAACGGGTTCGATTCGCGGCACCTGGAAATGCGACAACTAGGTCAGCAAGTACATCAACCATCACGTCGTTCGGTGACGCGTTATCGCATGTAACGCTGAGGGTCTGATGTGCAAGCTCACGGTAAGTCGCTTTTTTATTATCAAATGACATAGAAAGCTTACCTTGTGTGCTATCCCAAAGTCTGCCAGGATTTTTGCGAACGCCGATGCGAGATTCGCGCCAGAATGGGACTTTGCGACCTCAACGAGGTCAAGCAGAAGACACATCGACTTTCTGTTCTGTTCAAAGTGGACAGTCACAGCAACATACGCCTTGTGGTTAGGCGAAGTCCACGCGTCTGTCCCAAAGCTGAGGGTTCCGTTGTGTTTCTAGATAGGTGAGTCAGTTGGTTTGGCATATGACATCGTATCGCTAACCAAGACCTCACCTGGAGCATTTTCGCAATCCTACTCCGGACCTTTTTGAACACCTCCTTGACATCACGCGAGACAGTGGCAACAGAAGGTATGTAATATTTGGGTCTACCCGTCTTCATGAGGCATTGAAACCCTCGATCGCTGACGATGGAAAAAGGTCGCATGCTTTCCGATACCCAGCGCACAATTTCGGCCCTGAGCTCCATATTAGATAGTTAGATGGTTATTGATTACCACGAACCTGGTTTGGACCTTATCGTGTTGGCGATGAGAAAAAGTAACGCGTCCATTTCCCTTCCACTCAAAGGTCGCAGTGAGTGATCCATCTTTTCGCTTCTTGACATTTTCTAACCCTTCCCGAACGCTGCTTATGTCGCCGCACTTATCTGCATTACGCAAGATCTCGTCTCCCCAACACAGTCGTGCGTGCTTGCGAAGATTTCCTGTCGAGTTACGATCGGTTGTATCGAGGTAACGTTGGACCACTCTTGGGTTTTTGCCGCGTCCCTTACAATTCAATGCAGTACACATAAACTCGTGGAGACGGCGCCCATCAACCATTTCAATGGATGGGGTTGGCTCGAAGAACGCGTAGACCTGAGAAACCCATTCGACAGATAGTCGTTCTGATGGGAAATCAGGTGAGCTAATGTTTAGCTTTCCGACTTTGTTTGACTCACTGCGTTGTCCTTCTGCGGTCTCAACAGGTTTAGCTAGCTCGTCGTCGTCGTCATCTGTGGGGTCGTTGGGTACTGAGACTGGATCGTTATCCAGTGGGTCGACACTGTCACGCGTGCTGACAGCCTCAAGAAGGGCATTCGCTTTTTTTGGTTGCTCATTGACTGGTGTAGTATCGTCCTCGTCCTCGATGTCCTCAACTGATACCTGTCTTTTCTGAGGTTTTACAGCCGCCGCCCGAGCAGCATCAGCAGAGCGCTTAAGGTGCTTTGTGACTGCGTTACTGTCTGCACCTACAAAGTTCTCGTTGGTAATTCGAGAAGCCACCTTCCATTTTCGCTGTCCAAGTTGCATTGTGAGAGTGTTGGAAAGTTTGACGGAGTTGGGGGATAGGCTATTGTAATGGTAGACTGGTAGTTGAATATCTCTTTTGGCATAGTTAATGTACGCTAGCGGTCATTCAAGTTGTAATGCTAGTGGTAGTGGTTCCTTGAAAATACCCGCCATACCCGTTGTGCGGGTACGGTTTTTTCCCGGGTATCTCAACCGAGACCCGCACCCGCACCCGCCAAACCCATACCCGGGTACCCGCATGGGTTTACAAACCCGTGACGTTCCCTAAGCGAGTTTCCAAGTGGATGTTCTCCATCATAGTCTGGAACCTGTAGAAGCACTGCACTTCTGCAGCTTGAACCTCGTTTGAGAATCGCTCGACCAGATTTTTGTTGACAATACCATCGGAAGCAGCGAAGAAAGCAAGGAAGTGGCGCTCGTTGTCATTTAGGTGGTTGTTCCAGTCATGCAGGTCCTTGGGAGAGGTCCGTCTCCTCTGCCGTCCAAAATGAAGCTTCAGCCTTCTTATACATTTGCCAAATCTAGTGATATTGGATAGGGAAAAGAACGAAATGACGCTGGGACTCCATGAGAAGCGGCTCCTGATTATTTTTAATCCCCTGATTCATACAGTCACCGTTTGGGCGGGGATTGAACTTTGGGCTGGTCCAGCCCGCGTTGAGAAAAGTAGCTCTTTGCACACTTTCCACCATGACGGAAACAGGCTGGTGCTATGCATGTAATCGGTTCTTTGCATGTGAGGGTAACCTCACAAGGCACCTTCGTAATAATTGCAAGGCTGCCCTCAGACGCTCACGAGAACAGTGGAGGCGTGGCAATTACAATTTTGCGAAGCTCGATCGCAACAATCAAAGCCAAAGTCGCATACAAGAGGAACCTCGTTCTCATGGTCGCTCATCTCACATTGAACCAATCGACTTTCCCCATGTTACGATCTGATTCCTTCTTCTGCTCGCCTCTTTGTTCCCTGTACGATACGCGGTTTCCGCGGGCTTCTCATTTCTCACGCGCCGCTTCGTTTTCCCTGATTCCACTTACGCACGACTCGATTCGAGGGGTAGTTTGCGCCATCGAAAACCACCCCCTATTTCCGAGCTACTTCCAGGAGCGCATGACTCCGCGCATCTTTGTCTCACTATATCCGAATTCCCCTTTGTTCCGTTCTCGACCAGAAGGCTCATTATCACGCCTTGTGTTTGGCCTGGCCAAACACCCTGTACTACTATATAAGGTCTCGTATACCTAGCTTGTATGGTAGACTTGACTTCTTGTGCAATACCACATCAGTTGTCTCACGACTCCTATTAAACTCGCCTCTGCGCTTGAGTTAGAACCTTTCGCTCGCCCTTACGCTTGAGCCTGTCTTGACCCCGCTATTGTCCTTGTGTCCCAGGAGACCAAGTGACACTTGTACATCATCGCTTTCAGGTCTTGACTGACCTACGCCCTTCCGTGACCCGCTGTGACACTCGAGAGTACACGTCGTACCAACGCCCCTGTGGTGGCGTTACATTAAGTCAAGTCTCTCATCGTGGCGACTACCAGTCGAAGCCGAACCCAGTTCAAACCCGAATACATCCACCGTTTTAGCTCCGACGAACTCTCTGACAAAATCAAAGGAGCTGCGGTTTGGGGAGAACACAAAGGAGTCGAAGGATATTTTATCTTCGACCAATCAACTAAATCACACCGACAAATCCACTACCTCGAAGACAAACGCCTGTGGGCATTCATTGACTACTCCCCAGCCGAAGGACAGTGGTATACGATTAGTGCAGTACCCCTCACGTTAAACGTCGGGCCTATAAAGTCACATAACCCCTCTGGAATCGACATCGACCCGCCCAGCGACCCATCACCTAGCGTCCCTGTCCCCACAAGTAATCTCCCCTCATCGGCATTCCGTCATACGCAATAGCCCAGCCGATACAATCCTCGGCCAACACTACCCTCACGAGCGGGGGAGGAGGGGGAAACCCCGCGCCAAGTGGCAGTGGAGGAGCTCCAATTCCACCTAGCGGTGGTGGTGGAGTCCCGGCCAGCGGAGGAGGAGCCCCAGTCCCACCTAGCGGTGGCGGTGGCAGTGGTGGTGGCAGTGGCGGTGGTGGTGGTGGTGGCATAGCCCCACCAGCAGGACCCGCAGGACCCCCTGCACCAGAAGGCCACGGACGCCTCGGAGGAAATCCACCCCCTGTGTTCGATGGAAATAGAGAGCAAAGCCGCTCATTCCTCCGCGCGTTCACCATCTACAAAGGGATGAACCCGGACGTCGAACAACTATCAGTCCCATACCGACGGGCAATGACCCTCCTCTCCTACCTGAGAGGACCACTTGTCGATGACTGGGTAGACGAACAGACAAAATGGCTCGACGGACAAATAACTGTGGGCGTCAATCACAATGAGGTGAATCTGTGGGATACCATCCACACCCGCTTCACACAAGCATACACCAACACAGGAGAACAAACCAGAGCCCGGAAAACCCTCCAGACCCATAGTATGAAGGGAGAGGATATCGACTCATACATCGCACAGTTCCAAACCCTAGTCACAAAGGCCGGCTACAACCCCGATGAAGCCACGACCCTGGAAATGTTCCAGGACGGACTTCCCAACCAGTTAGTAATCAATGCTATCCGCTTCCAACACCCCGTTACCTGGGACGAATGGAAAGCTGCCGCTCGATTACAACAAGCTGAATACTTGGTTCTTAAGGACCGGCTCGGAAAGAGCAGAACTCCGCGCCAGAAAAAGGGGGTACACAACTGGGACCAGTGGGTCCAAGCCCTCAGCAAGAATCGCGATCCGAACGCCATGGATGTTGGACGTGCCCGAGCCAATGTGGCTCTCACCGATTCTGACAAGGCCCAGCTTCAGAAAGAAGGATGCTGTTTTCGCTGCCGTGCTCACGGGCATATCTTGCATAATTGTCCACAAAAGGGCACGCGCATTGCTGAGGCTACCACAACCCCCTACACACCTCCCATCCCCAACACCTCATCACTACCAACTCCCGCCGTCACTACTATCACCGTACACGCGAACCGCGTACTGTCGAATGACGAGCAGGCTAACGCTCAGATCGCGGCGATGACGGCCCAGACACAAGAGGTGCGCGACCTGATGGTCGAAAAGTTATTCGGAAGAGAGGATTTTCCAAACGCTTGAACCCGGTGGCCTGGGCTAGAGCTTTAAACCTAAACGTGTACCATAGCAGATATTGTTCCATGCGAATCCCAGTTCTGTTTAAATCTGCACACGCAACGGCCGAAAGACAAGTTCTTGTTGATTCTGGAGCAACCGACAACTTCATCTGTGCAAACCTGCTCAAACGACTCCAAATCACCACACGAGACATTACGACGCCCATCCACATCTGGAATGTAGATGGCACACATAATCAGGACGGCGCTATCACCCAATATACCGACCTCACCATACGAGTAGGCAAGGAGACAAAAACACTCCGCTTCCTCGTTACGAACCTAGGAAAGGACAAAGTAATCCTTGGGTACCCCTGGTTCACGGCCTTCGAGCCGGTGATCAAATGGGGAGACGCGACGCTGAATGAGGAGTTTCAGCCGGTGGTCGTCTCCAGCCTTCACTTGTCGGACGAAGCCATGCCAATGGAAGCTTCCATTCGAGCATTGGAGACGTACCAACTCGACGAGGAAGCGTGGGAACAACTCATGGATGACGAACGGGAACCTCACATTGCCCTATTACGGAAAACCACGACAGCATCCGAGTTAGTGCAAAGAGAGGCGGCCACGAAGAAAGAGCGAACCTTCGAAGAGATGGTTCCTCAGGAGTATCATGAACACCGAAAAGTGTTTGATGAGGAAGCGTCGCACCGCTTCCCGCCATCTAGAAGCTGGGATCACGCTATTGACCTACTCCCAAATGCCCCGGCTACGTTAGACTGCAAGGTCTACCCCCTAGCCCAAAACGAAGGAGAAGCGCTCACAACCTTCCTTAACGAACAACTCGAGAAGGGGTATATTCGCGTCTCGAAATCCCCTTATGCATCCCCGTTCTTCTTCATCAAAAAAAAGGATGGGAAGCTAAGACCTGTCCAAGACTACCGACGACTGAATGAAATCACCGTCAAAAACCATTACCCATTACCCCTCATCCCAGAGCTCATTGACCGCATCCGACCTGCACGCCTCTATTCGAAACTTGACATCCGGTGGGGGTATAATAATGTCTGCATAAAAGAGGGAGACGAGTGGAAGGCGGCATTTAAAACAAACCAGGGAACGTACGAACCCCGGGTCATGTACTTCGGTCTTACCAATTCGCCCGCTACCTTCCAGGCATTGGTGGACTGGATCTTCCGACCGCTCATACTCACCAATGAAGTTATCGTCTACATGGACGATATTCTGATCGCCATGGCTGACGACCACAACCATCATCGAGCTCTCCTCCACGAAGTCCTCCGCCTCTGCGAGGAACACGACTTATACGTCAAACCCGAAAAATGCGTGTTCGAAGTGTACGAAGTCGAGTACCTCGGGCTCATCATTGGACATGGGAACATATGCATGGACCCTGTCAAAGTTAAAGGAATTCGAGAGTGGCAAGCCCCGAAGAACCTCCGAGAAGTACGCGCCTTCTTGGGATTCTGCAACTTCTACAGACGATTCATCCGTGGATTTTCATCCATCGCCCGACCACTCCACAATCTTACACGAAAAGACACGCCTTGGCACTGGGGCCAAAACAAACAAACGGCATTCAATAGCATTAAGGCATGCATTGGACGCGAACCTACCCTCCTATTCCCCGACCTCTCCAAACCCTTTGAACTGGAAGTAGATGCATCAAACGTGGCACTAGGAGCCGTACTAAACCAATTAGGCCCCGACAATGAGATGCACCCAGTAGCGTTCCATTCCGAGTCCCTCAATCAGGCGGAACGCAATTACGACATCTACGACAGGGAATTATTAGCAGTGGTGAAAGCACTACGCGCATGGCGAACGTACTTGGTCGGCTCCCCCCATAAAATCATAATCCATACCGACCACGCCAACCTCCAATATTGGAAGGAACCACGAAAAATCAGCAGACGCGTCGCCCGCGAGTTCCTGGAACTCTCAGAGTACGACTTTCTGTTGAAACACATCTCTGGCGCGAAGAACAGCCGCGCAGATGCTCTATCCAGACGAGCGGATTACACGCTCGGCGAGGAGGACAACAACAACGTCACTGTCTTCCCTGCCGATTGCTTCGTCCGCACTATGGAAACGTCAATGCACGATATGGACATTTGGACCCAGATAGCGCAGAACCTTGATGAGAAGGACGTCTTGCGATGGGTCGAGCCGCACAACTTGAAAAAGTTGAATGGGCTATGGTGGAAAAACGACGCCCTCGTTGTCGTGGGCGACAACAACCTTAAGCGGGGGGTAATTACCTTCTTTCACGACACTCCAGCAATGGGACACCCAGGCATCGCAAACACATACGAACTTTTACGACGCGATTACTGGTGGCCCAACATGCGCAAGGATGTGGAAGAATACGTCAAAGGCTGCGCTACGTGCCAAGCCAACAAAATAAACCCTCACCGACAAAAACCACACCTATTCCCTATCTCCACCGACCCGGATGCAGAACCATTCGAAGTTGTAGCAATGGACTTCATCACAAAGCTTCCCCAATCACAAGGATATGACTCGATCCTCACAATCACAGACCACGACTGCTCGAAGGCGGCCATCTTCATCCCATGCAACGAGTCAATCACCGCAGAAGGAGTCGCGCGTCTCTATCTCCAATATGTGTACCCACATTATGGCATCCCACGAAAACTCATCACAGATCGCGACCCCCGATTCACGTCGGCATTTATGAAGCAGCTCTGTCAGGTCCTCGGGATCCGGCAGAATATCTCCTCCGCATACCACCCTCAGACGGACGGGCAATCCGAGCGCACAAATCAATGGCTAGAACAATACCTTCGTCATTGGAGCAACGTACAACAAGATAACTGGGCAGAAGCACTGCCGGTGGCGCAGTTCGCACATAACACATGGCCCAACGCGACTACAAAGCACTCTCCATTCTCACTCATCATGGGATGGGAACCACGCACCACATGGACGCCAAAGCCCACCTCAACCCCATCCGTAGATCAACGCCTTGAAGAGATGATCATCAGACGACAGCACGCGCAAGACTGTATCAAGCATGCACAAGACCTGATGACAAAACGGGGAAAAACTCGGTTCATCCCCTATCAAGAAGGTGCACAAGTTTGGCTCGAAGGGACAAACCTCCGAACCTTCTACCCCACCGCCAAGTTAGCCCCCAAGCGACACGGACCATTCCGTATCAAAAAGGTTCTATCAGCGGTGTCTTACGAACTCGAACTTCCCACCACATGGAAGATCCACCCCGTGTTCCACGCGAACCTCCTAACCCCGTATAAGGAGACGGAACTACATGGGACAAACTTCCCACGCCCACCACCTGACCTCATTGACGGGGAAGAAGAATTCGAAGTAGAACAAATCCTCGGATCTAGACTCCATGGCCGAGGGCGCAAACTTCAATTCCTCATCCAGTGGAAGGGTTTTCCCATGAGTGACAGCACGTGGGAACCACTAGACAACGTCCATCACGCATCTGACCTAATCGCCGACTTCTACCTCCGCAACCCTACCGCCGACGAGGCTGGACGAAAGATATAAAGCGTAACTCGTTGACCCAAAAACTCCTCATCCCCTCTTCGCTCATACCCCCTCTAACATGTCGACCACTCCTCTTGTCTCTACCATCCCCACTCGTCCTCCAGTCGCTCGCATCCTTGAAAATCTGACCGTCCCCTCGCAGGACAATGGTGTCCCCGAGGACCAAGACGGAGTCACCCCGTACTCCCTCGTCCCCGACTCTCCACCAATGCCAGTGTTAGCCCTGGCTACTGAACAACTCGCCGCGCTAGACTCTCCCCCACCTCTCGAGCTCATAGCTATGGGAGACATCCTACAACTAGACCCCCGCACATCATTCCCCACTCAGCGACGAGATACTAAACCCACCCTCCGACACGTCACTCCTCCCACCTAATCCCCAACTCGCACTTCTTGATGACCCTATTGACTATGACCGCGTCGCCCCTCTCGAGGACGACGACCACGATTCCACCGACCCCGGTATCCCCTTCTTCCCAAACAACCCCGACTCACCCACCTACTTCCCGCTCCTGATCGGGGCCGGTCACGAGAAGGAAGTCGCGAAGTACATCTACTATCGCAAGGACTACCAGGAGGTGATCGGCACCATGGCCAAGGGAGAGCCCTGTTATGGGTGCTCGGTCTACCTCAACCCTGGGTATACCGGAGAGATGCCCAAACACATCACCGACAACATGATCAACATGTTCCACCCCCATGACCCCCGCCGCATCGTCATCGATGAAGTTCTCAGTCAAACTCCGTCAACCTCGTCTACGTGCCGAGGTCGCACGCCTTCGGGACTGTCTCGAAGAGAAGGACGCCATCACGGCGCGAGCTGCGGATGTTCGTCGTCTCGAAGACAAGCTCATCGCCGACCGCTTCCACCTCGAGATGCGTCTCGGAGGAGTGCAGAAGCGCCTTCAGTACGCACGAGCTATCCCCCTCATCTCGGAGAAATATGTGGAGCTCACGACCAAGCCCACACGTCCCCGATTTGACGCATACGCGATGCCCTTTGTGCCGCGCGAAGGGGGGCCCTGCGAGATGCCACGTGTCCACGGGGAGAAGGACAGGTATCGTCGCAAGTGCTACGAATGCAAGGAGAAGGGGCATCTCATCGCAGACTGCCCCCGACTAGGACGATCCCCCACACTCACCAATCCCTGTCCAGTGGTGCGGTAGTCGCACTCATCACATGGACGTATGCCTCATCCGCTGTCTCGCTCCCACGACGCCCGCATATGAGGAACCGCCTGTCCGCCCTTGTTGGTGCAGCAAGTGCCTCCGCCATGACGCAAGGCATCAGGAGATCGAGTGCCCCATGTACGAGCAGTGTCGAGACTGCGGGGAGAGGGGACGCCTCCGATTCCTTTCACGCCACACATGCCCAGCCAAGCGATCCCCATCGCCCGAACCCAACAACGCACGCCCCGACGACGACTGGTACTACACCAGTGACTAGTCGAGGTCGTGGCGACCTCGAGTCTAACAGGGGGGTAATGTTACGATCTGATTCCTTCTTCTGCTCGCCTCTTTGTTCCCTGTACGATACGCGGTTTCCGCGGGCTTCTCATTTCTCATGCGCAGCTTCGTTTTCCCTGATTCCACTTACGCACGACTCGATTCGAGGGGTAGTTTGCGCCATCAAAAACCACCCCCTATTTCCGAGCTACTTCCAGGAGCGCATGACTCCGCGCATCTTTGTCTCGCTCTATCCGAATTCCCCTTTGTTCCGTTCTCGACCAGAAGGCTCATTATCACGCCTTGTGTTTGGCCTGGCCAAACACCCTGTACTACTATATAAGGTCTCGTATACCTAGCTTGTACGGTAGACTTGACTTCTTGTGCAATACCACATCAGTTG
Organism: Lactarius pseudohatsudake; assembly: GCA_021525015.1. Taxonomy (NCBI): domain Eukaryota; kingdom Fungi; phylum Basidiomycota; class Agaricomycetes; order Russulales; family Russulaceae; genus Lactarius; species Lactarius pseudohatsudake. Next base: position 16,175 of record JAKELH010000155.1, read on the forward strand.
TCTCACGACTCCTATTAAACTCGCCTCTGCGCTTGAGTTAGAACCTTTCGCTCGCCCTTACGCTTGAGCCTGTCTTGACCCCGCTATTGTCCTTGTGTCCCGGGAGACCAAGTGACACTTGTACATCATCGCTTTCAGGTCTTGACCGACCTACGCCCTTCCGTGACCCGCTGTGACACTCGAGAGTACACGTCGTACCAACGCCCCTGTGGTGGCGTTACACCCCAGCACACAACTATGGTACGTGTATCGTTTGTAGCGATAAGGACATTCTTAGGTTTGGTCTAGGATGTCATACCAGAGGGCACCAATGCGATGGACACCTCTGATCCACTTCCTGAGAAGCATATCCGACAGCCAACTTGGAAAATAAGAGAGAGCATGCGGGACGACCTGCCTGAAGGGCCAGGCACACTCACCTCACCAACCGTTGCTGCAGTCGACAACACTGGACCCATGTCAACAGACTCCGGACCTGGGTCACTGCCACCCAACCCCCCACATCTACTCACCAAAATACGCACCACTGCAAACCGATTTGCACTTGTACAGGAATACCAACAGCACCCTTCGGCAGTACCAGATTCCTTGATTTCATGGGAGTCGCTTGTCCCCGACCATACCAATGTACTTCCCAGGACACACAGGAAAGTATCCGACATTATCTATCCGTACCCCAATATCAGCTTGTTTTTGTACAATTACACCTGGAGGTGGATGAGTGGTGTTGTCTCAACCTCAAGCCGGGAATCAATGACAAAGACTTTGAAAGATGAGCGCTTCAAGACATGCAACCTTGAAGGCGTCAATTTCCTCGGAATAGAGAAGAAAATTACAGATGACATCCAGTCGCCGTGGGGAGGCAATGGGTGGCGACGTACTGACATCATTATCGAAGTCCCTACAAGAAAGAAGCCAACTGTAGCTTCACGCCGTGCAGAGAGAAACGAGTGTGCACGAATGCGACGACATGACCAGGTCGACCCTGATGCTGACCCCTTTCCACAACACAAGCTTCCAATTTGCAATGTCCACACACAATCCCTCCTCCACACTATGGTCGAAGCCATTCAGGAAGATTTATCGAGTAGAGAGATACATTGGCACGGCTATGAAGAGCGTTGGCAACCACCCTATCCAGGTTTGCCCTCTGAACGTGTTTGGGGTGATCTCTACACTTCAGATGTGTTCTTGAGCGCAGAACGAGACCTTCTTAGCTCACAAGTTGACCCTTCGCACCCTTCTGTCATCATTGCTTATATGTTCTGGTCGGATTCTACCCACCTTGTGCAATTTGGACAAGCCAAGGCATGGCCCATCTATGCATACATAGGGAATCAGACAAAATATACTCGTTGCAAACCCTCCGCACGATCGGCTCGAGTTATTGGCTATATTCCTCCGGTACGTGTGTTTTACTTTCCAATACTCATCTAATGTAATATTGTCTAGCTCCCCGATTCCTTTGCCGAAGAGCTGAAAGCTTGTGGTGTCTCACCAACGCCCCCCCTCCTCACACATTGTCGGCACAAATTATTCCACTCAGTCTGGAGGCTAATATTGGATCCAGATTTCCTCAACGCATATGAGCACGGCATTCCGCTGACATGCTCTGATGGTGTCCTTCGTCAAGTTTACCCTCGAATATTCACATATTCTGCGGATTACCCCGAGAAGTAGGTCATTTCACTTTGAGCCATAATTTGTTCACGCCAAAACATAGGGTCTTGGTCGCAACAATTCATGACATGGGGGGATGTCCATGTCCACGGTGCACAATCAAAATGGAGAACTTATATGCTCTTGGGACGACGGGTGATACTTCTGATCGCATCTCCAAGGTTCGACGCGACAATGATGACTTTCGGTCCATTGTTGAAGAGGCGCGCGACAACATCTATCGAAAAGGGTACACACTCCAGAGCGAACCTGGTGTTGGGCGCCTCCTCAAGGAGGAGTCTCTTGTTCCAACCCTCATAAGTTGGTTTATTCCAGGCGCACGTATTATGAACTCATTTCAACACCAGAACACATTTTCACACTTGCTCAAGGACTTCAATTTTGACATCTTCCTCACCCTTGTCATTGACATCTTGCACGAGTTTGAGCTTGGAGTATGGAAGGCCCTCCTCACCCATCTTATACAGATCCTCCATTCTCTGGGTGCGAGGCAAGTCCAGGAGTTCAATTCTCGGTATGTACACAAATTCTCGCGTTGCGCTACCTGACCCTCACTATCTATATGAGCTTCCGAGAAATTGTGCCGTTTGGTCGCTCGACAATCCATCATTTTACTCACAACATCGCGGACTTAAAGAAGCTTTCTGCCCGAGATTTTGAGGACATTCTTCAGGTGCGTCTGCTTCATATCTGTTTGTATATTCGGCAACTTAATTACTCTTCTCAGTGCTGCATCCTGTGCTTTGAAGGACTACTGCCCACTGCACATGACAAGACCATCGCCGAACTATTATTTGTCGCGTCGTACTGGCATTCACTTGCCAAACTACGCCTTCACTCGGAAACCACACTCAATATACTTGATAATGTCACTGTCATCTTTGCCAAGTTACTTCACCACTTCGCCGGAGTCACTTGCCCGTCCTTTGATACCGTCGAGACTGATTGTGAGTACGGCGCGAGATGCAGGGCAGCTATCCACAGGGCATCCCATCAATCAACCTCCTCTGCCAGTGTTGGCGGTAAACGACCGAAAAAATTCAATTTGACTACGTTCAAGCTGCACTCTCTTGGGGACTATGTCAAGACGATCAAGATGTTTGGTATGACAGATTCCTACAGCACCCAAATTGTGCGTTTGCGTGTGACCCATACAAGCAGTACTAACTCTGCAACAAACAGGGTGAGCTCGAGCATCGCACAATCAAGAGGCGCTACGCACGCACAAACAAGCAACAATTTGTCGATCAGCTGGTGAATATGGACACCCTTCACTATGAAAGCTAATTTGGATGAATATCATCCTAAAATTAAGAATTAAATTAAGTCTTCCGTAGGATGACCGTAGGATGAATATTAGATGGTTTTCAGTATCACATAGGATGATGAAAATAGGCTTAAATAGATCCAAGATATGGCCAAAAACAGCAACACAAAAATGAGACACTGGAAGCCGATCTTAGGATGAAAATCAGTAACAATTTTTGGATGAAAATCAGTAGATGCTATTGGATGTAAATCAGCCTCAGTTCCGACTGAAAATCAGTCTCGATCGTTGGATGAATATCAGTATCGGGCTTTGGATGAAAACCAGTCTCTATATTTAGCTGAAAATAAGGACCGATCTTTGGATGATAATCATCAATAATCATCACCCCTCTCCGGATTCCGTTGGATGACTTTCAGCATGCCTTATGTTGATATTCATCCACAAACTATTCTATAATAGTGTTTAGAAAGATATAATAATATAAACAGTATACCGATTACGACCAGATCAGCATCTGGGTATTTATCACCATTTGCTGCCCCGCACGGCCCCAGACTCGGATCTCCAACCTCAAGAATCGAAGTCGAAGCTCTACGCCTGCGTGCACACGTGCCTAAAGCTGTCATTCGTGAGGTAAGGGGATCCGGATCCGGACATGGGTGGGAAATATACAGCACATACCGTTAACGTTGTGTTGAGCTGCGGCCTCGATCGATATCACAAGGCTATTCCGTATCGTTGTCATCCGAAGCCTCGCCATCCTCATCACTCTCGCCCGCGCGGCCCTCAACCTCAAACTCTTGACTTGCCGCCCTTTGCTTTTCGCTGGCCCTCAAGCTGAAGCGCGTTTTTGCGGTAGTAGCAGTACCGGTATTGGACTTCTGCTTCTTCCTTGGCTGCTGGGTGGCTACAGTTACTGATGCTGCACATTTGGATTTCGAACCCGTGGCGACCGCGGACGTATCAGCCGATTCATGGCTGCCATTGGTTCCTCCCTCGTCATCTGAGTCCAACTGAAGTGCCGGTGTGGCTAGGGCACCGCGGCACCCTCGTGGGCGTCTCTTAGCCGCATTGTCCTTCAAGTAAGCGTACTTCGCTGGTACTTCAAGATAGCCAGAGCGGTAAGAATGGCCCCGCTTATTCTTCAACAACTGCTTGGCAAGCGCTTCCGTTGCCCAGTCGTTGGAGAACCTCTTCAAGTAGGGCGCTTGCTCACGAGCCTGGAATACAAGGTATGTTTAGATATCGCCGCTAGTACTGCTTGAACTCACTGCTTGATAAAGTTTCGCTTTTTTGCTAGCTGGGATGTCTGCCCATCGCACTTCCCAATTTATCCCCGCCGCCGCAACCAGATCCATTACAAGACGCTAAACAATGATAAGTTTCTGTCCAGCTTGCAAGCTTCACACATGAACGCACCCTGATCGCATGGTACCTAGGCTTGTCGTCCGACAACCTCATCCCGTCTTGGATGTTTGTTCCGCTGCGCGGGCGCTCAATCTTGGGCAACGAGGCGGCGACGACAGTAGAAGCCTCGGTAATCTCTTTGGTAAGTGCTTCCTTCTGTGCCTTGAGTGCTTTGAGTTCCTCTAATCCCGCTGTATTAGCCTTGAGTCGTTATCCTATTTGTCCCGCGCTGTCTCACCTTTGACTTTTTCCATCTGCGCCATGATATCGTTCTCATCTTCCTCAGCAACACCCTGACTCGGACTACCATTCACAGGAGGGGTATGGGTAGCAGACGCTGGTTTGGCCTGCTGGCCAGGCCCCTTTTTACCCTCTGTAACATGAGCCCAGGTGCGTTGACAACTTGTATTCAATTGTTCGGACTTACTTTGCTTATTTCCAGCTGCTGTGGACCTTGTTGCACGTTTCTGGGGGGCATCTTCATCCATGTTGAGAGGCATGTATGCAATATAGCTGACTCAAGTGGGAACAGGTCACAGTGGGGGGTGGGGGGTGATGGTTCGTTTTTCCTTGATTCAACTTGAATATTGTGCACGTGCAACAATTCGAATTCAACTCTATTGATTCTATTTGGGCTGCTTCCGCCCGCTCCATTCTACAAGTCCTGGCAATATGGCTGGTCAGCAGCTCGTCTTTTGCGTCTGCTGTAACAAGCACATACCCCGTAAGCGTGAGCGCGAACACCGCCGTCGTGCCAACAACTTGAAACTCCTCACAACCCCCACGCCCCACAAACGTCCTCGACTCACATTTAAAGACACACGCACTCCTCGTAACAAGCCTCGGCCTAAGACAAACCCCACCTCTGAACCCCTAGAATGTCAAGACGTGCGCACCACTGATCCTGACCCAGACGCGGCGCTCTTCCAAGACACGGAAATTCTGGAGCCTTCGACTCCAAATGGCGAAAGTAATCGCCGGTACCATGTTGAAGACTCGAGACAGGGACATGCAGACGAACTACTCGCGGCCTGCATGTCACGACGATGGCACCGCGGCCATGACCATTTATACCCAGGCCCGGGGTCTGATGATGACTCCGATGAATTTGGACATGACTTGGACAGGGACAGCGATGGCGATGACAACGACGATGGCAAGACCTCAAATGCCCCACTTGGAGAGGGGCCCGATGGCAATGAGTCGGATATTGTCGACTGGGGCGCATTGGATCAGGAATGTGGCTTGACCGGGCCCATTTGCGACGAGCTCGGAGAAGACTTCGAGTCTATGTGTGCTAAGATTGGTGTGTCCTACTTGGTCTATCTCTGGGCGTTGATAGAACTTTCTGTCAGGTGAAAGGCTTGATGAATGCGATCGCACAATATGCCGAGCGTTTGCTTTCAAGATTTCTACGTACACGACAGATGCTGCCTGGAAAAAGGCACGCTACGCGTTTCAAACTACGCCTCCACTCCCTGGGCCATTCCAACTCCGTTCTCATATCGCATTCCTAGCTGGTTTTAGTGCTCAAATATATGACTGCTGCCCCAATTCGTGCCTGTGTTATACTGGTCCTCACTCAAATTCGACATCTTGCACATACTGTGGGCTTTCACGGTACCACGCTGATGGGACGCCTCGTAAGAAGTTCCAATATATTCCTCTAGTTCCTCGGCTACAAGCATTTTGTGAAAACACCGGAGTCGCGACAGCAATGCAATATCGATCTCAGTCCGAGGCTGAATCAGCCCCGGGGGTCGTCAAGGACATCTTCGACGGCGAGAACTACAAGACTCTCAAGTCGAAATACGTCCAGATTGACGAGAAGATCTTCGGACACCGATACTTTGAAGACCACCGTGACATCGCGCTTGGCCTGTCTACTGACGGATTTGCGCCATTTAATAGACGGAAGAGTACTGCCTGGCCTATTATCCTATTCAACTATAATCTTCCTCCAGAGATACGGTTTCACGTCAACCAAATACTCGCTCTTGGTGTCATTCCAGGCCCAAAGAAACCACAAGATTTTGACTCATTCTTGTGGCCTTTACTCCAGGAGCTTCTTTGTCTCGCGAACGGAGTCCGGTCTTTCGATGTCCTCAAGAGCGCTTTCTTCACCCTACGTGCTCACTTGATCGTCATATTTGGCGATATACCAGCAATATCCATGGTCATGCGGATGAAAGGGCACAATGGTATCTCTCCATGCCGCATGTGCGAGATCCAAGGGTTACGTGCGCCAGATCAGCCAGGGACGACGCACTACGTTCCCTTGGACCGTTCGTCTCATCCCGATATCCAAAGGGACCGATCTGGTGAACGTGTAAAGAAATACGATCCTTATAACCTCCCTTTACGCACACACAACAGGCTACTTGCTCAGGCTGCTGAGGTCGACGTCGCTACTACGAATGCCACCGCCGACAGACTCTCAAAGGAGTACGGGATCAAGGGAACTCCTCTCCTCTCCTATGTCCATTCTCTTTTCTTCCCTCACTCATTTCCGTATGATTTCATGCACCTTATCTGGGAAAATACCATCAAGAATCTAGTGCTCCACTGGACGCGCGACTTTAAAGGGCTTGATCAAGGAAAGGAGTCCTATGAACTCTCGAAGGCCATCTGGGAAGGAATCGGTACACTCACAGCGTCATCTGGTTCAACGGTTCCGTCAGCTTATGGATGTCGAGTCCCGAACATTGCGAGAGATCGCAACATTTGCACGGCCGATATGTGGTCCTTTTGGACGCTTTATATCGGCCCCGTTCTGTTGTGGCGCCGGTTTGAAAACGCGAAGTACTACAAGCACTTCATTCTCCTCGTGAAGCTGTTGACCACCTGCCTCAAATTCGAGATAACGCGCGAAGAAATCGATTTTATTCGGAATGGATTTGTTGACTGGGTGGAAAAATACGAAAGGCACGCCTCACCAATTTGTATCACAGCCGCACTAACACTACTATCTACAGATTTTACTATCAGCACGACGCAGGCCGCATGTCTGCGTGCCCAGTCACCATCCACGCGTTGCTTCACATATCCGACAGTATCAAGACTTGCGGGCCAGTGTGGTGTTACTGGGCGTTCCCAATGGAACACTATTGCAACCGTCTCAAACCTGCAATCCGAAGCCGACGGTCCCCCTATGCTTCCATTGATCGATACATCCTTGAAGATGCGCAACTCACGCAGATCAAGGCTATCTATGGTTTGGCAGATGAGCTCGCTTTACAGCCTCAACGGAGTAACCTGCCACAGGGAGCATATCAGTGCCCATACTGTGAGCCCTATACTCCCGTCCTTTCGCAATCCAGATCTAATTTTCCCATTGAAGACCCGACCTGCGTACTCCTGTGTCCTCGCGTGGTTGTTCAGCGAGGCACAGAAAGTACATCGTTATTAACTGGGCTGTCAAACTCGATCGCTGCTGCACTTTCGACGCGATTCGGGCTTCATGTTTCAGTTATTCGGAAGTATCTCCAACGGGCAAATATTGAGGAATGGGGGAAAGTCCGGCGGGTAGACAGTGAGGCTGGGGATACAATTCATTCCTCAGGTCTCATGAAGCCCACTGCAGACCGACGGGATGCAACGTTTGTGCGGGTGAGTTGCGTACTTTTAATCCAGCGATTCAGCACCCATGATTGAAATGGATCAGTACGTGATGTTAGTGGATAGATTTGCGCGTCAGCGCCGTCGCAAACCAGTCTTCGAGCCGCAGACCTTCTACGGTCGGCTTGAGCGCCTGTACCTTATCCATTTTAATCGTTCTGATTCTCAGGTGGATCCCCAAAAGCCGATTATTCTTGCTGCAATTCGAAACTGCAAGACCAAAGATCCGGGACCAACCGACCTCGAAGGCCTTGATATCCATCTCTACAATACAACAGGCAGCCTCGATCTCGTCGATGTCACAAGCATTCAGGCCCTAGTTGGCCGTGTAGAGTATACGGTTGACGGTGGTGGGTGGGCTATTATTGACCGAAGTGGCGGTCTTGCCTGCGCTGAGTGGGGTCCCACAGCCGAAGATGATGAATTCGAAGTATTTGGTCGTAATTATGCTTGACGATATCTAAATACATTGACAACCAGAACAATTTCTCCCCAAGCCGACTCAGGCAGATGCACGCGGCACGGCCTACCTCACTAGGCGGACACAGATGCACGGTCTGCCTTATATTTTGGTACCGGTCGACATGCCAGCGCCGCAGCTTTCTAATTTTTACAGCCAGCCGATGAGAGGATGAGAGCTGTGGATGACGCTGGTAGTACTGGTGGCGAAAGCGACATGCAGTGCCAAGCTCTCCGAGCTACTAGGCCTCATTCAGTGTTCTATCGACCCTTGCAAGAAAGCACTCAATGACGCTGGCATGAGGACATCTGAGAGTAATGAGGTCATTCTGGTCGGCGGTATGACACGTATGCCACGGGTTGTTGAGACGGTCGAATCCACTTTCGGTCGTGAGCCCTCCAAGGGTGTTAACCCCGGCGAAACGATGGCTATTGGCGCCTCCATCCAGGGTGGTGTCCTTGCTGGCAATGTCACGGACATTCTTCTCCTTGACGTCACTCCTTTATCTCTTGGTACGTTTCTTGGTCACTCCAGCGTAGAGGTTGTTGACGACTTCACAGGCATCGAGACGTCAACTCGGAGGTATCACGCGTACGACAAAGCTTATTCTAATTTGCTGTTGGGCGACTGCAAGTACGTATACCCCTCTCGACTCACATCCTCAGACCTAATGATAGACCGACGTCCACGCCCGCGCTGTCGACGGGGGTGTGTCCGTTGGGGACAACAGTCGCCCAAGCTGCAAGGCAAAATCGAAACACGAGCGCGCTTTCCCACCAAGTCTTTTCGACCGCTGCCGAAGTGATGAGCATCTTTCCAGTGGTTTCGGGCATGCACCTTGGTCAGCGGTATGACACGTATGCCACGGGTTGTTGGGACGGTCAAATCCACTTTCGGTTGTGAGCCCTCCAAGGGTGTTAACCCTGACGAAACGATGGCTATTGGTGCCTCCATCCAGGGTGGCGTCCTTGCTGGCCATGTCATGGACATTCTTCTCCTTGACGTCACTCCTTTATCTCTTGGTACGTTTCTTGTCCAATCCCTCGTCACGGAGCGCGATGCGATCGTGTTCGAGATCGCCGAAATCGTCGGCGACGTCGCGGACAAGTGGGGCGTCGCCATCGAGGGCATCCTCATCAAGGACATCATCTTCTCCACCGAGGTCTCCGCCTCCCTCTCCAGCGCCGTGCAGCAGAAGCGCATCGGAGAGAGCAAGGTCATCGCCGCTCGCGCCGAGGTCGACGCCGCGCGCCTCATGCGCCAGGCGGCCGACATCCTCGCCTCGCCTGCGGCTATGCAGATCCGCCAGCTCGAGGGGTCACTCAAGCGTAGAGGTCGTTGACGAGTTCACAGGCATCGAAACTCGGAGGTATCACGACGAAGCTTATTCTCGAAATTCCCACCAAGTCTTTTCGACCACTGCCGAAGCGATGAGCATCTTTCCAGTGGTTTCAGACACGCACCTTGGTGCCGACGAGTCGACGACTTAGCGACGAGGGTGACAAAATTGGACACAGGCCGGGAGCGATTGATAAAGATAGCCCGAGGGAAGGTGAGCGGCCGCGGGCCTTCGTTGAGGAGGCAGAAGAGGGCAGTACGTAGTCACTGGCAGTAGCAAAAGGGCCCCTTCATTAAGACGACGTAGGTATGTAGTTTATGTACTTTTGAGTAGCTATAGATACCCGTCCAAGTGAAGGTGGGTGGCCTCGGGTCACCGGTACCCACCTGGTCTAACCAAGAGTCTAACATAGGATGATTTTCATCCACCGTTTTCAGTCATCCAGTCGTTGACGCGTTTTAGGATGACAGCTTAACGTGGCCCGGCAGTGGTTTTATGACTCATGATTTTCAGTAGGCGATAGGATGATTTATTTGGATGATGATCAGCACCATACTTAGGATGAATTGTAAGCAGCCGCTAAATCGTCTACGCTAGGATGAATTATGAATTTCACGATAAATTTGGATGATATTCATCCAAAGTAGCTTTCATAGTGCTTGAGGCAGTTCACGAGCGAATGCATGCCGAGTTGACCAATGCCGAAAGTGATCCAACAGTAGCTGGGCCAAGTGACACCACAGGCGACACTATCGGCACCGAGGAGGATTTTAGGCAGCGGTATTACATCGCTCAAGATCAGTCTAATAAGATTTATCTCCCCGTGTTTCTTAAGGACCCCAAAAATGCCACTGAACCTGCTTTCAAGGTGTGTATCAACACGCAGAATAAATATATCATGTCTAACCATATGACCGACAGGATTTTATGCACAGGTTATTGTGCCACTTGCTTGCTCGACATCTCCAGCAAGTCAGCGTCAGCGATGAACCCGAGTACTCAAATGCAGACCTTGCTCACGTACATATACAATACAACACGATTTACTCACACGCAACAGCAAGAATTAATTACACAACGTACGACATAAGGCGAGACTTCGACATGATTAACTGCAACACTGGACGACGCGATGTCATGCTGAAAGCCTGTGACGACACCCCATCTCAGCATCCATTCTGGTATGCACGGGTCTTAGGCATTTACCATGCCAATGTTTACTTTGGTGGCCACTTCGAGAACCAAGTAGAACAGATCGACTTCTTCTTTGTACGGTGGTTTGGGCTTGACCCAGACTGGAAGGGAGGTCCCACCACTCGTAGGTTGGACCGTATTGGCTGGGTCCCAGAGGACGATGCTTCTGGTGCATTTGGCTTCCTTAACCCAGCTTGCATTGTTCGGGCGTGCCACCTAATACCAGCTTTTACTGAGGGGAAGACAACGCGTCTACTTGCTCATTCTCAAATGTGGGATTCATGGTCGGGCGATTGGGTCAATTATTATGTCTCAAGGTCAGTTCTCTGAGGTTTCAAGACCATATGTTGCTGAGTTGGACACTTAGGTTTGTGGATAGAGATATGATGATGCGCTTTCTCGGTTGGGGCATCGGGCATCTGAATCCGCCTGATTTCCCTCATGAAGCCAATGAACTTATAGCATCGGACGGTGATAGGGTACTCGTTCAATACGAAAACGCAGCAGCAACGGGCCACACGGGAGTTTCGGAGGAGGGTGGGGAAGACAGTGACAATGACAGTTCAAGCATCGATAGTAATGGCGACAGCTCGGATCGAGGCTCAGATGTCGACCTTGATATTGAGTACTGATTGTAAATGGACGAATACATTTGTCGATACTACTACTATGTGCCCCATGACCATCGTCGTCGCGGCACCGCGTCGCTGTCGCCATTGCCATTGTGGTGGTCGCCATTGTCATCATGGTTGCCTCGTCGCCGTCGCCGTCATCATCGCTTCGCGGTTGCTCCCCGCCGTCCATCGTCATCGTCGTCATCTTGAGGTAAGGGCCAGTGGGGGATATGTGCAGGTAGAAGGCCAGATGGGGTATATGCGATGGGATCAGCAGAATACGTCGTGAGTTCCAAAAAAACACTTAGTGGGATAAAATAAAATAAAACCATCTTTTTCGCGTCTGTGCGAGGAGGACTGGTGAGTTTGGAATGATTGTGAGGAAGGCCGGATGTCATTGTCGTAGTAGTAGTAGTAGGTAGTAGTATTGGTTGTGTTGGGTTGAAGTCCGGAGTGCAATCCATGATGCTGGCTGAGCCATGCTGACGAGTCCAATGGCGATGGAATGAAGGTGGGGACGAGTAGTGTTCGCAGGTCAGGTCAGGGTAACTGCAAATAACTGGAACCTGACTGGAACCTGACTGCAGCTGACCTGACTTCAGGTCAGGTTCGCTACAGGTTTGCGAAGGTTCAGTCAGGTTCACTGAGGTTCGCCAAAAAATGCAAAAGTCAGGTCAGGTTGGGTCAGGTTACCCCCAAAAAACCGGTTCTGACCGGTTCTGACCGGTAACCTGACCGAACCGATGGGTAACCTGACCATCGGTTCAGTCAGGTTCACATGTAATTTTCATATTTAGCGAACTGGTTTGGGTTCAGTTACCTGAAAAAAGAGCAAAAAACCGAACCTGACTGAACTTTAAAACACTAGGGACGAGCAGCCAGTCTACGACCCTGCATGGCCTTCTGCTTGCAGATATGGCACATCTTGGGCTTCGGCTGACCGCCACCACCGTCGGAGAAACCACTGGCGGTGGCTGGTCCCACGTTTGCTGCGGCGTGCCACAGGCGCAGGGGGAGAAATCATTGTGGAGGCAATCATGACATGGAGCGGATTTGCTGCTAAAAGGGTACAAAACGACGTGTAACGACCGAGTGCTCTAGGGACCCAGCGGCCGTTGTGTGAGGCGGAGGCGGTGCGAGTCAATGGGTCCGATATCAGCAAGCCACGTGGAGAGGACCCAATGGCCAGAAGTCGTCGATCACAATCGAAGTGGAAAAATTATATTCCGTTATAAAAGTATTGCAACCACAGCATAACAGGTATAAATGCAGTACAAATGTTATAAAAACTATAAAGCAATATATTGATGATATATACGTACCATAGATGTTACACTAGTAGACTAGTAATCAAACGGTCGACGAAACCGTGACAATAACTGTGATACATCATATCGGGTGTTACGTTCCTTCTGGGACGTATCAATCCGACTTGGATTAGGGACCGGTTTGCTGAGGGTTTTGGCCAAGCGGAGGCGACGGCGGTACAGAAGTCGAGAATGATAAGGAAGAAGTCGGCGTACGACTTATAGTGGAAAGGTGATGACGGCGAAGAGGCAAGCACACACACAGGGACTAGGAGCTAAGGCGCAGGAAAGGGAAGGTATTCCTCAAGATATCAAAGCTAAGGAGTCTACACGCAGACGTCCTTCTACTTATACACAAGGGGTGGAGCTTTGAAGCCCAGCAACCCTAATACACAGCTACGAACCCTAATACGAGTATCCAATGGCATAAGGCTCTCGATCAATCATCGGTCAGCAGTCACATCAGTCACGAGTCACGATCTGCATCACACGCTATTGGCCGGTCCGGGCACAAGCTCATCTGGACCCTTCTGGACAAGTCGAGGCAGGCCACGTGCCAGGGTCACGTGACGGCCGTCTTCCACTCCTCTACTCCGGCAAGGTCGCGGGTCTGAGGTGAAGCGAGGCACGAGCGGTGCCTTAGAGCCTTGTCTTTGAGTGAGTGGGCAAGCGGCACGTGCTCATTTCTTTCTCGCGTGCCGCCACCTGCCCGCCCTCCTCTTCAACCGGTCTGAAAAACCGGGTCTTTTAATTTTTCTGTCACAAAGAAATCGACCTACGCACCTAAGTCCTTCCCAACCAATAGTCTATAAGCATGCCCCGCATCCTGGATGATCCCTCTCGGGCGCTCTGCCCCGATTTCGAGGGAAACGAATGGGATTTTCTGAGGCAGACCATGATCAACGCCCACCCGGGCATCGATCCGCTCACGGAAGAAGGGGCTGCTCAACGCCTTAGAGAGGCGTGGACCAGAGAGCACGACAGAAAAGTGGCCGCCTGGAACGAACAACTCCAACAGGACCAGGCCGAGCAAGACGAGCTAGACAGGATGGCGCAAGATGAGGAGGACGCCCAGCAGGCCCAGCGCGACAAAGACGACGAAGACCAGCGCAGAGAGGCTGAAAAGAAAAAACCAAAGATCGGCTCTTTCGTCAGAGGGCGCGGCGTCAGCAACTGGATCGAACCTCGTCCAGCCCAATACGCCCTCAACAAAATACATAACCTAGAGTATGTGGAGCTCGACTACTTCACGCTGAAAGGCTGCAGGGATGCCGCGGCCGACGCCAACAGGTCCATCAGCCAGGACACCCTGGCCTTCACACGCCTAGAGGACACCATTGCCGTTCGCCCCCTCGCCGCCATGAAAACATCCAGGAACATCAGGGCGGACGAGGAGCTAAGCTGGAATGAAATCATGGATGCGAAACACACCATGCTGCACTTCATGGCGCAATCCGGGGTGTGGCCAGCCGCCCACCTGGAGTCCCTGGCCGCCTTCTACCTGGCCCTCGAACTGCACCCAAGAAGAACCCAGGACCACGGCAGGTTAGTCCTCGCGCTCTACCAGAGTCACGTGAGGTGTGAGTGGTTCGACACCTTCAAGCGCAACCAGGGTTTCGACATTGAAGTAATCAACGAGGCCTTCATGCAGGCCCTGGCCGAGGATGTAGTCATCGGAATACAAAACAGGAGGATTGATCAGGCGCGTCTTCCCACCCGACCTGCCCAGCAGTGATCGCGACGCTAACTTTCCCTCTCCCTATCCCCCCCCCCCCCCCTCCGCCCGCTCCCTCCCTCCCCCTACCACCCACCTCTCCTGCCATTGCCATGTCATGCCATTCCTCTCCCGCCGTTTGCCCCATCCAAACGTGCCCGGCCATGCGCCTACCGCCACGCGCGCTACCCAAAACGCACGCTGCCATGACCCTCCCGCCGTTTTTGCCCTTGCCAAACGTGCGCTGCCATGACCTCCCCACCGTTTGCTACACCCAAACGTGTGCCGCCATGCTCCCTCCTGTGCCCACCCATCGGCGCACTGCCATGCCCTTTTCTCTCCCGGCCCTGCCCCGCACGCCGCACGTTCCACTGCCATGCTCTCACCCACCGCCGCGTCCCAGATCGCAAGGGCACAAGCAAACCCTGACCCCCCGGCAATGCGCCCTTCAGCCAGGCACAGCCATGACCGTTCCCATCAGTCCCGGGGTTGCCCCCGCTCCGCGTCCCCCCGTCGCCCTGACTCCCACATACGCCCCCGCTCGCGCTCTCCGCGCGCAGGCCAAGGATCATCCTCTGACCCCCTCGACCCCCGCACCCCGCGCCCTTTCAGGCGCGCTAGACCCGACAAGCCGGAATTTTTTCCGTCAGGCGCAGGCCCACGTGGCGGAGTCTGCGCTGCTTGCCTCGGCCACCACGACCACACGTTCACCAAGTGCGAAGGGCGCAGGCTGTGGGATGGCTCCACAGGCGCAGTCAGGAAAACCCAGGGCAAACTCGTCGCCTCAGACGGCCTGGCCATCTGCTTCGACTGGCAGGTCCCAAAAGGATGCTCCTCCACCAGCCACCCCGAGCGTCACACCTGCTCCGGCTGCGGAAAACCGGACCATGGAGCCCAAACATGCCCTCGAGCAGAGAAGGCGTGAGCCCCTCACGCCATACCACCGTGGCGCCTGGGCCTCTGAGCTCACGCGCCTGGGCCTGCTTGACAGATACCCCGCCATCCTGCAGGGCCTCGCGGACGGTTTTGACCTGGGCGTTCCCCCCATTTCCCATACCTTCTCCCCCCCCAATCATCCCTCCATCACGTCCCTACTTAGCATGTACAATACTATTGTCGAACATGAGTTTGCAGTCGGCCGCTACATCGGCCCATTCACGCGTAAGCAGCTGGAAGCCGCCCTCGGCCCCTTCCAGACCTCCCCCCTGTCCCTCGTCCCTAAGACGTCCAAGCCCGGGAAATACCGTGCCGTACATAACTTCTCTCACCCCCACTGTCCCCTACCCGAGGCTTCCGCCATCAACGCCCACATTGAGAGCGATGACTTCCCTTGCACCTGGGGCACATTCTCCACGGTTGCCTTGCTCATCGCCCGCCTGCCGCCCGGATCTCAGGCCGCGGTCCGCGACGTCGCGGAAGCCTACAGGACGATTCCCGTCGCCCCTGTGCAGTGGCCCGGTCTTGTCATCCACCTGCAGGCGGAAGACCAATTCGCCGTCAACACGTGCAACAATTTCGGTCTCACCTCGGCCGGAGGCGTGTACGGAATGGTGGCAGACGCCGGCGCAGACATTTTCCGGGGCAATGGCATCGGCCCTCTGGCCAAGTGGGTGGATGACCACATCTTCTTCCGAGTCCCGCGAACCCGCCTCGCCTGGTACAACGCCCAGCGAGCAGCCTGGCGCGAAGAGATCCGCACCCACGGCGGGCGTGTACAGGATGGCAGCCGTATATGGTACAAGGGGAAGAACCGCCCGGACGATTCCCCTGAGGAATTCGACGAGGACTGCAGTGTGGAGCTGCTGGACCTGGCCGACGCCTCCTCGCGCCCCGCGCAGGACGCTGTCTTCGCCTACGCCGATGCCGACATCGACGCCATCTCGTCGCGCCTCGGCATCCGGTGGGAGGCGTCGAAGTCCATCCCGTTCGGAACCAAGGTTTTATACCTCGGTCTCCACTGGGACCTGCGCAGCCGCATCGTACACCTGCCTGATACGAAAAAAGCCAGATATTTGGCGGCGATCGAAGAATGGGAAACCAGACGCACGCATAACCTCCTCGAAACCCAAAAGCTGCACGGCAAGCTCATGCACGCTTTGCTGGTTATGCCCGCAGGAAGGGCCTATCTCACCGGCCTGGGCGCCATGCTCGCCTCCTTCCACAATAGTCCTTTCGTACCGCACACCCCACCCCGCGACACCCCAGATGACCTCGAGTGGTGGAAGCGCCAGCTCTCCCGGCTCGAGTTTTCTCGCCCCATTCCACAACCCCACCCCCTCATCGACCTCGAGGCCTACTCTGACGCGAGCTCCGGCTTTGGAGTGGCCATCACGGTCGGCCCAAAATGGTGAGCGTGGTGCCTCGCCCCAGGCTGGAAATCCCATGGTAGAGACATCCAGTGGGCCGAAGCCATCGGCTTCGAGCTCCTTATCATCAGTCTTTGCTCGCGTGCGGGCAAGGGCGAACACATCAAGGTTTACGGGGACAACCGAGCCGTCGTCGAGGGGTGGTGGAAACGGTCCAGCGCCAACCGACCCACCAACCTCGTCTTCCGCCGCGTTCTCCAACTATCGGAGAGCGGCGGTTGGACCATACACACGTGATACGTCCCCAGCGCGCAGAACCCTGCCGACCCTCCCTCCAGGGGGTGCTACCCACACCCCAACCTACTCCTTGACCGCGTTCCCCTTCCCAAGGAGCTCCGACCCTTCCTCATCGATGTCGGATCCGGCCAACCCGGCGAGGGTGGCCATCATTAACCAGCTCACACGCGCCCACGGCTCCACAAACGCACCCCCAGACGCTGATCGCCGGGAGGCCAAACGGCGTAAACCCCTCATCACGAGGCCGCGACACGTTGCCCTTCCCCCTGCCACAGCCCCTGCGAACAAAAAGCCCGCCCCCTACCCACCTTCCCTCACCCCCCTTCCCTCCCACCGCCGCCCTCATTGCCTTGCCAGGGATCGCCTTAGGATGTGGCTCCCAATCCCCACCCAGCCAGCGCCCGCCGACGCCTCCGTGCTCAGCCCAGCAGAACAGGAGCGCATTAAAGACACGATGGTGCACGCATGGGAGGAGGACACGCGCGAGGCGTACGGCTCCGGCCTCCTCATGTGGCACGTTTTCTGCGACGATAAGGGGGCATCCGAGTTAGCACGAGCCCCCGCGTCTCAGGCCATGATCTCGGCCTTCGTCGCGCACATGGCTGCGGCCTACTCCGGTAAAACCATCTCCAACTATCTCAATGGTGTCCGCGCCTGGCACATCTTACATAGCGTCCCTTGGGCCGTGGACAAAAAAGAGATGGATACCATGCTCCGGGCGGCCAACAAACTGGCCCCAAACTCTTCGAGGAGGAAGAAGCGTCATCCGTATACCCCCGACTTCATCGCCGCCATCCGGCAGCACCTCAACTTAGAGAACCCGTTGGACGCAGCGGTTTTCGCGTGCCTCACCACGTGCTTTTACGCCTCCGCCAGACTCGGTGAGTTCACCGTGCGCACCCTAGATGCCTTCCGGCCCAACCTCCACGTCACCCCTCGAAACCTATCCTACGAACAAGACCACGGCGGGCTGCAAGTCACCGTCTTGCGCCTCCCTTTCACCAAAGCGGCTGGCAACGAGGGCGAGGACGTCTACTGGGCCTCACAGGAGGGCGGCACGGACCCCACGGCAGCGCTGCAGAACCACCTCCGCCTCAACCAGCCCTCTGAAGCCTCGCACCTGTTCTCGTACCGAATCAAGGGCACGCGTCGGCCGCTAACCAAAGCGAAGTTCCTCAAGACCGTGGACAAAGCCGCGCGCGCCGCCAGCCTCGATCCCCTACAAGGGCACGGCATCCGCATCGGGTCCACTCTCGAATACCTTCTTCGAGGAGTCCCCTTCGATGTCGTGAAAGCCAAAGGCCGGTGGGCCGGAGACTCCTTCACACTATACCTGAGAAAGCACGCGGTCATTATCGCCCCGTACATCCAGGCCATACCCACCCTCCATGAAACGTTCATCCACTATACCATGCCCCCCGTTCGGTGACACCGTCGCCCGCTCATTGGCGAACAGCCGCTTCTCACCTGGTAAGCCCCCCAGCCGCATCTCTTCCTAAAAAAGGGGTACCGAGTCTCACTCGCCGCGTCATCGTTTTTCCTATCAGGTCGGGTGTCGCGACCTCGCCTCGGTAGCAGGGACCCTCATTCTCGATCGAGAAGCGCTTCGCGCTTTCGCCCATTCTCTTTGCCTCCTCCCCTTTCATTACTTCCCGAGCATGGACTCCCTCTTACCCTAATTACCCACAACGCTTGTACATGCCCCGAGACCTCGTGCGAGCCGCACTCAATAAGAACCCAGTAAACCTGTCTTCCCCGAACGCTGACTAACCCCGGTGCCGCGCCCCACCCTCTCTCGTCTCGCTCACCGTCCAGCACTGCACGGACCACCCCATCGTAGAAGCAGAACTCCGACTCGCAAAGAGACTCACATCGCGGTATGTCTGGTCACCATTCTTCACCCAGTCCAACAACTCTTCTTTGGTTGTGACGCTGTACGCATGGCTGTCTTCCTCGCGGGGGTACTCCAGGGGCTCAAACGCAACATCGGGTCATGACTTTCACGGAGATTTGCTGATGTGACTGCTGCTGAGGTCTTCTTTCTTGTTCCACAACTTGCACACAAAGGGGGAAATAGTCTTTGAAGCATTGATGAGTGTCAAAATGAGGGCTGCGGCAATGACAATAGCGAGCGCAAAGTTGTGAGCAAGGCTGAAGCGAGACGGCTGTAATGGGGGTGAGAGTGTGAGGGGAGGTGCAAACATTGAGGAGACTTCATGGACTGTTGGAAGTTCTTGTGATCGCAGGACGAAAGGAGTTGGCAAGTCGGGGGTGGAGGCCAGTGTGACTTTGAGCAGGGAGGAATCCAAATTGAACGTCTTGATTCCGGAAGGTCATTGCAGTGGCGTGGTGTGGTGTGGAATGGGTTCTAGTGATGCAGGCAGGAAGGGAAAGGGTTTGCCTTGCGATGATTCAGACTCAGACACCTCTGGGGACTCAGAACTCAGCATGACAACGTCAGCAGCAGACTCAGGGGTAGAAGTCTAGAAGACTCAAGTTCGCAAGGCCTAGGGAGGGATTCCAACAGAGATGACTTGTTACAATCACTCGGATTATTCCACTCGACACATCAGCTGCTTGTCCAAGGATTCAATCACCTTGCAACAACGGAGTCGAGTTTCACCCTGACCAATGGGCCCAGGACAAATGCTCTGCAACAAGAGCTAGCTGACTAAGCTGAACTGTGCACCCAGTGCAACAGGAGAGGAAGTGGATTGAGCTAGATTATTCAAAGACGAGATAGGGACTACAGTGTGAGACAAGCCTCTTTAAGTATCCTACAAGACTATGGTTTATCATACGGTTTATCAGGGTCACATCAGTGCCAGCAAATGCCAGCACACAATCTAAACTAATCAGAAGCCACATCAAATGCCAGCAAGCGCCAGTGCATAATCAGTACAATCTATGAGTCACAAATTGGATACCACGTTGGAGCCTGGGTCAGAGAAAGAGTCTGAGAAGGAGAAGTGCTGGTGTGTCACGTGATCATGGCATGACTTGAATGATGGATCGGGCAACAGAGCGAGAAGCAGGGAGTTGAGCATCAACATCTCTGGCAGGGGCAAAGGCGAAAGTGCACAAACATTGTCAGTAAACTCAAGAGCAAGCAAGGGAGCAGGCAGGGAAGGAGAAGTCGGAGTGATTGAAGACAAAAATGCATGCTCGGGCTCAAACTCCTGAGTTGGGCTGATCGACCATTTCTGAAGGAATGCACTCAAGGTTTGTGAGTGAGACTGAAGATGAAGAAGGTGGCAGCATCAGCAATCCCTGGGTTGTGCAAAAAATCCTTGTAGAGACTGTAGAGACTGTAGGTGGTTGTAGAGACTATAGTTATTTTGTAGTAGGCTGGGTAACAAATCAGGGAAATCCTGGTTGACATGGTAGAGACATGGTAGAGACTGTAGATGCTGTAGACACCATAGTTGCTGGTAGTAGATGGTAGAGACTTGGTAGCAAACCCTGGAATTTAAGCTACCAGATCAGCAATCCTTGGGCCTCTACCATAGTTCTACAGTAGTTCTACAGTAGTGCTCATAGAGGCCATAGTGACCCATAGGTCATAGTAGCAACATTTATGTTCTGCCATAGTGCTGCTTGTAATGCCACCACTGGCGTTAGTCTGACTTGGATGACAAAAGGGCGTTGACTACTCAGCGAAGCATCTAAGCTAGATGTATGACATGAATACATGGCCTCTCTGTGCACATGATCATTAACAGCACTAGGGTTAGGTCCACTAGGCGTAACTGATGTACGACTTGCTCTACCAGAGTCAAGCGGACAAGAAGACAGATGATGGTCGAGGCGTAGAGGAGGAGGAATAGAATGGCTATTGAAGAAGACCAGAATGGCGTATTCTGGCCTTCGACTTCTCCTATTTATACATGAGGGGTATAGCTTTAAAGTGCCCCTTGAATCTGTACTACTAGTAGCGTTAATAGCTCGAACCCTATGATTGCTGTACTGGTAATGAGTAATGCCACATTGGCATGTGATATCTGTGCTGACTGATACAAGAAGTCCATGACCTATTACTACTTACTAAGGGAGTCATCACCACCTAGTAAGTGTCCACTTCGCTGGTTGTAACATGCTGCAGTTCTACCATATCCAGGCCTACTACCATAGTGCTACTGTACCCAGGCATACTACTGTAGTGCTACTGTACCCAGGCCTACTACCATAGTGCTACCATAGTGCTACTGTACCTAGGCCTACTACCATAGTGCTACTGTACCCAGGTGTAACGTCTACCACGGATGTTTGCCTGACTTAGGTGTTCTGGGGTGCAACAATCCTAGATAGGTAGAAGTTCCTGTTTGCAGGGGTAGTAGGATGATGAGTGGGATGAGGGAACAGACGGTCCTCTGATCCTGCTTGGTATCCGTGAAGGTCATCTCCTTGTTGTAGCCCGAGGAGGAGAGTAGTAGTAACCCTGAGTTCATCCCACAAGTCGTGATCGAGGACGTAGAAGATGATGAAGTGCCTTGCTACTCGTTTGTTGTGATAGAGGAACACTCGGTGATAGGTTGCGTCCAAAGGATAGTCCACTGCCCAGAAAGGGACTTGGGATAAGTCACAGGGATCCCTGGTCTAAGGGGATATGCCGGACAAGTTGCAAACCCTAGTACAGCTATCCTAGTAGTGAGTCATGATCCGAGCCGTACACCACTGGGAAAGCAAACTGTCCTGAGGTTAACCGTGACAAAATGAGACTTAGGATTGTGATATGCCCTGAAACACGGCACAGTGATCATAAATAATTAGGTTTAATTCAGTGAGAGATCTGGTGCGACACCGGGAACACCTCTGGATCAAACATATATTGTACCGATTATTTGCCGATTTCTGCCGTCGGCTAGTGGTGACGTGGCTACCAGCTCAGTTTTCGTATCGTCCTCAGGTTGTGTTGGCCAACGTCCTGAGGACAGTTTGGGCGCCATCCGGCCTTTTATTTACCCCGCTGTCTTCTGTGCCACGTCAAATGATACCGAGGACTTGCCGCCTCTTCACCGATAAATAGTAGGCTGAATGAACAGAGTACTTCCATGATCCAACCTTGGTGTGAAGCTAACACAATTATATTCGACTGTTGCTGATGTCCGCTGCACCAAGGCAAGGCCCTCCTCACGCTCAATCACCAGGAGACTGTGTGTGACCCTGGCAATCGGACTCGGCTAGTCTGCGTGCTAACCTCATTCTCCAGGTTGGCAGTTGGTGTCACCGGGCCATTGGACTTGCACGATTTGCAGGGATAACATCATACACCGTGAACGCCATTTGAGCCGACACATTTCCAGTTCTAGACACAAGACGTCTGTGGAATTCATCTCTTATCAGTGGTCCTTACCACAATCAACCGATGATGCTGGACCCGACCCCGCCCTCACACGGGGCCCTACTGGTACTCCAAGTGATGCTTTCATCGATCCCGAAGACCCTCTAAGTATATTTGATATCATATCTGATATCTCCGCAGAGGTGCGTGTAATTATAACTTAAGCTTGTGCGAATAGTATCGGGTGACGATCTTGACATACATAGCCCGAACAAGGGTTTGAGCCCCTTCCCACTGCTCTCATTGAGAGTGATGGCGACTCCAATGGTGGGTTCGTGGACACATTTGACTTTGACGTAGAGGATGAACTCCCTGGTCAGTCACAAAGTTGATGCTAGCTAAATAATTCACGAAATTTACATCGCAGAGCCAGATAACGGACCTCTTGGAGATTTGATGCACGTGCCAAGTGCTGCCTCGGACGAGTGGTACCCATGGCATAGCAAAGTAGTAAGTCTTCTTGCGAATCATGTCTGAGTCGATGGCCATTGAAATATGTTATGCTAGGCAGCCACACTTGACATCATTACGAATACCCCTCGCTCCGTGCTCTCGAGGCGACAAGTAGACACGATGCTTTCCTTCCTTAGGATAAATGGTGTATCAAATGTCCCGTCAGCGAAAACCATCCGCGCTCAGAACACCGCGCTGCATGATATGTGTGGTGTTCATACTCTCCAATATACTGGTGCGCACGGACATCATTTTTTCGTCAACTCTATTGCAGATATTATATCTCAGGTAAAAGTGCTTTCCTTTATCTTTGCACGCGTTTCCCACTCAGTAGCCATGTATAGGAAATGGCAAATCCACTAGTCCGCCCGCATCTCCACTTTTACCCCGAGGACGCTGGCAAAATGGCCAGTGAATATTGGCACGGACGGCACTGGCATGACAATGCTGATCCAACTGTCGTCACACCTATGGCAGTAATCAATGGCCTGCACTTCTTTGTGCACGAGCCATGTTTTCTTGCCAATGGTCGTGCTATTATGCCGTACCGTTGGTTCTTACGTGGTGACTCGATCTTGGCGAATGCGTGGCCACTGCGCGCTGTTTGTTGATAAGTGACCTGAGCGCACTTAGCAGCTCAAAGGACATGCAGATAACGGACTGCTTTAGATTAGATATACAGGACTTGTAGATTAGATTATTCTGATCTTTACAATCTCGGACTTCTTGTATTCTCTTATCTATGACATCACATGTACATGACATCATGGACCACTCTGGATTAACCCTTGTACTACGTTCATGTACTTCCCTTTGTTTTCTTATCTTTATTGTGATGTCACTATGATATCATAGTCTGGACTCTTCTTGTTCTTTATCGCCTTGTTCTCTTTTCATCCACTCCTTTGTCCGTGTACAGAACAATGTGCTCCTTGTATTTACTGTGACTTGCTGTTACCAGCGTCACTCTATGTAGGAGTATAAGTAGTGTACCATGTACGCTCTGGCACCACACCAGTTCTCATCTGTTGTGTGCCAGGTATGTCTCCTCTCTTGTATACACACCAGTTCTCATCTGTTGTGTGCCAGACTACCATCTGCTTCACTTGCTTGACTATCTCTGTTGCTGCTTCCAAGCCTACCTCCATATCTCACCACAGTCTTCCCAGTCCACTGTGAGTATGGTCTTTATGTATGCTGTTCATCACTGTTGGCCAGGGTGACAGGGCTGGGTGGGTAGTGGAAGAGTACACAACAATCGTCGTACCACAAGACGAGTTCCTAATCCCGTTTAACACTTGGGATTCCAGCCAATTCGCAAGTGGGTTACCCAGTGCAAGGTACATCGTTGGTACGTTTGCATGAGTCACCTCATCCCCAGGAATACTCAATGTCACATAGGTTCTATTCTACAGCCAGATGGCGACGTCGTCCCATGGTCAAGGACCCAACCGTCTGTTGGGAATCGTTGGCGTGTCCGTGCTAGTGGCGCATATGTATATTGTTTCCCCATTTGGTTGTATTGCGACGATGTCTCCAGCAATCAATCCAAAAAATGGAACAAGCATTATTCGTTTTTGTTTTCTCCGGCTGGCCTCCCACGGGCGCAATTTCAGAAGGAATATAACGTCCATTTCCTTTGCACGTCCAACCTCGCATCACCGCTTGAAATGATGGACCGCATTGTGGAGCAACTCGAGTACGTGTATTTTTTGTTCTTCTGCTTACATATTAACATTACGGGGTTCAAGGGCAGCATGGGATGAGGGGATCTGGGCATGGGATTGTGTCCATGAGGCCCGCGTTCTTGTCATACCATTCGTTGCTGCCCTCCTTGGCGACAATCCAATGCAAAGTGAATTCGCGTGCCACATCGGACAAATGGGCAAGTTGTTGATAAGTGGCCTGAGCGCACTTAGCGGCTCAAAGGACATGCAGATAACGGACTGCTTTAGATTAGATATACAGGACTTGTAGATTAGATAGTTTTGATCTGTACAATCTCGGACTTCTTGTATTCTCTTATCTATGACATCACATATGTACATGACATCATGGACTCCTCTGGATTCCCCTTGTACTACGTCTTTGTACTTCCTTTTGTTCTATCTTTATTGTGATGTCACTATGATATCATAGTCTGGACTTTTCTTGTTCTTTACGCCTTGTTCTCTGAATCAGTCCACTCCTTTGTCCATGTCTAGAACAATGCGTCCTTGTATTTACTGTGACTCTGTGTTACTAGCGTCACCCTCTGTAGCAGTATAAGTAGTATACCCTGTACGCTCTGGCACCACACCAGTTCTCATCTGTTGTGTGCCAGGTATGTCTTATCCTCTGTATAAACACCAGTTCTCATCTGTTGTGTGCCAGACTACCATCTGCTTCACTTGCTTGACTATCTCTGTTGCTGCTTCAAGCCTACCTCCATATCTCACCACAGTCTTCCCAGTCCACTGTGAGTATGGTCTTTATGTATGCTGTTCATCACAAGTTCTTTTGCCGCACGTGTGATGTCAAAGGCTTCGATGCCCCGCCCAGTGGGTTGCGGGTACCAGTGAATCCGACAACATCCAACGATGGGAACATTACTAGCGATTTACCCGGCACCAGCGATGGTGAATCATCTGCCGGTGGCTCTCCGTCAGTTTCCCATGGGCGAAAGAAGGGCGATGAGTCGATGCAAGATATGGTGGAGCGCATAACTCGTTTTATTAATGTTTGTACCACACCACCCTCTAACGTTCATGCAGAGTTGACTTATGTTCAGATCGGTAACCCACGGACAAGAGACGATACGATCCAAGAGCTAGAAGCCATGGTCGGCGAAGCAGGGCAGGTCGGAAATGTCACCAAGATCAGGGCTCACCGGACGGCCACCGGCATCAAGGACACTTTTTTGGAAGTGTATCTCGATCGCATGTACCTTTCGTACAAGGACAGAGGCTCTAGGGGCGAGAAGCAGCTTGCCCTTGATCTTTTCAGGGCTACACTTCCGACAAATATCCTAAGTCCCGTTTGGCGAATCCGTGGTGAGTCTTCACAATTTTGGCTATGCACGTCACATTTCCCTTTGCGCTAGGTCTTGATCCCCACGCGGACACACCGGTGGAGATCCTTCATACGGTACTCCTGGGATTTATCAAATACCTCTGGCGGGATGTCGTTCACCACCAGCTTGGCACCAATGTCCAGAAGAAGAGCACCCTCAAGACGCGGCTTGACTCCCTTGACACCTCTGGCCTGCAGCTTCCTGGTGCCAAACATCTCGCTGGAAACACCCTGGTCCAATATGCAGGATCTCTGACTGGTCAAGACTTCCGTATCATCGCTCAGGTTGCCCCGTTTGTGCTGTACGACTTAGTGCCTGAAGTGTGCTTTGATGCGTGGGTCTCTCTCAGCAATTTGATTCCGATCATCTGGCAAGCCGAAATTCCCAATATTGATGAATATATCGTAAGTACTGCACCAGAATATTTGTTCTCTGTAGCTCACGAGAATCCATTTTCAGGCGCGTCTTGAAATTGCAATACAAGAATTTCACTATCGCATCATTCGCTGGACCCCTCGCTGGTTTAACAAGGCGAAATATCATGTTATTCTTCACCTCCCTATCCACGTCCGACGCTTTGGACCGGCAATTCTCTTTGCCACTGAATCATTTGAGTCATTCAACGCCGTCATCCGTGCCAAAAGCATCCACTCGAATCGCCTTGCCCCTTCACGTGACATTGCCCTTGCCTTCGCACACAACAACCGTGTTCGCCATCTCATTAGTGGTGGCCACCATCTCTTCCGTGATAATGAGCAATCTCGCAGATATGCGCTCGCTTTCAAGTCCCGTGACAAACTATCAGTCGATGCTGGCAAGGCTGGCATCTGGCGCCAAGTCCCAACCGCAGTCGTGTACCTTGGTAGGGAACTATCGGCCACTAGCAGCACAGACAGTGCCAATCTACGGCTTGGTGAGTACGATACACCTCGGAGTAAATGTATGCGCTGACGGCTATGAAGGCTCTTGCGTACTCAACAAGCAGGACTCCCGTCCATATGGTCATACTGAGACAGCACGCCACTTCCCTACTTTCATCCCCTCGCCCACGTCCTCCACGTTCTTTACTGCGGCATCCATGATCCTGATAAACGGCGATGTCTGTTTCATAAAAAACTGGGTGCTATTTAAGCCTAGCGTGCACCACACAGGAGCACCAGGCCTTGGGTATGTGCACGAAGTTCTGGTGGCCACAGGCGAAACACCAGTACAGCAATATCCACGGCCAGGCATTATCTTGTTGCAGCAGGCAGACATCACAATGTGTGCTGCACCTTACCGAATGCCGGGTGTCCAGCTCAGCGACAACTTCTTAATACGGGGCATCTCGGTAAGCGATACGCTTCATTGGTTCATTACAAGCTAACTTCATGTACAGCACATTCTGTGCACCGTGAATGTGCAGCATCGTTGTCATGCCCACAACTGTGCAGCGTCTGGGTCTGAGGTAGTCTATCAAGAATGCCAGGCAACCACTCAAACGCGGCCGGTTGTTGTGCACAACAGCCCAAACGACCTGATTATGAGTACTGCACGTATCCACGACGCGTCACACTTTGATCTACTACGTGCACACATTGATCCTTCTTTTGACACCAACTTAGCAATTATTGAAGGCGCACAACAGGAGATCGACACGCGCAAGCATCGATCTAGTCGAGGCGGGAGGGGTTTACTGGGTAGAGGCCGGGGCAGTAGTAGAGGTACTGGCTCGTCAAGCCATAACATATCTGCAGGTCTATTGTCGTGATGTTCTGTAGTACTTTGTGATTCTCTTCGTTAGACAATTTCCGCGCCCACGGCAATCTCCGCAGTCTACAGGTCGGTGTTGCTACTGACTTTGGGCGGAGTTTTCTTTCGTGCGACGACGAGCTGCCACTGCCAGCAGCACAACACGGCCACATCCCCATTGATGTCTACGCCGTACAACTTCCCGCCCTCTTCTGCATCAAATGTCACTGGAGAACGTTCAAACTATAACGTCCCATCAACACCTACACCAAATGGGGAACATTCTTCACACAACTTCTCGTCAACTTCCGTACCAAATGGAGAAAGTTCCACCAACAACGTGAGAACCTATGCACCCCAATCCCAGTATTATAACTCCTGGGGGGCTACTGGGACACCTCAAACTCCTGCCCAACGTAGGAACAACACAGCCTACGGGGATTTTGACATCTCCCCTCACACAGTACTTCCCTCTGAAGTTAGTCCTAGTTATATTGAAGCGGTTGCCAAATCTATGGGATTTTCGGTAACAGACGAAGACTACCGCAATAGTCTCCACTCTATTCCTAAGGTACGCTACTCTGCATATGGTGTAATGCTAACTATACCTGACAACAAATCAGATTGCCGTGGGAATGTCCCGCGGCGACATGCAGTTACACATCTATCAAACAGCTCTCCTCTTTGCGATACTTAAAGAGTGTCGTGCACTTGCGGACACTTGCCGTACTGACCATGCAATGATGGCAGATCTCCACATCTGCCTTGAGGGAACGTTCAGTCTCTCGCAAGAACAGAAAGTGAGTGCACGTTCTCGTATTGTGACTTCCCATCACCTGACCCAGATCTAGACGAACATCCGCCTGGTTTCCGGGGAGGTGCTTCTGGACGCTAACCGTGTCCGCTATACCCGGATGAATATCGATGTGGAGGTAAGTGTATTTGTATTGTGTTCGAACAGAATGGGTGACTGTCTCCACGTACAGGTTAAGCTTCAGGAAAGGCAGAAGGAGCTGCAGCTCTTCAACATTTTCGGCAACTTGTCCCGGCAACGACTTTTGACAACCACTATTCAGCGCACATGTTCAAGCTTGCGAAATGCATACCGTGAGATGGTAAGCACACTCACCGCATCAAACATCACTGGGTTCACTGACACAGTTCAAGCTTTGTGATAGTGTCATAGGAGGCAACACTCAAACGCTGGATGATTTTGTTTGCAACGTGGCCAATCGGTTTCTCACAACCTGGTCTGGTCGACACACCCTCGGACATCCGATCATAGCCCACATCGCTTTGCTGGTAAGCATTCATTTACCAAGGTACTTTACTATTTCCTGACTTCACTGAGTAGCGCAGATTTGCATTGGAGAACCCTCAACTCTTAGACCGGGTGGGTGAGGAGGACGCTGCGGCAAGGGATGACGAAGACGATGATGACAATCAAGCCAGCCTGGGTGACGACACCAGCCGGAGTACAAACAATGCGGTAGACGGTGATACCGGGGTTGGTTCTCGGCCCTCCAGTGCCATGTCCATTGGACCTCCACGTAGCAAGAAACGCAAGCGCACTGGCACACCTGGAACACCAACACCACCTCAGCAAAAGGGCAACGATTTTTGGTCTATGGTCGACAAGTGGTTCACTGCGCGCATACAGCGACTGGGAACACCGTGGTCCTCTCCTGGGTGGACAAGGTATGTACTTATTCTTATTCGTTTTTAGCCCCCATAACTAACAAGGAGTTTCGGTACTGCAGGTACATTGAGGAGACAATCAAACACGATTGCTCAAGGTTCACATCTGATGCCAATGTGAACCCATTCCTCGACAACTTCACAAGTGCAGATGGTGACAATGCAGATGAAGATACTGGTGGTGATGTGTCAGGTGGTTTCATTGGGGTGATTGGTGGCATGGAAAGCATCCTCGAGCACGTGTGATGGGCCGTATTGTTTTTTGTTTTTAAAATGGAATTCAATTCATTTCTCGCAAACCTCGATTGTCTGATCTGGCAAGCCTGAAGATGAATGTGGCCCTAAGACCAGGATCCGTGATGATGTCATTACCGGACAGGGCCCAGAGGTCCTAGGGACTTGCACTGCGACAAGCAGTGGTGGTAGCCACATTGAGATCAGGTCAAACATCAGGACAAACCTCGGATGTTATAACTCTTGAAACCAGGATGATTGCCGATACTGCGGCCGGACATGGCTCAGAGATCCTGGGGACATGCACTGCAACAACCGGCGGTGATGGCTGCATTGAGATCAAGCACCGCTCCTGAACATCCTCAGGTCAGACTCCAGGACGACCTCAGGATGCTTCGGCTAAAGTAATTGGGATGATCGGGTAGTATTGCCGAGGACCCATTGAATTTGGATGCCAAATGCACCTCGGCAGTTGCTCCGCACAATCATTACTGGCTCCCAGGTAATTTTCGGAACAGCACTCAGGCTTAGTGGTCACCCATACAGGGGCTCGGCTCGATGATTAACAGGATTCATTTTAATTGGATACTAAGTTTAACTGACAAAAACAGACAATTTTTCTTGTTGGGGACAACCGCCGCTTAATCGCCTCTCACCTAACCTCAGGACAGTTTTCCGTCCCAGTGGTGTATCGTACACAATCACATGCGCCAGAGCTTACCCGGCTGACTGATCCTACTGAGTCCATGACGATATACTTCTGACATGGTGTCATACCCTTGTATGTCAGTGTTCACTTCCAGGCTGAAACACCCTGTTAGTCCGAACTGTACCAGGCCTACTATTGTAGTGCTACTGTACCCCAGGCCTACTATTGTAGTGCTACTGTACCCACCCCTACTACTGTAGTGCTACTGTACCCAGGCCTACTACTGTAGTGCTAGTGCTACTTGTGTGTGGCCCAGGTAACCCTCAGGTTTTTTTGTACCTATCATAACCCTTACCTGCAGCAAGGGGTAAGGGTACCCATCCAAACAGGTAAGGGTCAGTCAAGGGTCAAGGGTTCTACACCCAAAATACCCAGAATATTAACTCATGTGTATGATACTAGTACAGACTATAGACTTGTAAAATAAAGGCCACAGCACTGTGTTGCCATTTTTATTTTTATTTTATGATCCATATTTATTCCCATGTTGCTGTATTTGTAGAAAGATAGGGACTATACGGGTATGTAGTAGGATAGAGAATAGATCTATTAGTGAGCTAAAGATGTGTGCGTGGATGAGGTCTGCACGATAAGACAAAGGACTCAGCCATTGCACACACTAACAGGGCAAAAGCTGAGGTACTACTACAGGAATCTAAGGGTTTATATATCAGTAGGAAACTAGAACTGTACAGTAGGAAGTTTTATGCTCTGCGGAAGCAGAGCAATGGTATAACGATTCCACAGGTGCATATGACCAGGAGGGGATCTGGGGTGTAGGGCCAGGCATCCAAACGAGCAGGAATAATGACACAATACTTAAGATACGAGGACTTGCCTAGGTTTGCACAGAGTCCACACAAACACAATATGAACAACGATAAGGTATTAATAAACTCACTTCAACAGTATTTGCCATGCCGCAGCATCGTGTTGCTGTCTTTGCCATGCTGCAGCACTGTGTTGCTGTCCTCGTCACACCATGGCACCATGTCGCTGTTGTAGCGCCACACGCTGTGTCTTGCACGCAGCAATGTGGAGGTGACGGGACTTGTGAGATTTGAGGATTGATTACCTAGGCATGCAGAAAAAATTAGTTGAGAAATGAAATGAGAAAAAAAAAGAAAAGAAAACTCATCTGTTATACAGCTCATCGTCAGTTGCAGTGGCAAATGTGGGGCTGAGGGACAGAGGGCCATCAGTAAAAGTAACCATGGAGTGTAATACTTTCTATATAAGCAATAGATGATACTTTCTTTTATTAGCATATATGGCCCATAAAATATTTCTATAACCAATGTATGTGACTGACATTATTCCTATTCGTGACAATCCTCAGAAGTATTCCTGTTGTAGCACATATCATTGAAATCCATTACAACCTATTCCATTAGCCATTATGATGGGATTATACTGTCCATTTATTGGAACTAAATCCAATACAAAGTCTGTTGGTGAGCTGTTCCTCAACTTTGTAGTGACCCCCCTGGCACTGGTGCAGGTTCAACACTACCAACCCCAGGCCATCATCTCATGTTCCTTCCTTTCCTCTGAGTACTCTCCGACTCTGAGTCTTTTGCAACCTCTCGCCGGCCCCACATTTGTATGCAGGTTTGTGACAAACGAGTTCGCAAACACCGTGGCCACAGTGACCATGGACAGCACTGAGTCTGAAGACTGTCCTCTCAACAGTCACGCCCTTGGTCATGCCACCAAGGCTGTCCAGATTCCTCGTTGATGGCAAACTTGAACTTGCAGCTGGCTTATCAATCTCCACATTGCTTGTAGTGCCATGCCTAGAGACCCAAGCGAGCAGTTTGGGTACCAATGACACATGTACGTGACCGATGCAATGATGCCTCTCCTTTTCTTCAATTGTGGTCATCATTACAGCCCAGCACTACACCCTCTTTCCCATAGCCCTCAGGCAGATCCTGCGAGAATACGCAATACTGGAATTGTATCTAACGATTAACTCTGGAGAATGGAACTACAACTGCTGGGGACATCCCAGTCAGCCTGGCGTGGGTTCGGGATGGAGCTGTGGGCATGGATGAGCAATGGGGTGGCAGTGCAGATGAGGTGCCATCTTCCTCTTTCCCCTTGTGAACCCGACCCAACACCATCAATGCATGCCAGAAGACATTGCAAACTTGCTCTTGGTGTCACAATCCTTCATGCCATTTCCCGTTTCGGACTGACTGGCTTTGGACTGACTCTCGACTCGCACGCACGCTCGGTGAAGCCTGACTGCGACCTGTATTTGACTTGACTCGTGCATGCCTTGCGGTAGCCTGTAGCCCGCACGTGACTTGTTACCATGACTCGTGACTGTGACCCTCAGTAAAAAAGAAAAGTCGGCCAGTAGTCAGAGAGTAGTCAGATGGTAGTCAGAAATTTCGCCAAAGTCAAGAGATAGTCATTTTGTAGTCAGCTTGTAGTCAGTTCAGAGTCATATAACTTAGAGAAAAACTATAATTGAGGTGATGCAGGTGGGATCTACTGTAGGTATGGGGAATATGGGGAATATGGGCCCATGGGGGGGATATTGGGATAGGGGTGGGGAACATAGGGATGGGGTGGGGAAGGGGGATATAGAGAGGGGGGATATAGGGATGGGGTGGGGGAGGGGAACATAGGGAGGGGGAATATGTGAAGGGGGGATATAGGGAGAGAAATAAGGGGAGAGGGGATATAGGGAGGGGGAGGGGAATATGGGAAGGGGGGATGTAGGGATGTGGGAGAGGGGATATGAGGATGGGGGAAGGGGAGGAGAATATGGGAAGGGAGGATATAGAAATATGGGGAGGGGAAATATGAGGACAGGGGAGGGAACATGGGGAGGGGGAATATGGGGATGGGAGTGGGGATATGGGGATGGAAGTGGGAATGTGGGATGGGGGGGGAATGTGGGGATGGGGAGTGTGGGGATGGAGGAGGGGAATATAGGAAAGGGAGATATAGGGATGGGGGAGAGGAATATGGGGAGGAGGAATATGAGGATGGGGGAGGGGAACATGGGGAGGGGGAATATGGGGATGGGGGAATATGGGGATGGGGGGAATATGGGGATGGGGGAATATGGGGATGGGGGAATATGGGGATGGGGGAGGGGAATAGGGAAGGGGGGAATTGGGGGATATAGGGAGAGGAATATGGGGAGAGGGGATATGGCCCATATGGGGAGGGGAATATGGGAATGGGTGGATAGGGAGAGGGGAATATGGGGAGGGGAATATGGGGAATATGGGGAGGGGAAGGGGAAGGGGGGGATGGGGGGATGGGGGGTATGGGGATGGGGGAATATGGGATGGGGGTGGGGATGGAGGAGGGGAATATAGGAATATAGGGATGGGGGAGAGGCGAATATAGGGAGGAGGAATATGAGGATGGGGGGAGGGGAACATGGGGAGGAGGGGGAATGTGGGGATGGGTGGGGATGGGGATATGGGGATGGGGAATGTGGGGACAGAGGATATGGGGATGAGGCCCATGAGGGAGGGGAACATGGGGAGGGGGAGGGAAATATGGGAAGGGAGGATATAGGGATGGGGGAGGGGAATATGGGGAGAGAGGATATGGGGAAGGAGGATATGGGGAGGGAGGAGGAGGAGGAGAATGTGAAGGGGGATGTAGGGATGGGAACATGGGGAAGGTGGATATGGGGATGGGGGAGAGGGAGGGAATATAGGGATCGGGGATATAGGGATCAGGGAGGGGGGAGGGGAACATAGGGGGGGATATGGAGGGGGAAGTGGAACATAGGGTGGAGGGATAAGGGGATGGGGGGGGGAATATAGGAAGGGGATATAGGGATAGGGGAGAGGAATATGGAGAGGAGGAATATGAGGATGGGGGAGCTGAACATGGGGAGGGGGAGGGTAATATGGGAAGGGAGGATATAGGGATGGGGGAGGGGGGAGGGGAATATGGGGAGGGAGGATATGGGGAAGGGGGGGAATATGGGAAGGGAGGATATAGGGATGGGGGAGATGAATATAGGGAGGGTGAATATGAGGATGGGGGAGGGAAACAAGGGGAGGGGGAATGTGGAGGTGAATGTGAGGATAGGTGCAGGGAATGTGGGGATGAGGAATATAGGGATGAGTAATATGAGGATGAGGGATACGGGGAGGAGAATATGAGAAGGGGGGATATTGGGAAGAGAAATATGGGGAGGGGAAATATGAGGACAGGGGAGGGGAACATGGGGAGGGGATGGGGAATCTGGGGAATCTGGGGATGGAGGATATGGGGATGAGGGATATGGGGATGAGGGATATGGGGATGAGGGATATGGGGATAGAGGGAAACATGCAGATGGGGAATTATAGGATGGGGGGAATATGAGGGTAGTGTTGGAGGTGTTCAGTTTTAGACTGATCCAAACCCAAACCAGGTTTGAACTGAATTCAAACCATTAAAATCTGTTTGGGTTTGGAGAATCCTGGCTTAAACTCAATAGTTTGGTTTCTGTTTGGGACCTCTAAAGCCATTCCAAACTGATTAAGAACAAGTGCTTTATAATTGTTCAATCAACAGCTAAATGTAATTTAAACTAGGTTTGAACTGAATCAAACTGATTATTG
Source organism: Lactarius pseudohatsudake (assembly GCA_021525015.1). Lineage (NCBI taxonomy): Eukaryota > Fungi > Basidiomycota > Agaricomycetes > Russulales > Russulaceae > Lactarius > Lactarius pseudohatsudake. The sequence continues at coordinate 51,188 of JAKELH010000155.1, forward strand.
AGCAATGTAAAACATGTATTTTTAAATGGTTTGGAACAGTTAGTTAAGGTTCAGTTTGGACAGATTCAGATCAAATGAGTTTTCACCAATGGCCCAAACTGAACCAAACTAAACTTTCCCATCATCACTAACTTGAACAGCTCTGAACACTTACTGGTTTTACATCTCTCTGATACCTTATTGTTGAGATCAAGCCTGAAATGTTGCTGGAACAGACAACCCAAGGCCAGACCGATCAATTATGTGATCAATAAATTACCATAGAATAACTGGATAATAACCAGAACCTGCAGAGATAGGAGCATAAGCTCTACTCCATACTCTCACATATTCACTCTCCTCACACTCACTTAAGTCATCAGATCACACAAATCACTAAAAGTGGTAGTAAACATATGGCGCAATCCTAGGATACAGGTCCTACATCTGTTAGACACAGTAGCTGTTCAGAGCTGTTTGGAGTGTCCTTGAACAGCTTCAAACAGCTCTGAACACCTACTGCATAGTGTTGGGGAAGTTCGGTTTGGTTCGGTTTGGGGCCATTTTGGCCAAACTGGAAACCAAACTGATTAGAATTTGCCCAAACTGAACCCAAACTGAACCAAACTGCTCCAAACTGTTCCAAACTGAACCAAACCATTCCAAACTGTTTCAAACTGATTAAGAATAAGTGTTTTAAATTGGTCTTTAATCAGTTCGGTCCAGTTCAGTTTGGTTCAAACTCGGTTCAAACCACTTAAGGAACCACTTAAGACCTTGGTTTGAGGCAAAATCAATTGATTTTGTTCAAATTCATCAGTTAAGACTTTGTTTCAAATTGTTTGAGACCAAAAACCATTGATTTTGGTTCAAATTTGGTTTAAATTCAGTTTGGTTTGGTTCAAACTGAGTTTGAACCAAACCAAACCACTTATTGAGCACTTATAAAATATTTTTTAATATCTTTTCTTAATCAGTTTGGTTTGGTTTGAACTGGGTTTGGGACCCCCAAACTGGAAACCAAACCATTCGGTTTGAGCCAGGATTCTCCAAACCCAAACCATTTTAAACAGTTTGGGTTTGGTTCAAACCCGGTTTGGGTTGGTCTGAGACCAAACTTCCCCAACACTACTACTGCAATTACAGATGCCCCCTAGCGAGCTAACAAGTAAAGGACCAATTCAAGAACAAAGGGAATTCCATAGAGGCATGTGGAAGTCAGATGTGAATGGAAACAGCCTAAATGGGGTGCAAAATGGAAGTGTACATCAGAATGAGAAGTGCAAGATAAGAACAGGAACATAAGGGTGGGTGTGTGATTGTCTACTATGGGAGATTCAAGATGAAAAGGGTGAAAATTGTAACAGTCTGAGTGCAGTGGCCATAGGACCTGCCCTAGAGAGTTCCAGATTCATGAAAAGGGGCCTGGGCTCTCTGCCAAATCTAAGTGATCTGATCAACCATTCCCAAGTTATTTAACTGGCTCCAAGATCTGCTCAGGCTGCTCAGCTGGAGTGTTACCAAGCTGGTTAAATAACTCAGGAATTGAACATCAGATCACCTAGAGTTGGCAGAGCACACCCCAGCTTATGAGGGGGTCTACGTCTCCCAATATTTTCATAGTTTTAGCTATTTTATTTCTTGATATTTTAATAGTGTTTGCTTGAGCTGCACTTATCACTGTGCAATTCAAATGACAATAACTTGAAAACTACTGATCAGATAGCTTATAGTTGGCATAGGACCCCTTTACTTCTGATCTGATCTAGCTCCATAAATATTTTCACATTTTTAGCTATTTTATTTTCTAAGATATCAGGTAGTTGGCTACACAAATTGACTTGGATAAAAAATGATGTTCAAGACCCGGGCGACTTCCGGGCTGAAGTTTAATTTGTGGCGTGGGGAAGTACGCCACGTGGCCAGGTGGCGCAACTTGTTCGAACTTCAACCTACCTTTCTGCCCCCTCTTCCACCTCCTCCTTCCACCTCACGGCAAAAACGAAGACGCACGGGCAAGTACGGAAGAGTCAGACGACTTGGGCACAGGCCACCCCGCCGCCGTCGCCAAAGTTAGGTGGGGGTTTTTTTTTCTCTTGTCGCTAACCCGTGCGGGCTGCAGGACAGTGGCTCGTCATCTCCATCTCAAAGGCTACCTGCGCTGGACTCATTAGATAAGTCCCTTTCTCTTTTCTTTTTTACACTGACGAAGGACTGACCCCTCCCTTCGCGCGCACGCACAGGCCACCCCACTCGCCTGCCCCCGTCTCGAGACACGCAACCGCCGGCATTGTGCCCCTCAACACGCCCGACTCGGACGCCGCCACCTCGACACCGACTCTCGACACCTCCCCCAACTACCCCGACGCACGTGCCGTCGCCCTCTACCGCCGCTGCCTCGACCGCCACCACCACCGCTACCAAGTACCACCCACCCATGCCAGCAACGACACCACAACAACGACCCGCTCGTCCCGCAACCCGCCACGCCACATCAACTAGCATCACCACCGCTACCGACCACCACTCACGCCAGCAACGCCACCGCCGCATCAACCCGATCCGCCGCACCGCCATCAACGCCGCCACCGTATCGACTCCACGCGCCACGCCACCCACGCCAGCAACGCCGCCGCCGCATCAACCCGACCCGCCGCCGCCCCGACTCCACGCGCCACGCCACCGCCCTCGCCCTCACACCCATACTGCTTAACCCCTCTGGCCCGACCTCGTCCTATAGTATTAGTAGTTTTATATACTTTTATTAAATAAATGAATATACTTATTTTATTGTCCTTTAATTGCTGTGTGAAATTAAATTTAAATTGATTCGGGAATTTGTTGTGACTGTCACTTGACTATGAAATGACTACAAAGTGACTATGGATGACTTGACTACGATATGACCATATAGTGACTAAGAAATGACCATAGATTATGCAAGAAAACTGACTAATAATTGACTACCAATTGACTATAGTTGGTCATAAAGTAGTCAAATTATAGTCGAAAAAAACGACATGTAGTCAATTGGTAGTCAATTGACTACCACCTGACTAATATCTGACTAATATCTGACTACTGGCCGACTTTTCTTTTTTACTGAGTGTGACCCGACCCGCCTAGACCCTGTCATGTGACCAGTAGCCTGTAGCCTGGCAGTGACATCATACCCTATGCCCTGTGCTTCTCGGAGGTTCCAGCACCTTCCAGGACATTCCATAGCAACCCTGTACCCTGACCCAGTGCCCTATGCGCTGGCAGACCCTTGACCCTGTGCGCTGGCATTACTACCAGCGAGGAGACTCTGTACATTTACAGTGCTGGCCTTATTGCCAGCGAACCGCGACTCCCTGTATATAAGGCTCAGTAGAATGGCTGGTTGTCGCCATTCTAGTTATTGTCCATTTCCTGCCACTCTTGTCCCTTCCTCTCAGCTTGCCTGTGTGCCAGCTCCCTCTCTCCTCCTTGTCTTCCACCTGAGTAAATCCTTGAGGACTTGTAGCACGGCGACCACGCATGTGGCGGCACCCTCTGTCTGCACTCCAAGACAGGTCAGCCTCTCCTTGTCGACTTGTGAGTACTGTCAGTTCAGCTGCACCCCCCATTCCACCGCCTCCAGCCCGAACGTCCCGGCAGGGACGTAACACTTGGGGCTATTCTGCGCCTCACTTGGCAGTACAGACACACTGCACATGACCTCCCCTGCTCACGCATTCCTCCCAACAGGTGACCAGTGACCTCCCACGACTTCCCGCACTCACACGCGATACATACACCTTATGCCACACCACACTCCTGCAGTGTGTGTGTGTACTGAGAACTTGAAGCCATTCCTTAAGTTCCTTCCCTGTCCCTCGCACGCGGGCATTGCTGCACTGCTCAAGCTGCAAATCATCTGCAACTTTAGCATTTAAATCATCTCTAAAATTAAAATTAGATATGATTAGTTACTTAGACAGATGGTTTCTGTAATGGATCTGCAAAATCACAGGACCTTTGGCGCCGAGTCACCAACTGGCATGGTCTGGGCATGCATGTGCGGCTGGTGTGACCATGTGAAGACAGCCCTAATGGCAATGATAGCAAGGAAGACCACAATGTTGACAACAGTGAGGACAATCACGACACGATGGTGGACAGCCACAATGACAGAGTGACATGGAGGCGGCGATGACAATCACAGGGTGATGGCAGCAGCGGCAACAACGACCACAACCTGGCGACCACAGTCCATGACAATGCTAATGGTGCAGGTCCAAGGGGCCTCTGCTGCCCACCTGCCCTATGGTGCCCCTGCCGCCCCCAATGCAGCAATCACAGTTGCATTGCACCTGACCCAGTGACAGCAAGACTCACACTGTGGATGAGGAAGACACCTGTGATTGGCACATGAACCGCATCCAAGCAATCACAACGCACACGGATGACTGAGGACAGTCACAATCTCAGTGAGGAGGAGATGATACACCTGGTCTCTCCCTGAGCCCTGAAAAGGCACTTTTTGGACTTCCTAGATCTGCTTCCTTCACTCACACTCTCCTGCACTCACTCATGCTTTCTTGTGCTTTCCCACTCTTTCCCTTGTGCTTTCCTGTGTTCTCCTGCACTTTCTAAGTGCCACATTCACGCACTTCGCCACTTTCCTGCGCTTTGTGTGCGTGGCTTTCCACTCACTCCAGACCATTCCCTTTGCATTTTACCTTTCCCCTGTTTATCTAATGCACCCCATTACTTATCTTACTTTCCTTAGTATATAGCTCATGTATTTACAACCTTACACACCAGATTCTAATAGTAGACTTCTCCTCTCTCAGTTTTCAGACTTTTGAGCTCAGTGTAGCTCACTCCTTGCATTCCCCAGTGTGCCACACTTGCATGTGGCCTTAGCAACTCCAGCGAGGTGTGTTTCCGACCCCAGTGGCCACTCATACCAAGATTTGCACCGTGCCAAAGTGTGCCAGTGCATGACCATTTCTGACCACTCACAACCAACCAGCCCCATTTCCCCTCCCAACCTCAGGGCACTATTCCTTCTACACCAACATGTCCGTGACCGCTGTGGATACATATATAAACCCTCGCACCCCATGGAGGCTGTGCAACCACTCATGACACTTCACACCCCCCAAATCCTGCACAATCTTAGACTGTTTCCTAACACTTAGGGACAGTTTAGTGTATCAGTGGGGCAATGACAAAGTCATGATGATGGTGAACACAATGGCAATGATGACGGTGCAACAACAGTGGCTGCAGTGGCACATAATGGTTCGGAGTGACTTCCATTACTCATGGGCTGACCGACGGTGAGAGTCTTTTATATGTCATGGGCCAGCCGACATCGGCCGACGCCTGAGATTTCTTCCGAGACTCATGGGCCAACCAATGTCGGCTCAGAGACATTTATTCCGGAGTTGTACTCCGAAGGAGTATTCCTGAGACTGCACAGGCATTTCCAGGTGTCAAGAAATCATTGCTCCAGAGCTGGATTCTGGAGGAAACACTCTGAGATTATGTGTGCATAATGGAATGTATAAACATGTGCACGTCCGAGGAATATTGCACATGTTCTGGAGGAACAACTCCGAAACACTCCAAGATTATGAGGGTGTAACAGAGTATGCAGGTCTGAGGAATGTTACACATGTTCTGGAGGAACAACTTGAACTCAAAACCACTCCGAGACTATGAGGATATAATGGAGTGTATAAACATGTGCAGGTCCGAGGAATACTCCACATCTGCTGGAGGAACAACTCTGAAACACTCCGAGATTATGAGGATATAATGGTGTGTATAGACATATGCAGGTCCGAGGACGGTTACAGATGTTCTGGAGGAACAGCTCTGAAACACTCCGAGATTATGAGGGCATAACGGAGTGTATAAATATGTGCAGGTCTGAGAAATGTTGCACATGTTCTGGAGGAACAACTCTGAAACACTCCGAGATTATGAGGGCATAACGGAGTGTATAGATATGTGCAGGTCCAAGAAATGTTGCACATGTTCTGGAGGAACAACTCTGAAACACTCCGAGATTATGAGGGCATAATGGAGTGTACAAACATGTGCAGGTCCGAGAAATGTTACACATGTTCTGGAGGAACAACTTTGAAACACTCCGAGATTATGAGGATATAATGGAGTGTATAGACATGTGCAGGTCCAAGAAATGTTGCACATGTTCTGGAGGAACAACTCTGACACACTCCAAGATTATGAGGGTGGAATGGAGTGTATGAACATGTGCAGCTGTCCAAGGTATGTTATAAATGTTCTGGAGGAACACAATCAAGTTTATGAGGGTGCAACAGAGTGTATATACATATGCAGGTGTCTGAGGGATGTTCTGGACTTGGAGGAACAACTCCAAGATTATGTGCATATAAATGAGTGTATAAACATGTGTGGGGTGTCTAACAAATACTATTCTAGATATTGATTCGGAAGGAAACACTCTAATATTATATGGATGTAATGGGGGTCTGGGTAGAACTGTGTGCAGGTGACCAACATGTAACATTAGAAGGAACAACTCTCAGATCACTTGAGTGTCTGGACAACATATAAAGGTGTCCAAAGAATGTTCCTTGTATAGTCTACTAGTATATGGAGGAACAACTTCAAGACTAATTAAATATGTACAAGTCTTTGACATCATACATGGAACACCTCCACCACCCAATTGGCCTACAGAAGAGTTTAATCATGTCTAGATGTTCAGCGAAAGTGATTAATGAATGTATGTAAAGATGGTTGAGTGCAGCTCCCTGACCACTGGATGTGTCAAGCAGTCACGAAAAATGTTTATGTAATATTCCGAAATGAAAGGAATTGACACATAATGTTCCTTGTGCCTCACCAATCAGACTAACAGCTAATAATAGAGCAAGGTCATGTATTCTCACTAAGAAATATGGAGTGTAATTGTTATAATAACGAGAGAACAGTCATATTCTTTAGACAACACCCACATAATCTCGGAGTTGTTCCTCCAGAACATGTGTAACATTCCTCTGACTGACACATGTTTATACACTCTGTTGTGCCTTCATACTAATCTTGGAATATTTCAGACTTGTTCCTCCAGAACATGCAACATTTCTTGGACCTGCACATGTTTATACACTCCGTTATGCCCTCATAATCTCGGAGTGATTCAGAGTTGTTCCTCCAGAACATGTGTAACATTTCTCGGACCTGCACATATCTATACACTCCGTTATGCCCTCATAATTTTGGAGTGTTTCAAAGTTGTTCCTCCAGAACATGTGCAACAGTCCTCGGACCTGCACATGTCTATACACTCCATTATATCCTCATAATCTTGGAGTGTTTCAGAGTTGTTCCTCCAGAACATGTGTAACATTTCTCGGACCTGCACATGTTTGTACACTCCATTATGCCCTCATAATCTCGGAGTGTTTCAGAGTTGTTCCTCCAGAACATGTGTAACGTTCCTTCCTGGACGTTAGACTCGACTTGAGTCACGTATGCCTGTTTGCTGTGGCAACCGCGTTGCAAGGCGTAGGGGCGTTCGATGATCGTCGATTATGGCAGATAGAGGCAAAGTGGACAGTGGCGGGACAGACTCCGAGGGCGCACTGAAGATGATGAAGGTGGAGGGACGGGTCTCCGAGGTCACACCAGCGAGCGAGAGGTGATCGATGTGGTTATTCGCAGAGTGGATAGCGCAGTACTACTGGCCCGGCTCCAAAGGGGAAGGTATTCACAAAGATATCAAGCTACCGCTCTAAGGCGCAAGTAGCTGTCTACTTATAGTACTTAGGGGAACTTTGAAGCTCAGCCCTAACTCCGAAACCCTAATACGAGTGGCCAATGGCATAAGGTCCTCGATGGGTATCAGTCATCTGTCCATACAGTAGTCAGCGGTCATCAGTCATCCGCTATGTATCTCAGTCATCCGAATCTCGATTCGTACCGTATTGCATCAGAGGCGAGACCAGTCCGGGCACAGGCTCATCCGGACTCTTCTGGACGAGTCGAGGCAGGTCACATGCCAGGGTCACGTGACGGCCGTTCTTCAGGACCTATTCCCAAGGCTCCTGGCAGCGGTTCTGAGGCGGGGAGGGGGATCGATCGCTCACCAGGCGTCCCGCCCTCGCGGTATCCTCTAGAGCTTCTATTGCTGCCCATACTCTCTCCTGTACGCGTGGGTTTTCTTCAGCTTGCCAATCCCACCAAGGGTCTTCAGGCGTGTTGGCCGACTCCACAAAGGGGATATCGGCGGTTGGCGTGTAGTCGCGTGGCGAGTCACGTGCCGGTGAGGGCGAAACCGTGACAACATGTGCAACATTTCTCGGACCTGCACATATTTATACACTCTGTTATGCCCTCATAATCTCGGAGTGTTTCAAAGTTGTTCCTCCAGAACATGTGTAACATTCCTCAGACCTGCACATGTCTATACACTCTATTATATCCTCATAATCTCGGAGTGATTCAGAGTTGTTCCTCCAGAACATGTGCAACATTTCTCAGACCTGCACATATCTATACACTCCATTATGCCCTCATAATCTCAGAGTGTTTCAAAGTTGTTCCTCTAGAACATGTGTAACATTCCTCAGACCTGCACATGTCTATACACTCCATTATATCCTCATAATCTCGGAGTGATTCAGAGTTGTTCCTCCAGAACATGTGCAACATTTCTCAGACCTGCACATATTTATACACTCCGTTATGCCCTCATAATCTTGGAGTGTTTCAGAGCTGTTCCTCCAGAACATCTGTAACCATCCTCGGACCTGCACATGTCTATACACGCCATTATATCCTCATAATCTCAGAGTGATTCAGAGTTGTTCCTCCAGCAGATGTGGAGTATTCCTCTGACCTGCACATGTTTATACACTCCATTATATCCTCATAGTCTCAGAGTGGTTTTGAGTTCAAGTTGTTCCTCCAGAACATGTGTAACATTCCTCAGACCTGCACACTCTGTTACACCCTCATAATCTCGGAGTGTTTCGGAGTTGTTCCTCCAGAACATGTGCAATATTCCTCGGACCTGCACATGTTTATACATTCCATTATGCACACATAATCTCAGAGTGTTTCCTCCAGAATCCAGCTCTGGAGCAATGATTTCTTGACACCTGGAAATGCCTGTGCAGTCTCAGGAATACTCCTTCAGAGTACAACTCCAGAATAAATGTCTCCAAGCCGACATTGGTTGGCCCATGAGTCTCGGAAGAAATCTCAGGCGTCGGCCGATGTCAGCTGGCCCATGACATATAAAAGACTCTCACCGTCGGTCAGCCCATGAGTAATGGAAGTCACTCCGAACCATTGGCTGGCAGTGGTGATGACAGCAGCAACATTAAAGATAAATATTAGCATCTCCCCTGTAGTATTTACACACCAAATATTGAATTCTGATGTACTTCCCTGGTCTTTTCTTTTCATGGGATTCTCTAATTTTGACCCCTTCACCATTCTTATGGATGGTTTAAGACTTAAGTTAGTACTTAATGTGATTTGTGACCAATCAATGTCCCAATACTGCGGTGGCTGGTGGCCTGGTCACATGACCTTGGTGGTGAAGTCATGCAGAAACATGGTTGACTGCCAAAATCTGCAAAGTCAGAAAATACATTGACAGGGCAATGTGGCACTGAGATGGTGCATCAGGTGCATTGATATTAGGGTGGCCCAGTGGGTACCCATGATGGGTATATTACTTCTGAAATGTCAAACCCAGATCCTTGAGGATCCATCACTATGAGTGGATCTAGATCCATGGATCCTGTTCATGGTGGGTATTCACATAATGACGCAAATAAATGACGATATTTTCATGAAAGCCCATGTGCAATTCTGCCGGGTGCGTTGGCAGAACCCATGTGGGCCCATTGTAGAAATAAAGTGTACATATACGCGTGGGCCCATGATACTATTTTGTAAACAATCTCGGATGGGCCTATAAGTCACTGGTATAAATACCTGACGAACAGGTGGGGCCCTCATCACAAGCACAGCTAGTAGGACAGCTGCTGACCGAACCGCATGTATGGGCCTGCGATTCATATGTATATATTCTGCCGATGAGCTTGAATTGGCCCATTGCGCTGATGGGCACATCCTGCCGACAAGTTTGCCTTGGCCCATGGTGCTTATGCATACATCCTGCCGAAAAGCTTGTAATGGCCCATTGTGCCAATGTGCCAAATCTGCCAACAAGCTTCAATTGGCCCATGGTGCTCATGCGTATATCATGCCGAAAGGCTCGTATTGGCCCATGGAAGTCATATGCATATTCTGCCGACAAGCTCGTATTGGCCCATGGCAATCATATGCGTATTCTTCCGACAAGCTTGAATTGGCCCATGGTACCCATGTGCATATCCTGCCGAAAGGCTTGTAGCGGCCCATGGCAATCATATGCGTATTCTGCCAACAAGCTTGTATTGGCCCATTTTGCCCATGCACATATCCTGCCGAAAGGCTTGAATTGGCCGATGGCAGTCATATGCGTATTCTGCCGACATGCTTGTATTGGCCCATTCTGCCCATGTGCATATCCTGCCGAAAGGCTCGTATTGGCCCACAGAAATCATAGGTGTATTCTGCCGACATGCTTGTATTGGCCCATGGTACCCATGCGCATATCCTGCCGAAACGCTCGTAGTGGCCTATGGCAATCATATGTGTATTCTGCCGACAAGCTCGTATTGGCCCATGGTACTCATGTGCATATCCTGCCGAAAAGCTCGTATTGGCCAATGGCAATCATATGCGTATTCTACCGACAAGCTTGTATTGGCCCCTTTTGCTCATGCACATGTCCTGCCGAAAAGCTCGTATTGGCCCATGGCAGTCATATGTGTATTCTGCCGACATGCTTGTATTGGCCCATTCTGCCCATGGGCATATCCTGCCGAAAGGCTCGTATTGGCCCATGGAAATCATATGCGTATTCTGCCTACATGCTTGTATTGGCCCATGGTACCCATGCGCATATCCTGCCGAAAAGCTTGTAGTGGCCCATGGCAATCATATGTGTATTCTTCCGACAAGCTCGTATTGGTTCATGGCACTCATGTGCATATCCTGCCGAAAAGCTCGTATTGGCCAATGGCAATCATATGCGTATTCTGCTGACAAGCTTGTATTGGCCCATTCTGCCCATGCGCATATCCTGCCGAAAAGCTCATATTGGCCCATGGCAGTCATATGTGTATTCTGCCGACAAGGTTGTATTGGCCCATTCTGCCCATGCGCATATCCTTCCGAAAGGCTCGTATTGGCCTATGGAAATCATATGTGTATTCTGCCAACATGCTTGAATTGGCCTATGGTACCCATGTGCATATCCTGCTGAAAAGCTTGTAGTGGCCCATGGCAATCATATGTGTATTCTGCCGACAAGCTCGTATTGGCCCATGGCACTCATGTGCATATCCTGCCGAAAAGCTCGTATTGGCCAATGGCAATCATATGCGTATTCTACCAACAAGCTTGTATTGGCCCATTTTGCTCATGCGCATGTCCTGCCAAAAAGCTCATATTGGCCCATGGCAGTCATATGTGTATTCTGCCGACATGCTTGTATTGGCCCATTCTGCCCATGTGCATATCCTGCCGAAAGGCTCGTATTGGCCCACAGAAATCATATGTGTATTCTGCCGACATGCTTGTATTGGCCCATTCTGCCCATGTGCATATCCTGCCGAAAGGCTCGTATTGGCCCACAGAAATCATATGTGTATTCTGCCGACATGCTTGTATTGGCCCATTCTGCCCATGTGCATATCCTGCCGAAAAGGTCGTAGTGGCCCATGGCAGTCATATGTGTATTCTGCCGACATGCTTGTATTGGCCCATGGTACCCATGCGCATATCTTGCCGAAAAGCTTGCAGTGGCCAATGGCAATCATATGTGTATTCTGCCGACAAGCTCGTATTGGCCCATGGCAGTCATATGTGTATTCTGCCAACAAGGTTGCGTTGGCCCATTCTGCCCATGCACATATCCTTCCAAAAGGCTCGTATTGGCCTAGGGAAGTCATATGCATATTCTGCCGACATCCTTGTATTGGCCCATAGTACCCATGCGCATATCCTGCCGAAAAGCTTGTAGTGGCCTATGGCAATCATATGTGTATTCTGCCGACAAGCTCATATTGGCCCATGGCACTCATGTGCATATCCTGCCAAAAAGCTCGTATTGGCCAATGGCAATCATATGTGTATTCTGCCGACAAGCTTGTATTGGCCCATTTTGCCCATGCGCATATCCCGCTGAAAAGCTCGTAGTGGCCCATGGCAGTCATATGTGTATTCTGCCGACATGCTTGTATTGGCCCATGGTACCCATGTGCATATCCTGCCGAAAAGCTTGCAGTGGCCAATGGCAATCATATGTGTATTCTGCCAACAAGCTCGTATTGGCCTACTGTGCCCAAGTGCATATCCTGCCAAAGGCTCGTATTGGCCTATGGCAGTCATATGTGTATTCTGCCAACAAACTTGGATTGGCCCATGGTACCCATGCACATATCCTGCCAAAAGCTTGCAGTGGCCAATGGCAATCATATGTGTATTCTGCCGACAAGCTCGTATTGGCCCATGGCAGTCATATGTGTATTCTGCCGACAAGGTTGCATTGGCCCATTCTGCCCATGGGCTCGTATTGGCCTATGGAAATCATATGCATATTCTGCCGACATGCTTGTAGTGGCCTATGGCAATCATATGTGTATTCTGCCGACAAGCTCGTATTGGCCCATGGCACTCATGTGCATATCCTGCCGAAAAGCTTGTATTGGCCAATGGCAATCATATGCGTATTCTGCCGACAAGCTTGTATTGGCCCATTTTGCCCATGTGCATATCCTGCTGAAAAGCTCGCAGTGGCCCATGGCAGTCATATGTGTATTCTGCCGACATGCTTTTGGCCCATGGTACCCATGCGCATATCCTGCCAAAAGCTCGTATTGGCCGATGGCAATCATATGTGTATTCTGCTGACAAGCTTGTATTGGCCTACTGTGCCCAAGTGCATATCCTGCCAAAGGCTCGTATTGGCCTATGGCAGTCATATGTGTATTCTGCCAACAAACTTGGATTGGCCCATGGTGCTCATGCGCATATCCTTCCAAAAGGTTCATATTGACCCATGGTACCCATGTGCATATCCTGCCGAAAAGCTTGTAGTGGCCCATGGCAATCATATGCGTATTCTGCCGACAAGCTTATATTGGCCCATGGTACCCATGCACATATCCTGCCGAAAGGCTTGTATTGGCCCATGGTTTTACGATCAAGCGGTGGACTCGCAGATTCGCTGCTACCACTTTGTCGTACAAGAGTCGGGGCGGGCTAACGGGCCGGGTTGCTGACAAAGCGCGAGAGCGGTGACCTGCACACTGCAGGGGAGAGGACAAGGGGAGAATGGCAATAGCACTTGAATTCACAGAGAACAAGACTAGAACGAGGGAATACAGAGTAAACTACAAGTCTTTAAGTACCATTTACAATAATCTCTTTTCCTGTGGTTTTTCTATGTTTTTCCAGGGACGCGTAAGTATGAGACTAAATATAGCACTACTGGTGAGCTGGCAGGAAATCTAGAACAGAAGCAAGACTCAAGATAATTCTGAGAGAAACGGAAGTAGAAGAAAAAAAAACATGAAACAATTGATGTGATCGATGGCACGATCTGTGATCGTGACACATGGCAATCATATGCGTATTCTACCGACAAGCTTGTACTGGCCCATGGTACCCATGCGCATATCCTGCTGAAAAGCTTGTGTTGGCTGATGGCAAACATATGCATATTCTGCCGATAAGGCTGTTTGGCCCATGGTACCATTTGCATATCCCGCCGAACGGCTTGCATAGGCCCACGGCAATCATATGCTTATTCTGCCGACATGCTTGTATTGGCCCATTCTGCCCACACGCATATCCTGCCAAAAGGCTTGTATTGGCCCATGGCAATCATATGCGTATTCTGCCGACACTTCCCACGCGTCTTCCCCGGCCAATGGCCCCACTTTACAAGCTTTGTCTTGTGTAGACATAAAACGTCCCACCTCATGTACGCTGCGCCCAAGCTATTGTCTTGGCGTCATTCATATATGTTTAACACCTACAGGTAGTTGATGGTCCTCCGCTCACCCGGATTTCTCATGCGTTTTGCAACTCATCTAAAGTGCTGTCCCCAACCGTGTACTGCTCTTCTCATGATGCCCTGTCTGCGTCAAAACAACATGAGCCGATCTTTTAGATTAAGTAGATGTGACTGGCAAGAGAAGACAATTGAGGGTCTGAAATTGGTTTTCCGGTACGGTATGTGACCAGTGCTGTCAAGGATTTCCTGTTACAGGAAATTCTTTACAGCGCCGGTCTCATATGGTACTGGGAAACCAATGAGGAGCTGGTAAGGATAAAACGGGAGGTAGCGGTTTCGAACCTGCGAAAGTTCTCGTCAGGGGGCTACCGCTACCCCGACCGCTACACCATCTGATTACACTTAGAGTACTACCCGTCTTATGACCTATCAAGGAAGTTGGCACGTGCGACAGCAACACCGTCGGCCGGCAAGGCGCGACCCTTAATAGACTGGTTGCGAAGAAGGGGAAACAACAAGTGGGGAGGGAGGGGTACTTCTCGCTCGGCAATGGCCAGCTATGGCTCCCACAGGATGTAGTGACAGCATATACCCTTTCGGGGTCAAACTGCGCATTTCCGTACTCATATGCTCCCCACGGTAGTATGCGTATTCTGCCGACAGGCTTGTATTGGCCCAATGCACCTACATGCACATCTGCCGACAAGCTTGCATTGGTCTATGGCAGCCATATGTGTATTCTGCCGACGAGCTTCAATTGGCCCATGGTGCTCATGTGCATATCTTGCCGAAAGGCTTGTATTGGCCCATGGCAATCATATGTGTATTCTGCTGACAAGCTTGTATTGGCCCATTCTGCCCATGCGTATATCCTGCCGAAAAGTTCGTATTGGCCCATGGCAATCATATGTGTATTCTTCTGACAAGCTGTTTGACCCATTGTGCCTATGCACAAAATCTACTGACAAGCTCATATTCGCCCATGGCAATCATATGTGTATTCAGTCGACAAGTATGCATTGGCCCATGGTGCTCATGTGAATGTTTTGCCAACAGGCTTGTATTGGCCCATTGCACCTATGTGAGAAATCTGCCGACGAACCTGTATTGGCCCATGGGGATCATATGCTGACGAGCTTGTATTGGCCCAATGTGCCCATCCTGCCAAGAAGCTCGTATTAGCCCATGGTGCTCATGTGAGTACTCTGCCGAGAAGTTTGTATTGGCCCATTGCACCCATGTGCGAAATCAGCCAACGAGCTTGTATTGGCCCATGGAACTCATATGCGTATTCTGCCGAAAAGCTTGTATTGGCCTATTGTGCCAGCTTGCACATCCTGCCAATGAGCCTGTATGGCCCCTGGTGCCAGCCTGGGTATTTCGCCGACAAGGTTGTATTGGCCCATGGTGCCCATTTGCATATCCTGCCAAAATTCTTGTATTGGCCCATTACGCCCATTTGCGAAATCTGCAGAAGAGCTTGTTGTATTGGCCCATGGTGCCCATGTGAGAACCATTTCGACAAGTTGGCATTGGCCCATGATGCCCATGCAAGTATTCTGCCAACGATTTTGTATTTGCCCATTGTGCCCATGTGAATAATCTGCCGACGGACTTGTATTGGCCCATGGCAATCGTATGCGTATTCTGCCAAAATGCTTGTATTGGCCCATGATGCTCACTTGTGCATTCTGCCGACAAGCTTGTATTGGCCTATTGTGCCCATGTGTAAAATCTGCCGACGAGCTTGCATTGGCCCATGGCGCTCATATACATAATCTGCCGCAAAGCTTGTATTGGCCCATTGTGCTGATGCACACATCCTGCCGACAAGGTTGTATTGTCCATTGTCCTCTTGCGCGTATTCTTCTGACAGGCTTATCTTGGCACATGGTGTTCATGTATGAATTCTGCTGAAAAGTTTGTATTGCCCCATGGTGCCTGCTTGCGTATTCTACCAAAAAGCTTATATTGGCCTATAGTTCCCATGCGTGCATCGAGCTGACAGGCTTGTATTGGCCTGTGGCACCCGTGTGTGTATTCTGCCAACAAGCTCCTATTGGCCCATTTTCTCACGTCTGTATGCTGCCGACAAACTTGTATTGGCCAAGGAGTGTAGCTATGGCCTTGACAGGTACCGCTTGAATGAACCCAGCAATTCTCATTTGTTGTTCTTCGGCGGCCTGCTGTTGACACGCTCTTGACTAGTGAGCTCTTCCAAGCACACTCATACTTTGTCTGGTCCAACGCCTTCACATTTATGCTATATCAGAGTTCAAGTATGCTACATGACGTTCTACATCTCGGCATCATCCAACTCCTCGATCACCTCATCTATCATCTCACTCATTTCCTTCTCCTCCTCGTAGATATACCAAATCTGGGAGTGGATTCGGCGAAGCCTTGATCCTTCGGCACGTAAGATGGCAACTTGAGTGCTCACATCAAATTCTTCTTGCTGTCGACAAACAGAACAGATAGTCAGTGTTTTCAAGATGTGTGGAGGAATATGTGGCGCACCGGTGCCAGCTCAGCCTGCCGCACAGGAGGGTGCTGTGCTTGCACCTGAAGCACCTCTTGGATTCTTCTACCCTGACCCTCCGACAGTTGAGAGTTGCCGGGAGACGGGGCATACCCGCCCCAATTTTCAGCTGTATTTACAGAGTTAGATGTGTTATTTAATCAGTCAAAATAGTCCTCACAGTGTGCTGCCGAAGGGATTTCTACGGGCTCTCCACCCTCGGTAGGCAGGGCCAAGTCTGTCCCAAAGCCCTCCTCTGGCAACCCATCCTGTTGAGACAGTGCGGCGCCTGCCCCCAGACCCCGAACCCTAGGTGTAACGCCGTCACTGGTGTTAGTCCGACTTGGACTTCGCAAGGGCGTAGAACGACTTAGCGGACGTCGCGACTCGTATAGTCACGTGATGATAACACACGGTCCTGTTAGACACGCGGTTAGGAAGGGCACTAGGGCTTGATCCACTAGGCATAAACGATGGAAGACGACTTCCTCTGCTAGAGGCAAGCGAACGACGAGTCCGAGAAGAAGGAGACACTGAAGAAGAGACAGGAACGTGGTGACGATTCAAGAAGACCAAGATGGCGAATCTTGGTCCTTGTGTGCTCCTATTTATACATGAAAGGGATAGCTTTAAAGCTCCCCTATGAACCCCGAGACGAGTCGCGTAAGTAGCTCGAACCCTACTACGACGATACTAGGAATGAGTCATGGTACACTAACATGTGATACCACGACCGCTGACTGATACGAGAAGTCCGTGACCGATTACTGCTTATGAGGGAGCCACAACCGTATTCGTAAGTGTCCACGACGAGAACCGTTACATCACCCCCTTTTCAGCTGCGACGCCCACGGCGCCGAACCGGTCCGACTCCTCCTATCCACCCCTGCTGCTTCTCCCCGATGCACTCTACGATGTCCGCCATCTCGAGGCGGAACTTGCTGCGGGCGAGCTCCCCTTTGATCTCGCCGAGCGCGAGGGCGAGGTGGTGGAGACGCTGCTTGACGCGCTCAGCCTCTTGTGTGTAGGATCGGAATCTGTGTAACTCAGCTTTGGCCGACACATCCCGCAACTCGTTCACCGCCATGTCCACCCGGTGCCGGTTGGCGTGCCCCACCGCGAACATGACCAGGTCCTCCGGCGCGTAATGAGGTTTACCGCGCTCGCGGACCATGGGCTCCGCATACAGCGGCTTCGAGTAGACCTTGTCGCTGTCGTCAACGAGGGCGATGACGCGGGGGTCGGCCGCCATCACCACCTGTACGTAGGCGGCTTGGCGCGTGATCCCCTGCGCGTCGGTGATGAGATAGTGGACGAAGTCGTCCGCTTTGTTGACTTTGTAGCCTACAGGAGGCTTGGCCGAGCTGCCAAGGCAGCGCTGCAGGCGTATGGTGGGGTGAAGCGGGGGTGCGTCGAGGCGGACATCTCCGCGGTAGATGGGGCGACCCAGCGAGTCGCACGCATAGGGGGTCTCGGTTGGTGCGTCAGAATCACGGGTGGTAAGAAGGTCGGGGTGCTCAGCTGGGTACCACTCCCTCAACTCGAGATCCGGCTGCTCGTACACTGCGCTTGCAGCATCGCAGTGAACGCGGCTCGACACTGCAGGACTTTCGTCCGTCGGGTCACCGCCGTCAATAGCTGCTCCCCCTTCCACTGCTGCGCGGTTGACTTCCAGTCCCGCGTACGCATCCACTCCTGCCAGTGCAGCGTCGCGGGCGTGGGCGTCTTCTTCTTCCGTCCGGTATTCGATTCGTACTGGGAGAGGTCGAGGTGAGGAAGTCTCACTGTCTAGGAGAGCTGCACGAAGCCGATGCACCTCGGCCTCGGTGAGGGGCGCGGCGTTGAGACGCTGCCCTTCCTCGGACATGAGCCAGTAGGTGGCGGGGTTGTTGGTGCCGTCGTGGTAGGTGGCCGGGAGGATGGAGGCGAGGGCGTCGACGAGCTCTTGATGGGTGACCGGTCCCGTGTTTCGGGCAACCTCGGCGAGGACGTTGGCGGCAGTGGGAAGAGACATGAGCAGGGAGGAGAGGAATCCAGTGTGAGGAGACGAGGGGGATGTTGTTCCTTGTCGAATCTGTGTCTCTTTTATGTGTTTCGTTGACTGGGTTCGACTCCGCTCGAAGTCCGCTATCGCGTCATCTGCGAATATGTCGTCCTTGTTGACCCACTGATTGTCCGAGTCGGAGTAACCTTTCCACTGCACGAGGTATTGCAGGCGTCTCCCTCTGCCAAACCGCCGAGCATCTAGAATCTTCTCGACCTCGTATTCCTCTTCTCCGTCAATAAGATCCGGTGGTGGGCGTTGGAAGTTCTTGCCGTGTATGGCCGTTTCTTTGTAGGGCGTGAGAAGATCGATGTGAAACACTGGATGAATGCTCCACTGCGTGGGAAGTTCTAGGCGATATGTGACAGGGGACATCACCTGAGAGATCTGAAAGGGGCCATGTCGCCGTGCTGCGAGTTTTGCTGTGGGCTGATTGGTGCGGAGATGACGCCCTTCTAACCAAACGTAATCCCCTTGTTCAAAACGGGGAGTGTCCTTGTGTTTGACCCACATCGCCTGGGCCTTCTTCATCAATTCCCAAGCTTCCATCCGTGCTTCTCGGAACTGTTCGAGTCTTTTGGTCACCTGTGGTATGGGCGACAGCTTATCCAACCAATCAGCGCGTGGGTCGTATCCCATGAGCAGCGAGAAGGGGGACTTCTTTGTTGACTCGTGGGGCCAATTGTTGTGCGCGAATTCCGCTATAGGGAGTAGGGGTGCCCAGTTATCTTGCTGCTCGTTGGCCCAGAAGCGCAGATACTGTTCCAGCCACTGATTGGTGCGTTCCGATTGTCCGTCGGTGCGTGGGTGATAAGCGGTTGAGATATTCTGCTGGATGCCTAAGATACGGCATAGTTCGCGTGTGAACTTCGACGCGAACCGGGGGTCTCGGTCGCTGATAATTTTGGACGGTAGTCCGAACCTTCGGAATACATGAGTGACGTACAGGGCGGCCGTTCCCTCTGCACTTATCTCTTCTCTGCAGGGAATGAATATGGACGCTTTCGAGCAGTCG
This sequence comes from Lactarius pseudohatsudake, assembly GCA_021525015.1. Lineage (NCBI taxonomy): Eukaryota > Fungi > Basidiomycota > Agaricomycetes > Russulales > Russulaceae > Lactarius > Lactarius pseudohatsudake. Next base: position 70,857 of record JAKELH010000155.1, read on the forward strand.
TGGTCAGTGATGGTAAGGATGGAGTCTTGTCCCTCCGACTCGGGGAGTTTGGTGATGAAGTCGAGGGCAATGGTTTCAAATGGGTTGGCGTCGATGACGGGCGTGATGGGGACGAGGGGAGCGCGTATAGGGCGATTATTCACCTTGTGTCGTTGACAGTCCGCGCATCCCTTCACATATTCGCGGACGTCGTTCTTTAACTCTGGCCACCAGTATCTTCGTTCCACTAGTCGTGTGGTACGTGCGATTCCAGGGTGTCCGTGTACGGGGGGGTCGTGATGAAGGGAGATGAGTGCTCGTTTGTCCGCTATTGTTCCTGTGATCACTCGTCGGCCCTGGCGATACCAGATACCTTCGATTTCTTTGAGTTGTTGTGGGTCTTTCCAGTAGCGGAGGAGATACTCATCCTGCGGTGGCTCTTCGAATGGTTCGATCTGCAGGGCACGCACAAGTATCCGTTCGGGGAGTACAACTACTCCTTCGTTGTCGTTTTCTCCTTGGTCGTAGTCGGGTCTTCGGGACAGTGCGTCTGCTCGTCCGTTGTTCTTCCCTGGTATGTGGTGAATCTCGAAGTCATACTCCATGAGCTCGAGTACTTCCCTGGCTACTCGTCTGCTTATCTTTTGCGGACTTTTCCAGTATTGGAGGTTCATGTGGTTCGAGAAGATCTTGATCTTGTGTGGTGACCCCGCTAGGAAGGGCCTCCAGTGTCGCAGGGCTTTGACGATTGCCAGTAGCTCGAGGTTGTAGATGTCGTAGTTTCGTTCTGCTTCGTTGAGGGTGGAGGAGTAGTATCCGATGGGATGTCGTTTCCCATCCGCTTTCTTCTGCAGTAATACTGCTCCCAGGGCGAATCCGGACGCGTCTACTTCGAGTTCGAATTGGTCTGTGAGCGTCGGGTGTGTGAGTACCGGTTCTTCGGTGACTAAGGTTTTGAGCCTTTGGAAGGCGTGTTCCTCTTCTTCGGCCCATTTCCATTCAGCGTCCTTTCTCGTGAGTTTGTTGAGTGGTCGTGCGTGTGTGGCAAAGCCGCGGATGAAAAGCCGGTAAAAATTACAGAAGCCAAGGAAGGAGCGTACGTCACGGACCTTCGTAGGTCAGGGCCAGTTGCGAATGCCCGAAATTTTTACTGGGTCCATGCGTGTCACCCCCTTTTCAAGGATTACCCCCAGGTAATCCATTCGCGGTTGGTGGAAGAGGCATTTCTTGAGCTTGAAGTAGAGGTCGTGTGCAAGGGCAACGGCGAGTACATCCTGGACCGCGCGTATGTGGGCCTGTAAGTCGGCGGGGTCGCAGGTAGCTATTCCGATGTCGTCCATGTAAACACGTATGATGGTACCGAGGAGTTCGTGTTTGCGGATGGTTGGTCCGAAGATTTCGTTCATGAACGCCTGGAAGGTTGCTGGGGAGTTGGTGAGTCCGAAGTACATGACCATGGGTTCGTAGAGGCCGTATCGTGTTTTAAAAGCCGCTTTCGGTTCGTCTCCAGCTTTGATCCGTACATTGTTGTATCCCCAACAGACGTCCAATTTGGTATAGGTGTGCGCGTGTCCTAGGTCCGTGATGAGTTCCGAGATGAGCGGTAAGGGGTATTGGTTCCTAATGGTGCATGCGTTGATACGACGGTAGTCCTGTACGGGGCGTAGTTTTCCGTCCTTCTTTTTAATGAAGAAGAAGGGAGATGCATACGGGGATTTTGACGGTCGGATATACCCCTTCTTCAGCTGCTTGTCGAGGAATTCTTTCAACTGGCCGTCTTCTTCCTGGGTCATAGGGTAGACTTTGCAGTCGATCATTGCCGGGGTGTTGGGTTTGAACTCGATGGCATGGTCCCACGGACGCGAGGGCGGGAAGCGGCGCGACGCTTCTTCGTTGAAAAGCTTGGCGAACTGTTGATAGGGCACCGGCAATTCCACCTCCTTGGTGTGTTGCCCCGCTTGGATTGCGAGTTCCGTCGCTGTTGTCCGCAGCTGACATTGCTCTTCGAGTTCGAGGAGGATGTCGCTTTTGTCTTCTTCAGTGATCATTTGCCCGATTACGGTTTGTGTCGGAGTGGGGTGTATCGAGCGAAGGACTATCGGCATTGCGGCTTCGTGGATGACGGCGTGAGTCCAGCTTATTGTGGGCTCATATGTGGATAGCCAGGGATAGCCTAAGACCAGGTCCTCGTCGCCGATGTCCGTGACGAGGAATCGCATCACCTTGCGGATTCCTTTAGTTTGTACATCAAAATCTGTATAATGCGTGATAGACCCAGCTTGGTTTTCCGTTTTGTCGATATTATATATTTTCTTGGGGCGGTCTAGAACCTGCAACCCCAGTCCCATTCGTTTAGCGAATGCGGGACGTATGAAGTTGTCGGTTGCTCCCGAGTCTACTAATCCTTTAACGTCGGCCATGGCGTAACTTGTGCGAATCGATACTGGAATTCGAAGCGAATGGTAGCGAGTCATGATTACAGAGTTACAATTAACCGCCCTCACCCAGGCCGATGGGTTTAGGCATCCGGAAAACCCTCTTTTCCCCATAGGTCCTGAAGGACCATGTCTTTTACTTTGTCGCTTTCCCCTTTGATATTGCTCAGCCAATTTTGGGCGCGTTGTTGCGGGGTCGTCGCGGCTGCTCGCGCGGTTGTGGGCTCTTGTTCTTGGGTGTAGTAGTCCGTCTCCGCGGTTCGACTGGTCGATGGGCGAGTCCATTGACTGCGTCTGGGCTGCCTTGGCTGCGTGCAGTCGCGTGAGAAGTGTCCTGTCTTGCTGCAGTTATAGCAGACGACTTCCCTCATGTCTCGGCGTTGTACGCCTTTCCCTGTTCCTCCGCCTCGTGGGGCGTATGTAGTGGGTGGTCAGTTGTAGTCCCCCACTTCTGCGACGCGGACTCAGGTTCGATCCGCGGAGGTGTCCATCGCGTTTGGGTCGAAGCGTGGGTGATTGTTACGGGGTGGTGGTGGCGGCATCCATCCTGTTCTTGGGGCGGTCCATCTGGGTGCACCGGGCAACGGTGCCGGGGTGCGGGACGTCCGGTTGATATTGAGACGGGCCCTCATGTGAATGAATTGTTTCTGCCTTCGTAGTGCGCTTGTTTTCCATTCCTCGAACGTTCGAGGTTCGTCGAGCTCGTAGATCTTTGTGAACAATGCTTGGGGTAATCCCGCCATGAATCGGTCGATTGTTTGTGGGTCGTTAAGGCGATAGTGAGCTCGTCGGGCTAGTTGTTCGAATTTTGTGACGTACGAGTCAATATCCTCGCCACTCATTCTGAAGCCTCTCTGTAGTTCCGCCTGGGCTTGTTCTTCTTCAAGCGTGTTCGCAAACCTTCCTCTGAATTCTTGCGTGACATGGGTCCACAGTTGCCCGTCATATTGGTCGGTTCCGTTTCGTACCGTTTCGTTGAGCCACTCGAGCACGGACAGGGTCCATTCGCTGACGTTGAGTCCTTTGATGAATCCCAAGAAGAGGAGGGATCGTCGATAGCAGTTCAGGAAGATGGGCGCGTCTAAATTGGTGCCCCAGTAAATGTGCCATTGTGTGAGGAAGGTCTTGTACTTGGTTCGATCTCCGTCGAAGACGGCAGGCGGATCGCCTGACAATCTGTCGGATCCTCGTGGGAGAGCCGCTGGTGGGGGGCCGACGTGGGGTACTCTGGGTGGTCCTCCTCCGCCTCCCCCGCCTCCTCCGGGGAATCCTGCTCCTGGGAAGTGGACTGGGGGTCTCCGCCCGGGAGGGTCGTCTTCTGGTCCTCCAGGTCCCGGCGGGTCCGGTCGGTCGGGTCCTACCGCTCTGTATAGGGCGGCGTCGTCTGCTGTCATACGGTGTCCCGTTTCAGGGTGTATTGGGAGGAGGGCGGCTTCTGCTTCAGCTTGGATCCTTCGAGCCTCAATTTGCGCTGGGTCTTCGAACGTTGTTGTTGTTATGGTTGCCATGTCTCTAATGATCAATGGTCCCGTTTCTTCTCCGTGTGAGCTTTCCTGTTCTTCGGTAGTGGAATCTTCGCTGTCTTCGTCTTCGGAAGGGGCTGGGGTACGGGGCTCGGAAGTACTTGGATCGTTGTCTACGACTCCGTCAATTGGTCCCCAGTTTTCTCTTGTGGGTAGGTTTCTTGCGTCGATGTCACAGTTGTAGCTTCGTCCAGTCAGTCATACGATGTCCCACCTATTGTCGATGGGGTTCCACGTAACCTTGGTCCAGCACAGGTGGTCGAAGTTGAACTCGATTGGGCGGTACCGTGTGGGTCCTGATGTGAAATCTACGAAGTATCCTGTGTCTCCTCGATACTCTTTCCACCTTGCTGCCTCGAGGAAGCGGACTGGTACGTTGCGATCTCCTCTTCGTTCGAGGCTATACGGCCTAAAATCTCTCCACTGGTCTCTGGTCGTGAACGCCACGGTGATGATCTTGGTCTTAATGTAACGCCGTCACTGGCGTTAGTCCGACTTGGACTTCGCAAGGGCGTAGAACAACTTAGCGGATGTCGCGACTCGTATAGTCACGTGATGATAACACACGGTCCTGTTAGACACGCGGTTAGGAAGGGCACTAGGGCTTGATCCACTAGGCGTAAACGATGGAAGACGACTTCCTCTGCTAGAGGCAAGCGAACGACGAGTCCGAGAAGAAGGAGACACTGAAGAAGAGACAGGAACGTGGTGACGATTCAAGAAGACCAAGATGGCGAATCTTGGTCCTTGCGTGCTCCTATTTATACATGAAAGGGATAGCTTTAAAGCTCCCCTATGAACCCCGAGACGAGTCGCGTAAGTAGCTCGAACCCTACTACGACGATACTAGGAATGAGTCATGGTACACTAACATGTGATACCACGACCGCTGACTGATACGAGAAGTCCGTGACCAATTACTGCTTACGAGGGAGCCACAACCGTATTCGTAAGTGTCCACGACAAGAACCGTTACACTAGGCGAGGTCGGCAGGTCCATCCCAGACTGGTCTTGAGCCATTGGAAGTGGTGGCCGATCTATGCTAAAACCATCCTGATCTCCCACCTCCTGAAGAGCCTCTGAGTTGATGACATTCGGGCCTTGCGGCAGCTCGGAGGCACTGGTAGATGGGGGACGCTTGCCCCATTCCCAAACTATATATGCAGGGTTAGTGGCGCATTGCAATCGGTAAAATGACACTTACTGCGTGCTGCCGATGGGTAGGGTGTGACAGGGGTAACCCCCGGGTTTTTTTTGCCATACCCGTACCCGTACCCGTGAACACCGTACCCGTACGGGTAGGGGTATGAAAACATACACGGGTTTCCACGGGTTTCCACGGGTTTCCAGGGGTATGGAAAAACCCCTAAGGGTATACGGGTTTTTGTATAAAATCAATGTAAAATCAATATATTTGGGTGAAAGTTAGTTTGAAAAATGTTAATAATCATTACATTGACTGTTTATTCCTTATCTGAATCCATTATGGCCTTGGATAACATCAAAATCCGAGTATAATTGATAAAAATCATGTAAACACCCAGAAAAATCTGAAACAATACCCAAAAAATACCCAAAATGTTTATGTAATGCTTATGTAAGCATACCCGTATACCCGTGGCTACGGGTACGGGTTTCCCGCGGGTATAAAAACCCGTACCCGTACCCGTACATACCCGTGACCAAAAACCTGCGGTGTTACCCGTACCCATGTCACACCTTACCGATGGGCTCCCGAAGGGCTCTCTGGCTGCCGTAGGCGGTGGTAAACCCATCCCAAAGTCGCATTGAGCTGTTGGGGAGGGCGACCCACCCATCCCAAAGTCAGATCGAGCTGTTGGGGGGGGCGACCCACCCATCCCAAAGTCTTCAGCTGCCGGTGATGGTGATCCGCTCATGCCAAAGCTACATTGGCTTTCTGGGGACAACTCCCCACCCATGCCATAATCGTCTTGACCATCGGCAGATTGCAGCAGATCCTCACCGATCCTGGGCCCTTGAGTGCTGATAAATATAGAAAGCGAAGAGCGAGACTGAGCCATGAATGTAGACTGAGCAGAGTGGTCTGAGGATGCAGTAGCAAGCGGAATCTATATGAGTCTGTAAGTATAATATCTTTATTACGTCGCATTTTGCTGAGTCAGGTTCCGAATGGGTATACCGGTAGCTCGGCAAATTTTCCACCCGTTGGTACCGCAATTTCAACCTCGCAACCACACAACCTCCGCATTCTTTCACAAACGCCATGACATCCCTCCTGTGCATCGCATCAAGAATCGAAGCTGCCGTCGCAACTTACGTCTCCGTTCGGGACCTTACTGACAGGGCAGAATGGAAACGCCACTTTGATGAGGAGAAGGTAAGTGCTCAATTTAGTTCACAGTCTCATCCCGTTCCCATTTGAGTTAGGTCAAGACAACAGAAATTTTTCGGCAGATTCGGGGCGAGAATTCGGGGGTGGCGCCAGCGCTACACCCAACCCTGGCGGCACTCTACATTGTGTTGGATGCCGATGGTGATCTTGCGCAGATCGCCAGGAACTATCCAAACCTTCGCAAGCACAAGTTCTATCAACCTGGGGCCGAGTTCCCCCAGGATATTTCTAATTTGTTGCCAAGTGAGGATCGCTGGTGGGAGACCCTTGGTGAGTGGTTATTAACAGTCTCTTTCGTCCCCTCAATATCTCCCGGCAGCTGCTAAGTCCAAAAATGTGGCGGCGCCACCTGAGACTTCTGCACATCCCCGTAGGTTGAAGATCATTGGTCCAAAGCCACCTGTTGAGGATGCCGCGATGGAGGTAGATGCCGCGATGGAGGTGGATGAGTTGCCGACAGTGAGTAACTTCTTTTTTCTTTTGTTAATCTTTCTGACTTCCTCAAACAGTTGCCTAAGACCACCCGCACCAGAAAAAGGAGCCAAAAGGCGGTTGAGGCAGCTGCGGCTGAGGTAGCTGCCGACTCAGACTCAAGGAAGCGCAAGTGCACTTCGCCTCCAGATCGCCAAGCCAAGAAGCGCCATGCGGGGTCCTCACGCCAGCTGCAGCCCAAGCCAGATGAGGTGGTGGTAGTGGTGGTGGACGAGGACGAGGACGAGGACGAGGACGACGAAGATGAAGATGAAGAGGAGGACCAGCTCGAGTCTGAGGACGAGGGCATGGACGTGGGTAGGGACGTGGATGGTCGCAAATACAAGTTTGAGGTGCGTGTTCATATTCTTACTCACTTGCAGCTGAAGGAACTGGAAAACAGTGCGACCGATGCGTCAGTGCTAAGGTGGAATGCAAGCCTCACCTGACGGGGCCGTGTGTTCGCTGCAAAACAATCAAGCACGGGTGCAGCCTGATGCCCCTGAACAAGAGCACAGGCAAGACTGATCGGCGAGTGCTGCCAGCAAGACAAGTCTTCATGTTTCGCATCAAACAGCTCAAGGAGAAGATGGAGAAGCAACGCAGTGAACCGCGTCCAGATCCAGTAGCATCAACCTCAAGATTGATTGGGAGAATGAACCTGGACAGCAGTTCATCTCATGCACATTCCCGCTCAGCAACTTCCCACTCTCCCTCCGGGGCTGATTCCCCTGCCCCGCCCTCTACAACAGCAGACTCTCCTGCTCTCGACTCGGGTGCCGGCGCCCCTTCCCCCTTCCCCTTCCCCTTCCCCTTCCCCTTCCCCTTCCCCTTCCCCTTCCCCTTCCCCTTCCCCTTCCCCTTCCCCTTCCCCTTCCCCTTCCCCTTCTCATCCCCCTGCCACTGAGCCCTTGGCAACCACTGCTGCCCCGCCCTCTACGACAGCAGACTCTCCTGCTCTCGCCTCAGGTGCCGGCGCCCCTTCCTCCCCCCCTTCTCATCCCCCTGCCGCTGAGCTCTCAGCTACCACTGCTGCCCCGCCCTCTACAACAGCAGACTCTCCTGCTCTCGACTCGGGTGCCGGTGCCCCTTCCCCTTCCCATCCCCCTGCCTCTGAGCTCTCGGCTACCACTGCCGACTGCACCCCTGCAATCGCTCCCATTCTGCGTCGGCACCTGGCGCATGAATGGCAGCGACCTCATCAAGTCGACCTGGTGCCGAAACCACCAGGTGTGGCCTCGTCCTCTGAGCAGCAACGCTCCACTGCCGGTGCATCAACAGCGCCTGCTCCTGACGGCAGCTGGATGGAGAGGATGGAGAGGAGGATGGGTGCGATTGAGGAGTGGATACGCACTCAAGATGAGAACTGGGAGGGTGGCAGGTGAGGCGCACGACCTCTAAGAGACTTTCACTGTACCTACTTGTCTGGCGCGTAGCTACTCTCTCCTGTAACATACTTTGATTGAATATTCAGTGGTGCCATTGCCGAGTCTGTTTTATTTGCCTGCAGTTGCCATCAGACTCACAGAGCGCTTGCTTGCTTATGTTATGAGTATATGACATTCATTGCCGCATGCGTAAGTAGACATTAATACGACACTCAGACACCTGATATGAGCGGGACGGGGTAGGGACAGGCAAAGGAGTAAGAGGGATATAATGATCTACAGCAGCGCAGCCCCCTTGCTCCTCCTTCTAGCGACGTGCTCTGGAAGACATGCTGCCGCTCCTATTAGAAATATTCACTAGATGTAATTAGGAAGCTATCACTTACTTAATTTGCTTTGCCCGTTCTGTAGGCCGTGTTTCGCGTGCTGAGCGCCGAGTCTCAGGGGGTGCATCTCCTGAACGGCGTTTCTGGCGCTTAGAGGGGCGGCTATCGGCAGTCGCCTGAGTGAGAGGCCCTGAGTCTCAAGGCGCTAGATTAAATTAGGTCACTCACTTGGTCGTTAGGGGGGTGCTTCTGCACAGGACCAACCGTTGAGCTGCCGGTTTGAGGGCGGCAGCTTTGTGAGAATGCGAGGGCGAGGGCGAGGGAGAGGGAGAGGGAGAGGGAGAGGGAGAGGGAGAGAGGGATTGGTTGGACTTCCCCTATCTTCCTGAGTCGGCAGCTCCTCACGAGGCTGCTGGCCATTCGTGCTCTGGTGAGGGTGATGCCGTGGAGGTTTAAGGCGCAGAAACATAAGGTAAGTTTCTGTTGTCAATATGAATCGGGAGCTGACTTACGCTATTTGGACTCCCGGCGCCATCTCCTTGGCTTTGTCCATCAGGCCCCTCCTCGGTCAAACCCTCGCCATCTCCTTGGGTTTCTTCGTGCGCCTGCCCCCCGTGGACATCCTCTTCCGCTTGGTTGATCGGCCCTGCTCTGGCAGAGCCATGGCGACCAGCCTTGTCCATTTTCTTGAAGCGAAATGGGACCTCCCCAGCAGCTTGCCTCTGCGTCCAGTGTTTGAGTAGGGAGTTGGTGTCTTCAAGGCGAATGTGATGATATTGGGTCAGAGTGATGCCATTCGGCAGGTACTTGGCGGCGATGAAGTTGTCTTGGGCCTCTTGTAGTTTAGCCCATGGGACCCTCCCCTTGCCCCCGCCCACAGCGATCCCTGAAAAATCGGATAAGTGACAGGTAAACAGCGAGAAACTGCAGTTCACTCACGGTACATCTCACTCATGAAGCTGCCGATGACCATCTTCTTATACTTAAGTCCCTCGCGATCGATGGCTTCCCAGCTTGGCAGCGCAGGGTACCCTTTCTCATCCGTCGGCAGCTTGACCTTCCGAGTTGCATCCCTTTTTCTGTTATCTTCACCGCTATCGGCAGGACGTGCCCCTAAAATAGTGTTGTGTTAATAGTGTTCGAAAGTCCGGTCCTATGAACCGGAAAAAAACCGGGACCGGACCGGACTGCAACTGATGGCAACCGGACCGTCGGTTGCGGTTCATCCGGCCTGAGGATTTTACCGGTTGCGGTTCATCCAAATTTGGCATTTGGGTGAACTGCCACAGGGCCGGTTGGGACCGGTCCCAACCGGTCTTTACAACCACGGCCACCCGACGATGCCAACATCAACAACCACGGCCAACTACTGTACGACCACAGTTTCGACACCTGCCGCGCCACCTGCAGCATCGACACCAACACCAGGTTGGACCGGCCTCAACTATCGCCCCACCACGTGACAACCCGGACGACAACTTGAAGACGACGACGACACCTCACAACAACCGCGCCAACCACCACGGCCACACAGCCATGACGGCTATGACGACCACGACGGCGACTACAGCGACTACTAAGGCGACTACTTGGGCGACTTGGGCAACGACTAAGGCGATGACTAGGGCGATGACTAGGGCGACGACTACAGCGACTACAGCGACGACTACAGCGACTACGGCGACGACTACAGCGACTAGGGCGACGACTAGGGCGACTTGGGCGACAACTAAGGCAATGACTAGGGCGACAGCTTGGGCGACGACTACAGGGACTAGGGCGACGGCTTGGGCGACGACTACAGCAACTACGGCGATGACTACAGCGACGACTACAGCAACTACAGCGACGACTACAGCGACGACTACAGCGACTATGGCGACTACGGCGACGACTACGGCGACTACGGCGACACTGTGTGACCCATGGCGGCTCACCAACCGATCGCTATGACCATGACGACTACGGAGACGATGACGACAGCTACGGCGACGATGAAGACGGCTACGGCGACGACGACTACGGTGACGATGAAGATGGCTAGGGCGACGATGAAGACGGCTAGGGCGACGATGAAGACGGCGACAACGACTACAACAACAACTACAACAACAACAACAACAACAACAACAACAACAACAACAACAACAAAAATGGCGCTGCGGCAGTTCACCAACCGACCGCTACGACACGACAACGACTACCAACGCAGAAAGGCGACAGCTTTAATAGATATTTTGTACGTATAGTAGAGTTCTAAAAAGCGTTTGATCAGTCAGCGGTCCATATGATTTGTGACGGTGGGACCGTCAACATTAGACCGTGAGCCGGTTTTCGAAACCGCACCGGGTAGACGGTCTTGTTTGTTTGGACAAGGAGAGAACCGATGACGTCTCGTCCGGTCTTCCAAAAAGGGAAAAAAACCGGCCGAGGACTTTCATCACTACGTGTTAACACGTTCCTCTTGAAGTAAAATATATGCTGACCAAAAGACTCAGCGGTCCACCTTGAGAACTCCTCGACCATTGGGTCCTTTGACCAGCCTTTGTACCGAGCTTTGAAGGAGGTTCCATCTAGGTCGTCGTTGCAGTCGTGGCTGTTTGGAAAGTTGTTAGATTGTAAGTAGATGGCTCTCTGTACTCACAACATGATAGAAGGTTCGCCATCGTTATCACGATACCCTGCCAAAATAGCGACCCGAACTCCATATTGGCGGTACATCATCTCAGAAAAGTCCTGAATTGTGCTAACACCGTGCTTCGCAAACATCCTTGGTAAAATTTAGTCACTTCCATCTGGCAAAACGATTGGTATACACATACCGCTGCTGCTGCCGAGGAGGCGGCTTTTGCTCCTCCCATATCTTCGCCTCTGCTCTGTACTTCACTCGCGTTTCCTCATCCAACCCTTCATGAACCAGCTTCAGTGCCTTTTTGTAAAAGCCGAGGTAGGCTGCTGATCCTGCCCTCGACTTGGACATCTTAATGGCCATCTTGTCGAGTTCCTCTCGGTGGCGGTCAACTAAAATGTCGTAATAAGTCCATTTTCTGTGATGAAAGTTAAACTTCTTTCGCTCCCGGCGGCGCTTGTTGTGAAGATATCGGCGGACAAGCTGAAAGACATGAGGACTGCGCAATGAAGCCGAGAGTGCGCACATACTGTCTCTACATCCTCTCTATCAAAGTCAGCATCTTGTTGCCAACTTGTCTCGATGCGGCCCACCAAGTCTTGGATCATTATTGACCGAGCCACTGCATCGGCAGCTCGGAACTCAGCGACGTGCTTCTGCAACATGCTGACTTGTTCATCTGTCAGCCCAATATCATGTCTTGAGTGCAAAGCAATGTCAATGGAGGGCATTTTTGTAAACAAAACGACTATACGCACCTGGCTTCTCCCGTAGCACCTCCCTCCTCATCCTCAGAAACAAGATCGGCAGCGAGCAAACGTAACTCGTCACATGGGATTGATTCCGCGTCCCAGTCAGAAGATGTGCATGAGCCGTTAGACTCTAGATCTGAGCCATAGTCTTCATCCTCGGATTCATCATCTAGCCAATATGGCTCCTTAATGGACTTGGCATCTTGCTTCGCTTTTTCTATCGACATGAGGGGGATTCTTGAGAGTGATAGACTGCCGAAGGTCTAAACAGTTGGCAGCAGTTTAAAAGGATGGTACCACATGTTCGGCAGCGTGGGATTGTTTATCGGTAGCTAAGCAATACTACGGAATTTGCGTGGATCGGCAGCTAGCCTTTCGCGCCAAGTCCCTTGACCCTTAGGAAATGCAGTCTTTCCAGCCTCCTCACTCCCGCAGACTGACTCCCCTGAGTCTCTCCCATCTCTGTGCTCAATATCTCCGTGCTCAATTCCGATTCAAGTTAGATGAGCGCTCATCTAAGCTGATTGACGCTGCTACGGCGCCACAAGTTCCCCTGATGCTGCCGGTGCATCTAATTTCCGAGCTGGATCGAATGGCACTCACTCTGGTGGATGCCTTCATGAACCGTGGTCAGTGATGTAAACTAGACACTCAGGAATCAATTTCTGAGATAATCTGAGCAGTGAAGATAGAATGGGATGCTACACGTTATGCGGATAAACTCCCAAAAAAGCTAGCGAAACCAGAAACTGCTGCCGCAGACGCTCAGGAGGCCATTATGAAAAGGCAATATCCTCCACGGAATGATTCGGCTGCCGACATTCCCATTTCAAGACCCTGCATTGTTGTTGATATGCAGGGAGTTATATTGGCATGGCACCTTCCTGGAATCTTGACCGATTCTAGGCAAGTGAGTTTATTCACCCTGTCTGATCGCCGTGTCCCATTGAATATCATGTGTTTCAGAGTGAAATGATGGCGGCAACTCAGAAGCTACATCCATTGCTGGAAAAGCGCCCAAGAAGCACCTCTTGGCGCGCTGGTCCAGAATATTTTCCTTCGGGATTAGAGGGCCTTCAGGGGTTAGCTGACTTCTCACCCGCATGGTTCCAACAAGCGCATGAGGTGAGCTGTTTAGGGACGCAATATTTTACTGTTCGGCAGCTGATTTCAATTGAGACGGTGCAAGAATTCCCTCAGGTCAGTGTGTCTTTGAGAAAGCCAGCTGCCTTGGACTGGCTAGATCACGCCACCGAATCAAATTCAATAATGAGCGCGATACTGGCCGTCATTCATCCGGAGCTGTATGATGCCGGTCGTAATACCTTCAAAGAGCTAAGAAAATATTCTGAGATCAGGCCTCAGGAGATCCTCCACCGATGGACATCCGTTTACAGCGGCATCTCTGTCATTTGTAACCGCCTCACGCCAGCACATCGGGATGTCAGTTCCAGGAAACAATGGTATGATCTGCTGGCATCTATAGGGCGCTACCGAAATTGCAATTTGAAGCTGCCGGGCCTTGGACTTTCACTGGAGTATGGTCCTGGTTCTGTCGTTGGCGTGTTAGCAGCAATGCTAGAGCATGAAGTGCCACACTTTGAAGGAGAAAGGGTATGCTACGTATACTTTATGAGGGATAGCGTGCATGAGTGGGCTGGGGTTCCAGCGAAATCTTGGATGTCAACAGACTATTATCCAGTAACGTAGGGAATACCAATACTTTCTCTATAGATTTCCTTCACTCAGCGAAGTCAGACTTCTACATTCCTAGCAATTGGCATAGGTGTAATAGGGCATAGCCGATATAGCACATCTATGCAGTCGGCAGCTTGTCCGTTAGCTCAATGTTTTGCAGACACATATAAATGTTGTTTTTTGGCGGAGGCTCACCAAATGTCTCAAGCGTGTACATCTTTCCAAGCAAAGTGAAATGGTAGTCTATACTGATCAAGTGCCAGAGTTTGCGAACGCTCCCTCCTCTGAGCTGCCGATCAACTCAAACTCCTTGCCATGATAATGGGGCGTGCTCATACCGCATTCCTAGGGGTCATGATATCAAGCGTAAAGCCTCAAACCAGCTGCGCAAGACATTTGTCTTGTTTTTTTGTCTATAGCGATCAATGATCTGAGTTTGCAAGCACAGAACACTCCCTCCTCTGAGCTTCCGACAATTCAAAATCCTCACCACGTTAATGGGGCACAATCATACCGCATTCCTGGAGTACATGCGATCAAGCTTTATTTCTCAATCCAGCTGCACAAGATAGATGTCGTGTTTTTTGTCAAGACAGATCCCACATCCATCTTATCTTAGCGGTTATCTTGCTACTGCCGATATGGTATTAGGGTCTGGTTGCAAGTCATCGGCAAAACCGGGCCATCTATAGACCCTAAATCATGCTTTCGGCAGTGACCGATGGACCCAGATCGCAGAGACCCCAAATGATGGCAGACTGTGCTTTCGGGTGCCTTAATAACAACTGCTTTTGTGCGGCCCTTCTGCATGCGTAGAACAAGCTGTTCTCGCGCAATTCTCCTCCTTTGCAGTTGAAGATGAAGAGAGCAGCATACTATCAAAGGTGAGTAATCATTATGGCATCGTTTCCTTAGCCGTCAATACATTTGACTGTATATCTCATTTCCTGAATTCTTAGGAACAAGGACAAACTCCAGGCTTACCAGCGGGAGTATGCCCAGCGGAAGCGAGCGCCTGGGCGTCGGAAGGTCAGCAAAGCAGAGCGCACACTATTGGAGGAAAGGCATGTGCAGAGGCGCATGCTAATGGCGGTGGAGGACCTGCCGCAGTGTTCAAAGGCAGCGGAGAACCTGCCGCGGTACTCAAAGGCAGCTCTTACCTGGTGCGTCTTCTGCCCCTCCTCCAGTTGCTTGGTCCTCACGTAGCCATCAAGGGGCTACAACTGTTCGCTCATCGTGCGCTCTCAATCGGCAGATCCCCGAAGAACGCAAGCCATGATAGAAGAGGAAGAAAGGGCTTGCGACTACTTCAATGAGTTGAAGCTCACGCTTCAAATGTTCTGCCTTTTCCCATGGACAGACCTATTCCAGATGCACGCTGAAGACTTCATTCAAGAAAAGCTTTCAGAGGCAGCAAGTATTATAGCCACGCCAGGCATAGAAGAAGACCCAATCCACCTTCATGGATTACGACGCTTGGTAGCCGGCGCCATTCAGGAAGTGGAGCTGGTACAGCAGCCTGGGTATGCTGCTATATGTGCCAAGGAGGATGGCGCAATTGTATGGCATGGTCGAGGGTACGCAATCAAAAACTCATCTGCCACATCCTTGCTTAACACCTGCTCAGAGTTAATCTGAGGAAGTTTCGGCAGCGTTATGGCTGGTAATGCCGATTTCCCAGCACATGTTCAAGCTACATGCGTATTTAGCTACATGTGTTTCGTCATCTCACACCATTATAACGCAAATAAAACATGTGCTATATTTATGAAATGGTGGTCATTGAGGACCCCAGGTGCCTTACTAAATTGGCAGAAACTGATTAGAAAATGTCTCCAACAGACATTGGACCCGTTAAACATCCCAAAGTGGTTTCGGTGGCCGCTGATCCGGGTCTGTCAACGCCGGTGCCGCCAATGATAGGTGGGCGGCTACAGGCCCCAGTCGGCCCAATCTGCCAATACAATGCCCGGCCTACCAAAGCTGTCGATGAAATATCTCGAGTCCCGGAGCTGCCGAAACAATACCCGGACCGCCAAAGTTGCCGACAGGCTGACAAGAGTCATTCCTCCAAGCACATACATCACATCACAAAACGCGACCCTTTTCTCCCCATGGCACCCAAAGGCATAAAGGCATCTAAAGTCTTCCAGAGAAAGTCTAAGGCAAAGATAATCGACTGGGTTTCTCGAAAGGGCTCTCGGGGAACCAGAAATATCCCAGTTGAAGTGAGCACCTCAACAAATCTGCCGATTCCAAGGAAAGATGCCGGTGGAAGAGAGATAGATAACCATGAGGCAATATTGCATGAAACTGATCCTCCATCCATGGATGTTGACAAGACATTCTGGATAGAGGAGCCAGTCATACCAGAACCGAAGAGAGTGAGTTCACCCGCATGTTCGTCCTCAACAGTATTTGACATGTCTCAGTCCCAGCGTACCTACATGGAGGAATTTATTCCAAGGATTGGCCCCTACTTGCGCTGCCTTCTCAATTCTGAGGGTGTCCCCGCTATGACAATGTGTCAGAGCTGCATGTCTGCTCCATTTGAGTGGAGGTGCACTGACTGCTTCCCTACTCTGGTGCTCTGCAAGGAGTGCTGCCGAAAGTCCCACCAGCGGCTTCCTTTCCACAGGGTCCAGAGGTGGACAGGGAAATACTTTATTTCATCTTGGATGCGGGAGGTTGGGATATGCTTGCGTCTTGGACACTCAGGCGATTTATGCCCTAATCAAAGTGTGCGTTGCCAACCTCCTTATATTTTATGTCCCATTCTAATTGATACAGTCGCAGATGGACTGCGACAATGAAGACTACCAAGCCGGCAGCCAAAATGGATATGATGCAGCTGCCGACCTTGGCTTCGGCAACTCAAAACCTGGCCATCGTGACAAAGAAGATAACCCAATCATTACTGTTGTTGATAGGTCTGGTATCCATGAGATTGGTGTCAGCTGGTGCTGCTGCCCTAAAGCTCCTGAGCGCGACATGCAGTTGATGATGGCAGGGCTCTTTCCAGCTACATTTCGCAACCCAAAGACAGCATTTACCTTCCGGGTGCTAGAAGACTTCCATTTGGACAATCTTGAATGCAAGACAACCCCAAGCCAGTTTTTCAGTCGCCTACGGAGACTCACAAATGATGAGTTTCCAAATACAGTGCCGGTTGTCATGGACACGTATTATTTTCCCTATTTTTCTGTATTTTTACGGATTTATCGAGCGAAGATATAAAGGGCCAAAGTACGAGACTTTGTCAGTCACATGATGCCACCATGTGCACCCTCAAGCACGTGACCCTGGGACAGTTGTATCCTTAACAGGACAACCTAATCCGGTCACATTCCCTTTTATATACGGACTCTCATGATTGGTAGATAAGGATGGAAGACTCTAGAATGTTCTAGAATATGCTTAGTAGTTTACGCTTACTCGCTGTATCAGGTTTTACTCAGCAGATAAGGAGATGCGTCAGCAGCTATGACAAGTGCATCAGTCAGCACAATAGATAGCGCTATTATTAGACACGACGTGTCAGCCTCTGAGTCACGGAGTCTTACTGTACACTTAGTAATAGTGTTTAGACTCAATTCAAAGTCAGCGTCAGTAGTGTATATAAACCCTCCTGTAGCATCCTGAGTGGAACCAACTTGTCCTCTTGGTTCTCCACTCAGGTGCGTATCTTCCTGTACTCCCTTACTCTCTCCAATCTAACTTGTCCTCTTGGTTCTCCACTCAGCCTGACACCATGTGACACCGCGTACTGAACCCCTGTATAAGGGCTTCCTAGTGTATTAGCACGCTCCACGTTGACTTCAGGTTTGGCGCGTGATTTATCTCCGCGCTAGGCTTGAGTTCTGAAGGCCAGACAGTTCACATTAACTTCCACTTGAGCTTAGCGTAGCGAGGTGTCATACCGCTACACCGGTGGGAGAATTTAACCTATCTGCCAATGGTAGACTAACTGGAAGTCTTAGGACTGATATCGGGAGCTGCTGAGGGTCTGCCGACAATGGAGAGTCCTCATTTCCCAAAAGCGATTTGGTTTTGGGTATGGGGAGGATGAAGAACAGAAGCCAGGATCGATGGCCATATTCTGTGCTTTGTGTGCACAACCTGGAATCAACCTCCCTGATGATTGGAGAAAGTACGAAAATAGGTGCGTTAATAGACATCGGTACCTAGCAGCTGCCGACATATATCACTTTAGCGACATCCTTTTTATGCGAGGTTTCATGATGGATGGCAACTTCCAGGCAGAGCACATGAAGATGAGAAATCCAGAGAATGACATTCCACTCTCCGAAGGCACTAGTGTTGGGGAAGTTTGGTCTGAGACCGACCCAAACCAGGTTTGAACTGAACCCAAACCATTTTAATCAGTCTGGGTTTGGGAAATTCCCACAGGAACCGAATGGCTTGGTTTCCGGTTCCCTGATTAGGCAAATGCCCCAAACCATTTCAAACTCAGTTTAAACCGAAACTCCAGTAGGTGTGAACCTTTTTTTTTTTTTCAAACTCCACTTGAACTTTCCTGGCAACACTCGAATATACTGAGCGTGTCAGCATTTGTTTCCCTGTTGCCTTTCCCCGTCACATTATGTCTGCTTCCGCTAGTGACTGGCAAGATGCCGATGAAGATGATCCGATTGCTATGGCTGAGTCGTCTGCTCCCACCCCATTTCCGTCCTCTCCTGCCCCATCCCCGTCCATAGCCTCATCAACTGGGGTTCCATCAGCACGTGTTCGAGTACTCCATGGCCAGACTAAGCTGACGCTCGACACTACGGCCAAACCTTCCAAGAAGGCTCGCGCAGTCACTAAGAAGTGTTCTCACTTAGACATTGGAGATGACGTCCCCTCGAGCTCGAAGAGAACCAAGAAGGCTTCAGAGCCTGATGACGAAGATGATGAAGACTTAAGCTCAGAAGATGATATTGAAGACCTCAATGAGATGTCCAGTCTGGACAAATCAGTACGTTCATTTTATTTTGCAGACTAATATACTAACACTTTACTACAGAAATGAAAAGCGGGTCACCGCATTCGGTCCAAAGATAAGCGTCGCGCAGATCTTGACCTCGTGT
Organism: Lactarius pseudohatsudake; assembly: GCA_021525015.1. NCBI lineage: Eukaryota > Fungi > Basidiomycota > Agaricomycetes > Russulales > Russulaceae > Lactarius > Lactarius pseudohatsudake. The sequence continues at coordinate 89,523 of JAKELH010000155.1, forward strand.
TCAGCGAGGGGACATGCACTAAGGGCGGAGTATTGCTGAGTGGTTGGTGGTGTGATGTCTGCGCGTAAGTACTTCACTCTTTTCAACATCTCCACTGGGCCGTGCATATCTTACTATTGTGTATAGGAAGAACAAGAAGAACGTGGCTGACGGCATTGGGTTCTACCGGAGTTCCTGCGCGACATCAACTCTCCGCGCGCACATCAGCCGAGAGGGCGGCGCCCACTATCAGCATTACCGTCAGATGTGTGAGCAAGGCAACGTTCCAGCTGTCTTGAAGAGCCCTACTATCAAACAGGGTGACTCTGGTAGTAACGTGCAGAGCGATATTAGCTCATTTTTACACACGCCTCCTCCGATACCGACCTGGAGTCGCGAAGGACTACTATCTCATGTTTGCGAGTGGATCGTTCTTGACGATCAGGTGTGTGATTTATGTTGACCGTCATTACATCGGTGTTTACATTTGCATCAGCCGTTCTCTGTTATCGAGAAGGAGTCCTTCAAGGCACTCCTGAAGTTCCTACGCCCCACCATGGTCCCGCGCGATATCCCCAGTCGCACCACTGTGACTGATGAAATCTACACCAAATCCCTTCGCGTCAAGGGCCTTCTTGCTGAGAAGTTCAAGGCCCTCGATAGCGCAGTCTCATTCACATTTGATGCCGGCACCTCACGCGCCTTCGATCCCTACCTCACAGTCACAGCACATTGGATCGACGACACTTACAAACTCAATGAGACAGTCCTCGCGTTCCGTGAAATCGTTGGTGACCACTCTGGTGCCAACACTGGCGCTCTCATCATCGAGATTCTCAAAGAGTATCGCTTACTCGATCCCGCCAAACTCGGTTGGGGTACAGCAGATGGTTCGACGGTATGCGACAAGGCCATGCGTGTTGTAGGAATGCAAGTTGATCCCACCGGCCAGCAGTGGAACGCCAAGGAGCGGCGTGGGCGTTGCATGGAGCACGCTATCAATTGCGCATCGCGTGCCTTTATCACCAAACTTGGTCCAATATCGATGGCGGCCACCAAAGCAACTCTCTCTGCAGCCGACAATGATGCAGACAACATAGATGAGGAGCTCACTGCAGCCATCGACGAGGCAGACAATCTCATCGAAGCCGAGGATTTTGACCCCGCTGATCTCATTGGCAAGGTGTTGGCCTTCATCAACCAAGTCCGTTCTTCACCACAGGCTCGCGCATACTTTGGCAAACTCTGCAGAGACGATGGCCTCCCAGAACTCCAGCTCGTCAAGTGGGCTCGTACACACTGGGCTTCTCTCTACGATCTCATAACCCGTCTCCTTGAAGTCCGTTTGGCGTGCACCAAGTTCACACTTCTTGCCGACGAAGACGACAGGGTCCCCAACCTCAAGCCCCCGAAGACGTATACTATGTTCAGGCTTAGCGAGGGCGAGTGGCACATGTTGGAGCTCATTCGCGACGCCCTCATGGAGCCAGCGTTGGCTTGCCAGACGTTTTCACACACATCCCGGCCTACTGTGTACCGCGCCTTCCCCATCATCGAGTTCATGCAACAGAAGTGGGAAGTGATGGCCGCGAAACCAGCTTATGTGTCCATTGCCGCTGCACTCTACGCTGGCCTCGACAACCTACGCAAATGGTACCGGACTCTCGATGACAGCAACATGTACTTCATCTGCTTAGTTCTTGACCCTCGCATCAAGCTAGCGTATTTTCAGAAGCATTGGGAGCAAGAATACCTCGACGTTGGATCACGGAGTCTCAAAAGAACGGTGCGTCTCTTTGTGTACATACCCACCCCACGTACTTATTACTGTAGTTCGACCGATACCACACTACTGTTGCGGGCACCGCCCGTACCACTGATAAGCCTCCCCCACCTCAACCCGCTGAACACTCCGACATGATGTATGGCTCCGCATGGATGGAGTCAGTGATTGCAAGCCGCCATGCCCAGGATGACGACGAATCAGATCCTTACCGCGAACTCAACACGTATCTGCAAGCGCCACTCGAACCATTTCATAGCCTGACCGATACCGACGTCATAAACTGGTGGAAGGACCACGCCGTTGTGTATCCCACCCTTGTACAGATGGCTCGAGATTATCTCGCCATCTGTGGGTCCTCAACGGCCTCGGAGCACCAATTTTCCAGCGCGCGGCATATTGGTACTGATTTCCGAAATCAGCTCACACCGACGATGTTCGAGGCCATACAGCTACTTAAGGGTGGGTATAAGGCCAGCGTTATCTCTGCTCACCTTGAGGCTGCCGCACTCGTTAAGGAGCTGGAGTGTTCTTCGGTTGAGGGTGTTGAAACGGGTGGGAACGTGAAGGTGTAGGTTGTGGCTAGGACTTTTATATACGCAAATAACTTCTGTCGTTCTGTCTCTATGTCCGTACCAAATGAATGGAAAGTTACATCCGAGTCTCGAATTTTGTTTATGAGTGATTGTGAGTTGAATTGCCAGACGCGCGAACTAAACAACTTGCTAAGTGTGTAACTGTAATTGGGTGGTCACACAATCCCGGACACACGCTTTCTTGTACTTTAGCTCTCTAGATATACTGTTTACTTTACTTCATATCCATTGCTGTATCTGTATGTATAGCTTCTGAATATATTCTCTGAATGTTTGCGCATTTTTTGTGTGTAAATGGTCTGAGACCGGGTCTAAACCCGGTCTAAACCGAACCAAACCCAACATAGCTCCAAATGGTTTGGAACCGAGTTTAAACCAGACCGAACCGACATAAACGGTCTGGGTCGGTTTCGGTTTCGGTTTCAGAAAATGGGGAGGAAACTGAATGGTTCAGTTTCCGGTTTGGCCTAAATCAGCTCAAACCGAACCAAACCGAACTTCCCCAACACTAGAAGGCACAGGGTTCATGGTCAGCCAAAAACCATATAAATCGCATCTGAAAGCAGCAGTTGAGAGGCGGCAGGTCAGTATTACACCTGGTATTTCGGCAGGGGAAAGCTCACGCATAAACAGAGATCGACATGCCATGATCACCGCAGCAGTGAATAATGTAAACAAGCACGGCAGCCACCTCGAATCGACTGGAATTGGTGCTACAGCCTGTATTCACGGGGCCTTTGTGCCTGACTCTGTTGTTGACTTTCAGAAGGGAGAAGCGTGAGTTCTTATATCTATCACATACGCTAGGTGAAAATCGACCCCCCAAAAGCCAGAAGAACATGGACTATTCCATTTTCAAGGCCCTGAACTTCAATATGGAGGGAATAGAAGCCGCCCTCATCTGCTACGATGTCATGTGTCAATGGAGTGTTCATATGACGGAGAGGGTCGTCGGCAGCAACTTTCTCAAACTTCCCGATAACCTGGAGCTTAGGTTGGGCATCGGCCTTTTTCACATACACGGACATCAAGATACCTGCCTAGCCAGGTATTCACCCAGCTTTATCAAAGGTGGTCGACAAATAGATGGCAAGACCATTGAAACACTTTGGGCTCCGCTCAATGAGATCACCAGAAGCACAAGGGGGATGTCAACATCACACCGTAGGGAGGTCATAGACGACCACATGAACGACTCCAATTGGAAGAAGCTTATCGACCTAGGCAAGTTCCTTCCTATGGATGCCGCATCGGTGCTCACTCAGGTTGCATAGTCAATGCCGTGTCTAGACGCTACCGAAAGGCACTTTCGGGAGCCACGCTGAGCACGGCAGCATTTGAGTCCATAAGTGTATCGGCAAGTCCAGAGCGTGTTCAGGCTTGGGGTGCCGAAGAAGAGCACGCACAAAGGGAGCGAGGTCGCGATGTCAAAGTCATGGACATCTATGACATTAAGATGAAACGATGTGGGTCTCGTCACTTTATGATGGCATTTCCTAACATCAAGATTCAGTCCCGTCACGCTGCAGAAATACTTCTCGATTTAACAGAGAAGGAAATAGAGAGCTCTGGCCATAAGGGGCATGCCACATGGCTCGGCAGTGGGTTGAAGATCCAGGAGATGCAGTACGTTTTTCGGCACCTTTCCCAGTGAGACTTCTGAGCATGATTTCCAAAAAAACATAGGTTATCCCTTCAAGCACTGGTGAGGAAGATTAGATCCCATCCAACGCCAGATCAACAAAGAGATATTGCCTTGAAGCGTGCCCGACTTCAAGAAAGAGTTGACGCATTCCAGAAGCAGGCAGCTAACATTCTCCAGGCTTCCCCCGACAGTGGAGATGACTCCTGGGACAACACCCCTTTGAGAGAAAAATATATCGGCATCGAATTTGATGGCATTGGTGAAGGAGATGACGATGATGAGTGCGCTTCGTCTGCCGAAGAAGATGATGAATTGCAAGTATCAGGAAATCACTCTACTGATGGCAGCATTGATGCCGAGTATATCCCATTGCATCTCCCCTCACATCTTGGACGTGACTGGTGCCAGTGAAAATGATGCTGAAGACCTGGCAAAGGCAGAACTTCGTCTAAGGGAGGGCCAGCTTAATGACACTCTGCATCACATTCGCATTTCCCTGGGACACAAATCCTATCTGTACAGACACGACGTTCGTCCGGCACGTACGCAGAGACTCAAAACACATGCTTGGGCAGAGGTGCACACTGCCGAGTCCACTGTTCAACATCATGCTCGGGTGTATACTCGCGCGCGGCAGGCAATGGTAGACCTTGGCGTCGGCAGCACTCTCCTTGACAGGTACAAAGTCTTGAGGCGTCAGGACTTGAGTGTCAAGACGAGCGTAATTGCGCCCCATGTGCGTGGACAACGGAACAAGTTGCTGCCTTGGTTTTGGACAATGGATGTTCGGAGAGATGCCGACATTGGAGAGTGGATGGAAGACTGTACGTGGTTCTCTGCTTATATACACTTAATAAGTGTAACACTCCACGCAGTCTACCGAGTGCATTGGCTTCGGGCAAAAGCTCAAAAGATGCGGTGGATTGAAGAACTTCAGTGCCTCCAAGTCGAGATGGAGTCTGCTGTTAGGTTCTTCAGACATCAAGAACAATTTTGGCAAGAAAAGCAGGAGCTCATTGACCCCCAGTCACAGCCAGGGCATGCTGTGTGGGCAGCCAGACAAAGCGCGATGTGGGGTTCAATGGCCATCCAGGCAGGGTCCAAGTTTTCTGCTTTGCTTAAGAGTGACCCGCCTCCTGAGTTTGCCAAGGTCCTACTACGTCCACAAACAAGTAGATAGAATTATTTGAATGTACATAGCACTGCCAACTAGCTACCGGTAGTCAGTAGGGGCTTAAAACAACCACATCTGCTCAATCCCCATGTTCACGATGCAGGCCTAGCGATAATTATATATCGGCAGCCCCCAATGGTAAGTTGGGGTTGTTTCTATCAAGGGAAGCCATGTAGTCCATTTATTTTCGATAATGCGGCTCCCAGCTGTAATCATTTATCAGCGGGTTTCTGAAGCTTCCAATGGAATCCCTGCCAATGACCTTGTATGGGCCTATAGTCCCTGCCTATGGGTATGCATGGGCCCATCACTGAATGTCTTTGATGGCGCACTCATGTTGGCCCATAAAACCCATTGCATTGGCACAAAGTTGTTGGGGGAGCTGCCGAGCGAAACGTTCATGTGGGTCTATGTGCAAAATCTGCTGACAAGCTTGTATTGGCCTATTGCACCAACGCGAGCATCCTTCTGAAAAGCTTCTATCAGCCCACAGCACCCATGCAAGTATCCTGCCGAAAAACCTGTATTGGCCCACTTTTCCCATGCGTGAAATCTGCCAACGAGCTCATATTGGCCCATCGCACTCATGTCTGTATTCTGCCAACAAGCTTGCATTAGGGGCTTTCAAAGTTGCCCTTATTTGTCTCATTACCTAACCATTACGATACCATTTTGCAAACCATTAAGTCAGAAATGATCTCAAAAAAGGGACAAATAATTTGATTTTTTAAGGATGGGAGGGGGCTCCTACTGTACATAACACAATTATTTCTATTTCATTAAGGGGGGCTGCTAAAGAAACTGAGTTTCATTTTATTTTATGTAAGACAGCAAATATGACTACATTTTATGAACTCCAAATCGGAACTAGTAATCTGGTCTAGTGGAGATCGAAAAAGATTTACCCAGCCAAAATGTTGCCAGGGGCTCCGAGGCACAAAAATAATTCATTATAGTTTCATTATTGGCTTTTTTTTGGGGGGGGGGTTTCAAAGTTGGACATTATTGGTCCATTTTTATTTTATTAATTTTCACATTAACATCATATTTACACCAAAATCGGGCTTAATGGACATTATAATGGGTCCAATAAGGGACCAAAATAAGTTAACTTTGAAAGACCCTATTGGCCCATGGTGCTGATGCATATTCTCCAAAAGCTTGTATTATCCCATTGTGCCCATGTGCGAAATCTTCCGATGAGCTTGGATTGGCCCATTGTCCAAATGCGTATATTCCACCGATGAGCTCACATTGGCCCGTAGCTCATATGTGCATATTCTGCCAATGAACTTGCATTGGCCTATGCGCATTCTACAGACAAGCTTGTATCGGCCCACAGCACCCATGCGCATAATCTGCCGACAAGTTCGCATTGGCCCATCTTTCTCACGGTTGTATGCTGCCGACAGGCTTGTATTAGCCTATGGAGTGTAGCTATGGCATAAGATCATAGTTCTCCCCGCAATACACGGTATTTAGCGTCTTCCCTCTGTCATGAAGACCCACAATTTCCTGCCGAAGTGTCTCAAGGACCTTCTCATGGCTATCGCATCTGGATTTCAGATCCTCAATTGTCTTTTCTTGCCAGTCGCATCTGCTTTTCAGACTCTGGATCTCCCATTTCAGCTGTTCAACTATGTTATTGTTATCTTTGCCTTCGGCTGTCAGCGCTTGTGGTTGGCATAGAACTGATGCAAACTAGAGTGAGCGTACATGGTAATGTCTCTTCATTGGTTTCCTCCCTGGTTTCATTGAGAGGTCGAGCTTCATCCTCCCAGTCGTTGTCGAGGATCTCTTCTGGACGTGGATGCATCATATCCCGTTTCCCCTTGCCTTTGACTTTTGGCCTAGCTCCCTTCGGGGAACCTGCCTTCACCAATTTACGCTTGTCTTTGTCTTTTATCATAGCTGCCTGTGGGCTGTGGGCATTTGGGCGACTATCTCCTTCATGTGTCTGGGTCTTGGATGCAGCGCTGGTAGCCACCTCACCAAAGTCTTCGGCAGCACTCCTTTTTGCTGCCGATCTCGTTATAATTTCTTTGGAAATTATATTGCTCAATGCATCTGCATAATAAAAACGAGGGACTCACTGCGAACACCGCTTCCAGAAGCGCGTCGATCCTTCTTCCTCTTCATGGGAACGGAGATTGTTGAACTGCCTTTCTCTTCTGAAGTGTCTTGAGGTTCCGATGCCATAGGTTCTAGACTGAAAGCTGCCGGTGGGATCGTCATCACGATGTCACCTGCCGAATCGCCTTGAGGTTCAGATGCCATAGGAGCTAGGCTGGGAGCTGCCGATGACATATTTATCATCACGTCGCCCACTGATGCCAAACTGTCCATGCATTCTCGACAGGAAGCTGCTAATGTAAGTGGAGAGACATGGGTGTCAGAGAGGGGATCCGCACCATTTTGCCCTGGAAAATGTATATCCAGCGGCGGGAGATTGCTTGGTGAAGTATAATAGTTGCTGCTCAAAACCTTTGGATCGTTCTCAGAGACAGAACTTATGTTCGGAGAGTCTTCATGCTCTCTGAACGCTTCCATGAGGCTTAACAACAGCGGGTGAATGCGGAGGGGTGTAGGGCTACTTGTATTGGCACGAAAGTAATAGTCCGCTGAAGTTTTCTGCATAAACTTGGGCTTAGCTGATAAAAGTAGATTGCAAGAAGACCAGAATACCAAGCAGCGTCTGAATGTCCGCCTCCAAACCCCTTCGTCTCTCAGCGTACATGCATGATATGCTCCTAGTTCCTTCTTGAGCATGGCTGCGTGGTGGTGAAGAATTTGTTCGTCTTGGGTTAGACTGAGATCGGAGGTTGACATGGTCACAGAGGACAGAGGAGGGATAGTGTAAATGGGCCTTATGGATCGAAGGTGAAAGGGTGTCGGCAGTAGATATAGGCAGAAACAGTACAAAAGCATGGCCTGGGTAGGTCCATCCATAATCGCGACCTGCGCAGATATATTGTGAAACGTCCTATCAAAGGAATGTAGCTCTATCGGCAGCGTCCATGGTTGCGTTATACAGGCCAGGCAAGTGCTTCACTTGCCAGCGCCTTGTTGGGCTGCCGCAAGTATATCGGCAGCTCATCTTCATGGATTCCATTGACCCTCACAGGCACATTTCAGAAGATGTATTCGCTGGCAGTTAAAACACCATATGCCAGCGTTTATTCCGGCAACTCTCTCACTTAGGCCTGATTAGAAGCAAACATAGATTATTGCCACAGGCCCATGCGACTTGTTCCAGACTCATTGATTGATATCATTCCATGTGTACATTCCATGCGTACATAAGCGCTTATGATGTCATACTTTGAGGGATATCTGCCGATATCTGATCGACAAACACACATCTGTCCGCCATGCAAGGGAAGTCCTCAGACATAAAACAATGTGTCTCTGAGTCAGAGGAGAACAGTTTCAAGGAGGCGGTGCGCGTATCAAGATTAATGCTTCAGTGGGTGCTCAACCAATGCCTATAGATGCGATCTGCATTCTGGAACGGGGTCAAACTCCTCAATGGATTGGAGTCTGATGTGGGTCAACACTGGCAGGGAATGGCGGGACCTTCCAGCACACCAGCAGATGCCGAATGTTTCAGCGAGGTCCCGAAAAGTGTGACACTCTTAAAGCCTGTGATCGGAAAGCTTATTGACAAGGTAGCTCAAGCGCGATATGATCTGCATCAGCTGACGCAATCCAGGATCTTCCAAAGGGTGTTTCACAAGAATGGCTATCAATGGCCAGAGATCAAGCTAACTTCCTGAAAGATAAGCAATCGAGGAGGGTTGAACTATTGGGAGAATGTTTGCGCGATTTGGAAAATGAGATAGCTAGGGCAGACGCCTTAATTGGGGACAATGAGCAGCTAAAATGATATTCTCCAAACATGTAGAACTACAATTATCATCAAACAGAGTGTTCGTTCTCCAAACGGACAGCCGCTGCCTCATACCTACCATAATCAATATTGAACATCTCAAAAACTGAGTTGCGGTAGCTCTCGATTCTGATGGACTGCTGCCGAGCTTGTTCGAGCCTCACTATTACCCTAGCACGAAGTCTTGAACCAGCTTCCTGCTGCGGCTCCGGTTACTTTGAGGATCTGAAAATGAAACAGGGTACATACCATCTTTAGAGCACGCAATAACCCCGCTATTAACTCATCGCGGACGTCGAATGGCTCTTTCATCACCACGCCTTCTCCTGCGTTCCACCACTCCGTAAGACTAAATGGTAGAGTGGGTGATGCCTGGACCTTGCCCTTGCCTTTCAGCTTCTGGTCCTGATTGGATGTTGCATAGGTGCCCGGGTTCCTAATGTCGGAGAAACTGTGAAAGGCGATCTTGACCGACTCTGGGACATAAGGGGAGCTGCCGCTAGATGATAAAAGGCCGATGATCCATACGGCAGCAAGCTAGGTGTGAATTCTGATTAGAGGATGCTCTAGAATGTGAATTAATGCTTACCACTTCATTGTGTAAGCTGGCGATATACTTTTCGCCTTTATCGGCAGAATTGAGCAAGATGGCTGATATTCTCTCGCCGATGCAGGCAAGTGCAGCGTCTAATATGGAGGCACCTATTGCAGCCGACATAGTATGTAGATAGTAGTGTGAATGGAATGCGATGTTGCCGTTGGAAGCTGCCTATCCGGCATGCTGATAATAAATAGTACACGTGATCCTGAGACCCGTCATAGGCACAAAATGGGCCAATACAAGCTGGTCGGTAGGATGCATGCATTGGCTCAGTGGGCCAATACAAGCTGGTCGGCAGGATGCTCGCGTTGGCGCAATGGGCCAATACAAGCGTGTCGGTAGATTTCTCACATGGGCACAATGGGCCAATACAAGCTTGTCGGCAGATTTATCACATGGGCACCGCGGGCCAATACAAGCTTGTCGGAAGGATGCTCGTGTTGGCGCAATGGGCCAATGCGAGCTTTTCGGCAGAATATGCCCATGGGCACCATGGGCCAATACAAGATTTTCGGCAGAATGCACATATGAGCGCCATGGGCCAATGCAAGCTCGTCGGTAGATGACTCACATGGGCACAATTGGCCAATACAAGCTTGTCGGCAGAAAACTCATAGCAGCACCATGGGCCAATACAAGATTTTCGGCAGGATATGCGCATGGGCACCGTGTGCCAATACAAGGATGTACACATGAGCACCATGGGCCAACGCAAGCTTGTTGGCAGGATGCGTGCACCGGCGCAATGGGCCAATACAAGCTTTTCGAAGGATACTCACATGAGCACAATGGGCCAATACAAGCTTTTCGGCAGGATGCACACATAAGTACCACGGGCCAACGCGAGCTTTTCGGCAGGATGTACGCATCGGCGCAATGGGCCAATACAAGCTTGTCGGCAGAATACTCACATGAGCACAATGGGCCAATACAAGCTTTTCGAAGGATACTCACATGAGCACAATGGGCCAATACAAGCTTTTCGGCAGGATGCACACATAAGTACCATGGGCCAACGCGAGCTTTTCGGCAGGATGTACGCATCGGCGCAATGGGCCAATACAAGCTTGTCGGCAGAATACTCACATGAGCACAATGGGCCAATACAAGCTTTTCGGTAGGTTGCGCGCATAAGCACCGTGGGCCAACGCAAGCTCGTCGGCAGGACGTACGCATCGGCGCAATGGGCCAATACAAGCTTTTTGGCAGGATGCTTGTGTTGGTGCAATGGGCCAATACATGCTTGTCGGCAAGACACTCGCATTGGCACAATGGGCCAATACAAGCTGTTTGGCAGAATATGTCCATGGGCACCGTGGGCCTATACAAGCTTGTCGGCAGGACGCGTGCATAAGCACCATGGGCCAACACAAGCTTGTCGGCAGGACGTACGCATCGGCGCAATGGGCCAATACAAGCTTTTTGGCAGGATGCTCGTGTTGGTGCAATGGGCCAATACAAGCGTATCAGCAGGATGCTCGCATTGGTGCAATGGGCCAATACAAGCATTTTGGCAGAATATGTCCATGGACACAATGGGCCAATACAAGCTTTTCGGCAGAATATGTCTATGGGCACCGTGGGCCAATACAACCTTGTCGGCAGAATACTTATATGAGTGCAATGGGCCAATGCAAGCCCGTCGGCAGATTTCGCACTTGGGCACAGTGGGCCAACACAAGCTTTTCGGCAGGATGCTCGTGGTGGTGCAATGGGCCAATACAAGCTTGTCGGCAGGATGCTCGCATTGGTGCAATGGGCCAATACAAGTTTTTCGGCAGAATATGTCCATGGGCACCATGGGCCTATACAAGCTTGTCGGCAGAATACACATATGAGCACCATGGGCCAATGCAAGCTTGTCGGCAGGACACTCGCATTGGCACAATGGGCCAATACAAGCTGTTTGGCAGAATATGTCCATGGGCACCATGGGCCTATACAAGCTTGTCGGCAGAATACACATATGAGTGCCATGGGCCAAGGCAAGCTCGTTGGCAGATTTCTTGCATGGGCACAGTGGGCCAACACAAGCTTTTCGGCAGGATACTTGTGGTGGCGCAATGGGCCAATGCAAGCTTGTCGGCAGGACACTCGCATTGGCACAATGGGCCAATACAAGCTGTTTGGCAGAATATGTCCATGGGCACCATGGGCCTATACAAGCTTGTCGGCAGAATACACATATGAGTGCCATGGGCCAAGGCAAGCTCGTTGGCAGATTTCTTGCATGGGCACAGTGGGCCAACACAAGCTTTTCGGCAGGATGCTCGTGGTGGCGCAATGGGCCAATACAAGCTTGTCGGCAGGACACTCGCATTGGCACAATGGGCCAATACAAGCTGTTTGGCAGAATATGTCCATGGGCACCATGGGCCTATACAAGCTTGTCGGCAGAATACACATATGAGTGCCATGGGCCAATGCGAGCTCGTCAGCAGATTTCTTGCATGGGCACAATGGGCCATTACAAGCTTTTTGGCAGAATATGTCTATGGGCACTGTGGGCCAATACAAGCTCATCGGCAGGATGCACGCGTTGGCACAATGGGCCAATACAAGTTTGTCGGCAGAATACTCATATGAGTGCGATGGGCCAATGCAAGCTCATCGGCAGATTTTGCACATGGGCACAGTGGGCCAATGCAAGCTTTTCAGCAAGATGTTCATGTTGGTGCAATGGGCCAATGCAAGCTTGTCGGCAGGACACTCACATTGGCACAATGGGCCAATACAGGCTTGTCGGCAGGACACTCGCATTAGTGTAATGGGCCAATACAAGCTTGTTGGCAGGACAATCGCATTGGCGCAATGGGCCAATACAAGCTTTTCGGCAGAATACACATGGGAGTGCCATGGGGCAATACAAGCTCGTCGGCAGATTTCTCACATAGACACAATGGGCCATTACAAGCTTTTCGGCAGGATGCATGCACAAGTACCATGGGCCAACGCAAGCTTGTCGGCAGGATGTAGTGTTGCGACGGCTCCAGAGCCAGCTTTTGCACACATTTTTCAAAGTTTTAAATAAAATAGCTAAAAATATGAAATTATTTGGGGAGATAGCTCTCATCAAGGGCTATCTGATTACTTATCAACTCTAAGCGATGTGACCATCCATTCCGGAGTTATTTGATGAGCCAGAAAGTGAGCTGGCTAAGCCAATTTGTATTTTTCGAATAACCTAGGAACGGCTGCTCAGATCGCTTGGCGTTGGCGGAGGAGCCGATATACGTTGAGGAGATCTATCTCCCCAAATATTTTCAGAATATTCCAATTTAATTTGATTTTTCGGCTCCATTCAGCTCCTGGAGCCGTCGCAACACTAGCAGGATGTGTACATCGGTGCAATGGGCCAATACAAGCTGGTCGGCAGAATACGAGCATGAGCACCGTGGGCCAATACAAGCTCATCGGCAGAATATATACAAATGACTTATAGGCCCATCCGATAGTGTTGGGGAAGTTCAGTTTGGTTCGGTTTGGGGCCATTTTGGCCAAACTGGAAACCAAACTGATTAGAATTTGCCCAAACTGAACCCAAACTGAACCAAACTGCTCCAAACTGTTCCAAACTGAACCAAACCATTCCAAACTGTTTCAAACCGATTAAGAATAAGTGTTTTAAATTGGTCTTTAATTGGTTCGGTCCAGTTCAGTTTGGTTCAAACTCGGTTCAAACCACTTAAGGAACCACTTAAGACCTTGGTTTGAGGCAAAATCAATTGATTTTGTTCAAATTCATCAGTTAAGACTTTGTTTCAAATTGTTTGAGACCAAAAACCATTGATTTTGGTTCAAATTTGGTTTAAATTCAGTTTGGTTTGGTTCAAACTGAGTTTGAACCAAACCAAACCACTTATTGAGCACTTATAAAATATTTTTTAATATCTTTTCTTAATCAGTTTGGTTTGGTTTGAACTGGGTTTGGGACCCCCAAACCGGAAACCAAACCATTCGGTTTGAGCCAGGATTCTCCAAACCCAAACCATTTTAAACGGTTTGGGTTTGGTTCAAACCCGGTTTGGGTCGGTCTGAGACCAAACTTCCCCAACACTACCATCCGAGATTGTTTACAAAATAGTTTCATGGGCCGATGCGTATATATGCACTTTATACCTACAATGGGCCCACATGGGTTCTGCCGACACGCACGGCAGAATTGCACATGGGTTCTACCGAGTACTATCACAACTATTTGCGTCATGGGCTCAGGTATTCCCACAGGTCAACTCATGGGTACCTGTGAGTGACCCAGACTCATGCTCAGCCTTAGTTACTGTTCCCATTACTGTTTTAGCTCACATTCTCTTACCTTTTGACATTGAATCCTGATTTTTTTTCTTAGATGTAGCTTGACTGGGAGATGGTCAAGATTTGAGCCCCAGGAGGTGTGAGGCCACAGGTGTTGGGCTCAAAAGTTACATGGGCGCAGTCACCCTCGATCACCTCAGCCACTATTGTTGTATCTTTTATCAGTCTCAGTTCTACAGCATGATAGGTAGTGATGAGAAATGCAAAATATACAAGATTATCTGGGAATTGTAAGTGCTTATAATGCAACCATGAGACTTATGAAAAAATTGCAAGTGTGGCCAACAGAAATTGTAAGTGCTTATAAATTAACCATGTTTGGCCATGGGGATTGTAAGTACTTGTATCTTACCCAGATGGGCCATGATTGTAGCCCGGTCACAAGCAATCATGATTCTATTATGATAATAATACAAGCTTAAATTCTCTGATAATTTGCAAAAGCAATTTTGACTTTGCTAAGTTAATAAAAAATTTAGGGTTTTTTGCTGATGGGTGTCACCACCGCATCTCCTCCCTGTCTCTTCGCACCTACTCGATCTCATCAGTGTCATCACCTCTCTTGTGTCGTCTTCAGCGTCTCTTCGGCCACATTCCGGCCCGCATCTCACACTCGGTATGTCATTTTTTCTTATTCGTATATCTCTGTTGCAACCTACTTTCTTAGCACTACACGACCGCTCTGGCGTGGTCCCGCGTCGTTGGTCGTGCCTCAGGAGGATAGGGGACATGCTGTTTGTCGTTTCTTTATTCATACATTATATTCTGGCTGACGCTGACGTTTACGATAGTTCTTATTATCTGTACTCGTACTTTCGCTTTTGTCGCTTGCCACTTGGTACTGTACTCCCATACCCCTTGTCGTAGCTAGTGGACGCCTGCGAGTCCTCAATGGACCAGTCATGATGTTTATTTTTGTAGGATGTGTGCTAGCCCCCATGTCTGCTCGTGTTTGCCACGAGGCCGCAAGGTGTCAAGATAAGGTATTCTTGCCGTTGAACCAGGACTCGCCCCCCAACCATCACTGCTACATTCGCTTACTCTCGTCTCGGTATACTGGATATACCTTGAGAGCAGAGCTAAACCGGCATCAAGACGGACAAACGCTTTCCAAAATCCCACAACACACCCCACGATCCGCCAGGCCCTGAAAAGGCCGCATCAAGGTATGAAGAGCCAAGGATGACGAAGTACACCGGACTCGAGGAAATCGCGCTGCACACCTACATGCATCACAAGATCCCATCCTTGAATTCGACCCGTCACGGCACGTAAGGCTGTTGAAGATCCGATCTGCGAACGAAACTGCGTTTATTTGAGGACTAGCGGCGGGTGGAAGTTCGAAGGGAGCATCTTGTCTCCTGGAAGGCAGTCCCCGAGTCGTTCCACCTTCACTGCTCGCTTGTGCTCCGCACTTCGCTTCGGGTATTTTCGACATATCAGCGCGGAAAGCGCAGCGCAGCGGGACTGGGGGGAGAGGCGCGAGCACGCCTGGGTCTCAGCTAACGATGTCCACGCACTCCCACATGTACGGTACAGGAGGGCAGAATCGCAATCCAAACCCCAGCTCGTCGGCCGCCGCCGAGCTCCGAGGTGCCGGCTGTCGTGATCTGGTTCGACCAAGGGTTCGACGTCCGGTCGCGACGAATGAAGGGAATATTCGTTCGAACTTCTAGTTGGATGGTCGCATTGATTTGCTGTTGTATTCTTTCCCCCACCCTGTCCGTACCAAAGGTCGCCGTAACTTGAAGTGCCGGAATAATCACGCAGAACTGACGACCCACAAAAAAATCCATTAAGACCCAAAAAGAACAATGAACGACTAGAAAACCATGGAAACTAAAAAAAGAAAAACCAATATTGTCCTGTGGGAAGTCCTACTCGGTATGTATAGTCCATCAGATGAGTGAGTCCAAAAGGGTACGACTAGGTGAGCTGCTGAATGTAAATATTATGGCATGGTGAATGTACTTGTCGGGAAAGTGTGTCTATGGGAAGGTGAGGGGAGAAGAAAATGTCTAAAAGTCCTTTTCAAAGTACAGTCCGTGAGTTTGTAGTAGTGACAGACAGACATAACCGGGCGTGAGCACAAGTGGAAAAAGACAGGAGGAATAAGATGTGTAACAACAAGAGAGAAGTCCGTGACGGAAGATCAGTACGAGAAAATCATCAACCAGGGATTGAGCACGATGGGGAAGAGGATATGACATCCGGCCACGAGTGCGAGTGGGAAGAGGACGGCCCATGCGTTTCCGGGAATCCGATATGCCAGAGGGATGAGGCTGCTTGAGAAGATGACCATCATCACAATCACGAGGAAACTGAGGATGAGTGACAGCCAGAACCGGCGCAGGATTCGCGGGACCTCGATGAAGAAGTTCGACTTTTCGACTTCCTTCTTCGTCGCACCCCACTGAATGTTATACGAGAAGAGATGCGCGAGCAGGGCCTGGGAAAGATGGATTGACAGGCCACCGAAGAAGAAGAAGCTGTGAAGATTCTCATTAGAGACGCGAACCTCCTAGTATAAAAAACGACTACACTCACAAGAACGGAATCCAGGTCAAGTTCTCGGCCAATGCAGATAAGAGGCTTCGAAGTCCGAGGCGGTACTCGAGGAGGGTAAAGCCGACATTTCCAAGGCCGGGGAAGACGAAGGTACACGCCAACCAGACCTCGAACGAGTGGAGGTAGTAATTATCGACGCCCAATGCCAGGCCAAGGATGAAGTAGTTGACGACCGAGAGGATGAAACCGCCAGCGATACCGTAGTACGAGAACATGTCTGCGTTCCCTATCAGCGTCCATGTCTAATAGACGGGCAGCTTCCACTCACAAGACATCATGCCCACTTTGTAGTGAACGGGAGCGTCCGACCAAATGAAGACCCGCAATTGCTTGTTGATCGGTCCCGCATACCACCACTGGATAATGGGATTGAAGATAAGCTCGTTGCATCCTAATAGCACATGTCAGCTAACAATGAATGCATGCAAGGCTTGATATAGGGAACTCACCATAAGCGTACTTCTGCCACCGGTTCAGTTCGTCGTCAACCGTCAGCGAGACACCTTCCTTGAAGCCACCCTCCGAGTATGTCGCCCATCGAATGGTGTATCCCCTAAGCTATAGACAGCCATCAGAACCAGGAGCTACACTCATTCGGCGCGGAAAACACAAACCATAAGCCGCAGCGCCATATCGAAGTCCTCCGACACGTTAGCCTCAGACCAAATCTTCTTCTTGTTATTGTCCCCAGGGTCCTCAAACGCGGCGTCCTGGAGAGCAGCCCAGCGAAGGAAAGCGTTGTGTCCCACGAAAGGTGCAACTTCCCCATTTGCGCATGCCATTGAGATACACTTGTTGATACGACGGGTAAAGTGCGCAATGCCGTTCTCGAAATAATGATGGGCGACCTGCATAACGTCTACAGTCGGTGTGAGTACGTCTGGGATCTGGAAAAGAGGGCGGGGAGCTCACCTGACTCATGTTGGATGATTGCAACCTCGGGACACTCGGTAAGCTCGCGTGCAGCGTCACGGAAACAGTCCTGTGGCAAAGCATCAACATCGAAACAAGGGGGTTCAGGGAGAAAAGAGACCGTCTTACCTCGGGTACGATGGTATCAGCGTCGATGATGAGAATGATCTCGCCCATACGAATCGCCTTGGCGTTGTTTGCCCAAGGCTTCCAGCGCCGGCCGCTTTCCTCGTAGATTTCCTCGATTGCCAGGCGAAGTGCCTTTTCCTCCAGATCCTCGACGTCATCGTCGGAGATCGTAGAATCCGTAACAGAGCCCTTCTCCCCGCGCTCAAGTTCCAGTTTCTGGATGTGTTCTTCCATCTTCAGAGTGAGTGCAAGGCCGTAGTTCATGTTGCTCGCTTTCTTGAATCGTCCGCGACGTTTGAACCCACCCTCACCATCCTCGTGCTTAGGACGCGCTACCCAGCCGATGCCGTTGTCCGCGTAAAACCTGATGCGCTCCTGACGATCAGCCTCGGAGATGAGCTGCAAGCCATCGTCGTGGACGAAAATGGACGAGGTGCCTCCTTGACGAGCATAGGTTTGCATGGCCTTCTTGAGAGACATCACGGATGGGGAACTGTGTTATAAACATGGTCAACCATCGAGTGACAAAAGAGCATAGGTAAAAAATTGAAACTTACATGGTATGTGAGAGACTCTCCTTGTACACAGGAAGTTCGACTGTGATGTGGGGCAAGTGAGCATCAACTTCCTTGTTCGCGGCGGGCTTTATTGCTGAGTAGTATTTTGAGTTCTCATGGTATTGTGCGACGGGACCGAAGCTGTTGTGTGTTGTAAGCCGTCTGCCAGACGTCCATAAATATTTTGAACTTACACATAAGAGATATTTCCGATTAGTTGGAGTGAGAAAAACTATCACGTGCGGTCAGGTCGGGCACTGAAACGAGGTAAAATATAAACTCACGAGTGACACGGAAAAAAGGAACGGGGAAGTGGTCAAGAGCGCGAATCGAGTAAAGGTGCCGGTCAAACGGTATTCCTGGAGCAAGGTGCTGATACCGCTGGCCATGAAGACTTGAGGTACACCGTCAGCATCGAAAATTAATCTGTAGATGAAGGAAGCGCACAAGTGGACAGCGCTAAGCCGAGGCCACTATAAACAGGACCAAAGTACTTTGCGGGCCGGGCGTTAGCTCCACCCTTTTCGAGGTCTTGCGGTGCAGGTGCCCGTTTGGCTCTGGAACCAATTCGCCATCCGAACCACGAGCCACCCGAAGCAGGTTTGGCATTCGGCTCCGTTGCAGCCTCCTCTTCCTTGTCGTTGATCTGGACATCCGACGCTGAGTCGGCTATAGACCCGACTGCAGATGTGACTGCGGTGGGAGGAATGCTTGGGCCGGTGGCCATGCCGCTGACCGTGTGACGGTTCCAAACAAGCTTGATGAGGCTTTCCTCAAAGTCGCGGCAGAGTGGGATGATGGTATCCAAATTCTCAGACCACACGACCAATACTCGCTCGTCGCGCTGCGTTGTGGAACAACTAATGAGCGAACGAACAAGGGCAGAGAAAAAAAATCAACATACGATGAAGGCACCGCACTGCTCCTTGTCAGCGCGCGGTAGGTCAGCCATAGTGTCGAGGATTTGAATCCGGGTATCATCGTCGACATAAATGGCATTCACGTCGTCGCTCCTGTAGAGGTGGTGTCAGAACGATTGTGGCACATGGAATAAGTATGGACCTACATATTACTAAGGGCAACATGAACCGCAGCGCTGCGTAATTTGACAGCGACGACGGGGTTCAGGAGACGGACAGCTGTCTCGAATGGCTCTAAAAACCGGTTCTCATACGGGAACACGCGATATTGCCCCGCGCTAATACGAAGGCAAACACCAGCATGGATGTTCTCAGCAGACGGCTTAAACCAAGCGTCGCCTTGCGTCTATAAAAGGCATCAGAGAGGGACGACAGTGGTAAGGTGGTGGTAGTGACCTGTTTAAAGATATGGTGCAACAAAGCATCATGTGCGTCGTAATCCATGGCTTAGTCCCGTAGAGAAATGAACGAGGGAAGGGAGTGCGCGCCGTAAGGTCAACGGGGGGCAAGCTGCGAGGGGACAGAAAAGAAAAAGGAGGGCATTATAAGGGCAACCGTGTCAGGGGAATTCCCAGAGTGAGTACCTTACTTTCTCCCAAAGGTAGGGTGATGCCTGAAACCGGCGGCGGATCAATAGCCAGGACTTGGCACAAGGCATGCGTCACCGGGCCAGTCTCGAATGAGTACGTGATTTGCGCTTGCAGCACGGCGCCATTCAGCGCAGGAAGTGCGGCCCAAAGTATAACAGTACTGTACTGTATCGGGGAGCCATCTGCCGGGGGTGCATCGCCGGCGAGGGGAACGTTTCTCTCAAGCGCAGACACCGTCATCACGGAAAATAAACAGGGCGGGAACATCACTTCAAAACGCGATAAGGTGAAGCGATTATCGAATTGAGTACGAAGAGTGTGTAAGATGCATCTTACCTTTTTCCTCCATTTTTTTATTCGGAAGCCCCTGCTGTATTGCTCATTGGCGCCGATCAGGCAAGTGTGTAGTTCCTTTGTACGGGAACCCAATTAGAAGCACGAGCACGAGTTTTAGATTTGACGTCTAACCTCAGCAGCGAGTGACACCTGGCAATGCTTCCAATTTGTCAGATACCTGGCGGCGGCCGTCCTCGTTCTGATACCTCATGGGCCCACTGGGAACACAAGGACTGACCTCGTGTCGTGAGACCGAGGCGCACGCATGCAGGGGGGGGCGCACACGACATGGGGCGCTCAGCAGCCTTCGTATTCTCAGGGGAAGACCTGCTCAGGGCACAAAGGTGACATCTTCCACTAGCTCGCTCTCCCTCCCCAGGAACGTTCAAGTCAGACTCGAAGGAGTTTATCAGGGAGGGACAAGGATCGACAGATGGGATCGTTTGATTAAGCTGTGCGGCGTCCTGGGAGCTGGAGGCCCGTGGACGGAGGAAAGACGCTTCCGAAGGTACTGTAATTTCTCGCAGGGTTGTCGACATAGACATATAGCGTGTGGATTTGAATCGAAGCAGTGATATGAATCAATTGTGCGTTACGACAACGGCGGCGGAAGAGCGTAGTTACCATAAGGCACTCGAGCCAAGCGCGTGATAGTGTGTGAGAGTAAATGATGCGACCTGGGCATAATAATTTGCCTTGAATGAGGGTCGAATTGAAAAGTTGTCATTTGCGTCACCGCAAACGCCGCTACCTTGCCTTGAACAAGATGAGTCGGTGGCGCTGCAATGTGGTGGCTTTCACTTTCAGACCGTTCAGGCACAACGAACAGGTTTTTGGCGCTCCGATCCAGAGTGTATAAGTTCGCACGCTTGGGCCTTGGCCTCGGCCCGAAGGAATGCCACTTTTGGCATTGAAATTAGAACGAATGGAATAACAGTGCTCCCACTCTACTTACAGTAATCACAAGTTCACAGACGGGAGTCGTTTTCTGATTCGTGTCGAGGCCAAAGGAAGTTCGGTGATAAGACAACGGTGAGGTGTTTGGCTTTCCATATCAGTCAGACTTACCTTCCCGTGCACCATCACCCCGATTTCCACATCCTGCCGTTTTCTCGATCGATCCCTTTGAATGTGTGACGTATATTCTGCCAGGAAGCGACACGTTGTTTTTTCTATATAAAAATTAGAGGCAGAGGTACGGGCACGGTGAGTGGTCAGTAGCCGATATATTGGTCCCAAGATAGACCCACGGTTGAATGTGACTGACGAAGGAATACATGAGTCAATTGAGACATGAGGTCAATGACGGTCTCGCGGAATCAATTTCGGAATTAAATCGCGCTCGTGCGCTCATAGTTTGCGACATCTGTGCGTGACGGCGCCGCTCGCATATTGTTGACACTGATGTATGTGCGTCATCGTCGACCCCGGCGTTTGTACAAAGCTCTCGTCAGTTAGGACTACTGTCACTCAGCTGGAATGCCTATTCATGATCAGCAGTGGGGGCAGTTGTGCTCGCAGATACTAGTTTTAGAGCCGCATGGTCGACGCGGGGGTAAGTCTGAGCAGCCTGGGAGAGGGTCGTCCAGTAATGTGCCTGTGCGCGCTGCGGGCTCACTCCGATTGACAATCGTGGATGTGCGCCAGGTCGACAGATATGATATGGAATAGAGGGTATTCATTACAGCCGCTTTACTGGTGATCATGATGACGAAGAGGCCTTGGCAAAAACGAAGAAAAAAAACAAGAAAAAGATTTGAGTCGCCGGAGTGGGCGGAGATTGAAGATAATCGGTTATCTGAGATCTGATCGTACTTATTTCCTTTTACTTTACATAAAAGGAATAATCTAAGTCTTAAGCATTTCTCCTAATGGGGGTTCCCGCGGACCCGCTCCCGAAATGCCGCCTGCCAAAAAAGGTTTCGTCGAGGTGTCCATCGCTCGAAAGACGGCTGTAAATTTTTTTATCAACATTCACACAACAAACAACACGGATTCACATGCTAGTACCATGCTTGTATATCTGATCCGGTGGTATTGGGCCCCGGGTCGGGCAACAATTTTTTAAGGATAGGTAGGTAGGTCCTGCAATCGAAGCACCCGATTTTCACGCTTTCCAACACCGCACTCTCCCAAGAAACTGGTTGGTATTATATATAGATTTTACAAACGAATCCAGATCTCTCTGGTCGCCTTCACGATCCAGGCCGTTTTTTTAGTACGCTTTGTGACAACGCGCGGAGCATCGCGACGGTGACGACCTTCTGCGGCTTGTCATCGTTCACGATCGTCGTCATCGATGTGGATGGCGAGACGGCCGTCGAGGGGGGCGGCATCGATTCGTGGCTGCCAGGATGAGCGAAGTCGTCCATTGTCGAGAAGCTCCCAAACGTCGACTTTAGTCGCTTCGAGGACGGGGACATGCTGCGTGGCCCGAGTCAGAACTTTAAAATAATAATATCCAAAGTAGATAGATCTTACCTCAGGACGCTTGCTCCGTCATCGTCGTCGTCGTCAGGTGGTGGCCGTTTAGGTCGGGAGTGGAACAGGAAAACCGAGCGCAGCTGTGCTGCTGCCTCGCTGACGTCGGATTCCGCCTCCCGCTTTGTTTCCTCGATATCGCGCTTCGGCACCGGGTACCGCACCCCTCTGTCTATCTTCACGCTGCCCTCGATGCATCCTACGGACATCTCGTAGAGTGCGTCGACAAAGGCGTGGACCGGGAAGTCTGGGAGGGCGAGCGCGATCGGTCACTCATCGAGGGAGAGACAAACTTGGAAACGAGCATACCGGCGTCCGATGTGCGATAGGATTGTAGGAGCGTACGAAACTCTCTCGAGGCCGTGCGTAGGTCTTTGCGTTCTAACCACACAAAGGCGGCGTCATACAGCTCGCTGAGGAACCCCCTTCGGTCAGCCCATAGTTCTCTCCCACTCTCGTCGCAGCTTGCTTACCTTGAAGACTTGACCCCGTCTAGGGGTATTTCCGGGAGCGGGTTCGAGACTGCCGACTCGTCTAGACGAGTCGTGAAGTGCAACGATAGCGCATTCATGAGTTTCACGAGTGTCTCGAACACTTTGCTGAAGAGAACCCAGTCCACTGCAAACAAAGCATCCAAGTTCAGAACGACTAGTTGGCTTTTTGGCATCAGGACTCACCCTCGCCATCGATGTAACACCTCGCCACCCAGTCCAGGGCAAAGTCCTTCCAAGAGGCAATGACCACCTGCAAAAACTCTGATAAAAGAAATGAGCACATACTCGCTGCCAAAAGCCGTTAAGGTCCTTTTACCTTGCCGGGACAAGATTTCCACGAGCCCGCCAGCTATGTCCAGATCCATCAAGCGCAAAAATTCCGTAAACTTCTCGTCCAAGTCCTTTGCTTTCGAAGACAGAGAGAATATCGCGTGGGACCCTATGACGCCCTTCGTCGCGTAATCACCAACCTGTTTCGCATGAGCGTGTGGTCGGCATGTAAAAAACAAAAAAGGATCATACCATGCGATGCAAATCGCCCGGCAGTGTCTCGGCTTCGTCCTCACCCCAGAGTATGAACAACACAGACGGGATGAAATGTCTGTCCTCGGGGAACTTCTCCACCACTTCACGCAAGCGCGCACAGTCGTCAAGCACGCGGTATTTCCTGTTCGAATTCGTGAGCGGTACGGTACCGATTTAGCAACCCGAGCGATGAACCCACTTCTCGATCTCGTCTTCCAGACCGTGCAGCGGCGAGCACTCGAATATGACGAGCCCAGGCGAGCGCGAATCGGCGCCGGGCGCGAGCGGGATGGTGAATACGTGCTCGGATGCCCACGCGCCGCTGTCGGGCATGTCGAACTTCCGCTCGAGCCAAATGGCCGTGCCGTCGTTCTCGGGGTTCAGCGAGAGCCACAAACAATAGTCGAACGGCGCCGGGTTGCCGACATGGGCGCGGAGAGCGGCGAGGAACGTGCCGGCCGTCCATCGACGCTCATGCTGCTCGCGATTCTAAAAAAATCAAAGTGAAAAATTTAGCGGCGGCGCAGAAAAACCAACGCACCTCTTTCAAGCGACGCGCGAGTTCCGCGTCCGTCTGTGGTTGCGTGTACTTTGCAGAGACGCGACGACGTGTCCTCCTTGCAGCCTGCTTGGCCTCGGGCTCAGTATCCGTCCCGGACCGTGGGTCCGGCCGTTTCTTTTTCGTCGTCTTGTGCCCCACGTAGGCGTCGCTCCGACGCACGGCGTCATTGTATACCGCGCGTTCTGACGCCTTGGCAGCCCATCGCTTCAGCGCGCCGCGCACGAGAGCACTAGTCCTCGCAAATGTAGATGCGCGCGCGTCGAGATCTTCCGCGGGCACCTTGCTCTTGCTCTTCCCTTTGGCCTTCCCGTTCCGCAGCGGCGCCGCGGTTGGCGATGCCATCTCGACATCTTGTGGGGACTCGGGAGATATTCGGGTTTTCGGTGGTGCCTTCGATGACGACGGCTCTGCCGCTGTTGTGTCTTGGGAAACCCTAGATAGGCCCGCGGGTGCTGGCAGCTCAGCGGCGGTGGGGCGCCTAGAAATGGAAGGAGCCGGGAGTGATGCCAGGGAGTTTTTAGCGGATATCACCAATGGGCTCAAGATCTCGGGCTCGGAGATGGACTGTACAGAAGGCCAGCCAAAGAGGTTGTTGCCAGATTTCTGTTTCTGGGGGAAGTTGAACGCGGTGGCCGTGGGTGTCCCAGGGAGGGAAATGGGTTGTACCTTGAGAGGAGGTGGTTGCTGTGGAGCCTCTAGGCCTTCTGAGGTAGGAGGGCGATCCGCTGACTGTGCCGGTCTGAATCCATCGACGACGGTGGACTGGCGTCCCAGTCGATCTTGCAGAGATGGTTGCTTAGCAATGCCATTGAAGAATGGAGCGGATTGACTCGCAGGTGGTGGAGCAGAAGGTCGAACGGAGGAAAGCGGGGATGTGTCGATAGGTGGAAGGATCGGCCGCGTCGGCGTCGACGAAGTCGAAGTCGAAATCGCAGGTAGCGAGGACGACGGAATAAAGAGTTTCGCCGTGGACGCGGGTGGCTTAGGTGGTGTTGCGCCAAACGGGTGTCCAGGGGAGAAGGCCGGCACGTTAGGGTTCAGTGTGCTAGCAGGGAGCTGATCACGCTTCTCCGCGGAAGCCGAAGTAACGGCAGTTGGAGGTGTTGCACCAGTTCCGAAGCCGGCGTGTGATCTATCTGTGGGAAATCCAGAAGGGGCGCTTTGGGAAGATGGAAAGGCAGGGGGTGTCGATGACATGACAGCTGTCGTATGGACATGTGACGCCGCCGCGGCGGGCCTTGTAAATGGTGAGCTAAAGATTGACGTAGCCGCGCCCTGGTCCTCGGCATTCAATACAGCTGGGGTGGGAGCAGACGTGCCAAACGGCAGAAGAGAGGGATTTGGGGCCGTGGGGCCACCTGCCACATTCAAGGTCGAGGGAAGAGAACCCCCAAAGGCCGAGGATGGGGTCCCAAAGGCAGAGGCAGAAGGGCCCCCGAATGCTGAACCGGACCCAAAGTTCCGACCCCCACCGAAGACATTTTGCGTAGTCTGGAGATTTGCAAACGCTGACGCACCCCCGGGGGGAAACGTGCTTGCTGTCGAAGGTGCTGGTGGCGCAAGTGCGGGGGCAGAAGAGCTAAACGCCGAAGCTGAGGAAGTTCCAAGGACCGATGTCGAGGAACTGGCTCCGGCAGAGGTGTCAAACATGACAGAAGGTGAAGGCCGAACGCCAAAGTTGTTGGTGAGCCAATCAGTTGCGCTCGGCTTGAGCGTTGAAGGCTGTGGCTTAGAATGTTCCCCGAATTCTTCAACTAGTGGCCCGTCTTCACGCAGGAACGCCTCTTCCTCATCATAATCGTCCAATGTGACGTCAGCAGGGGCTACGGCCTCGTCCGAGAGCACTCCATCGATAATATCAGGGATGGCAATGCCAGCGCGAATGGACTCAATGTCCTCGATGGTATCTTTGCCAAAGAGGCGCTCGAGGATGCAGGCAACGAGGTAAACCATGACCCGGTTGCCCTGCTCTCGCAAGAGCGCCGCAAGCTCAGCAAATTGGAGCATCCCCTCCTCGTGGACTACTAGCGGCGACACTTTGGTTATTGGAGAAGACTTGGCTTGAACATGCTGGCGGAACTTGGTAGTCAAGAGGAAAACTGGGTGGTTGAGAATAGCGGGCGGGATGTCGTCGTGGCGTTCGCGTTGGTCGCGGATATGGATCAGACGATGATAAATGCGCATCTCGAGCTCATTCGGTGATTCGTAGCGGTCGCGCTGGTCCTCATAAAACTCTTTGAGACTTTGTAGGGCTAAATGTTGGAATTAGAACCTGGCTTAGAAAAAAAAAAGAGAAAAAAAAAAAAAACTCACTGTTCATCAACTGTTGTTCTTCCATGGCGATAGAGAACCCCGTACGATCGCGCTCAAAATGCAAGGCAAGAATGTGAAAGCGAGCACAACGCTCGTGGCACTCCATGGCAAGGGATCCGGTTTCGTGTTGCATCGTAAAGTCATTTCTCACGGAACGGGATCGATCGCGAATAAAGTCGAACGTGGGAGAGAACCCTTCTGTGGGAAGGAGTTGGCGGAAGAGATAGTCGAGGGTGCGCTGTCCAAGCGGATCGGTCAGGGTTGGTGTATGCGTCGGATCACCAAACGAACCTTGAGTACGGGAGGCGGGCGCAGGTCCGAGGGCAGCGTCTTGTCGCCGGCGGCACGTTCATACATTTTCACTGCTCGCTTGTGATCGACACGTTTCGTTCCGGAGATCTTCGGACCATCAGCGCAGATATCGGAGATGTGCAGCAGAGCGAGGGAGAGGAGCACGTACGACTTCCCAGTTGAACAGGTTGTTCTCTCGCTCGCGGCGGTACCGCTCAAAGCGCGGACACAAGTCCGCGCACGTACCCACCATGGTGATGGCCTCGTCAAGGCGCTTCGGCACGAGCGGGTCGTCCATCTTCCCCTCCGCGATCGCCCTCTTCCTTTCCACCTCGCGTGCCTTCACGAGCTAGAGCAAAAAAAGAAAGAAAAAATAAGGGACGCGCGCGCGCGCACGGCACGGTGTTGCTTTCCAGAGACTGCGCAGACGACGACGTGTGTGTGAAAGGGACCCACCTCTTGGTAAAACCGCTCGCGCTCCTCCAACGTCTCCAGCACCGGCTCGTCGATGGTCGCCGCCTCTACGCCGTTCGCGGCGCCCGGGTCAGCGTGGTCCTCCTGGTCGGAGGCGTCGGAGGCGGGGTGCTGGGAGGGCTCGAGGTCCGGTCGCGGAGAACGCCCCTTCCCTCGCCCGCGACCACGCCCGAACCCTCGCGTCCCACCGCGCTCCCACCTCGTCGCATCCGCACCCAGGTGCCCCGGCGGGAAGGGGGTGCTCGACCCACTCCGGTCTCCTGCGATCCAAGTCTTGTTTCTGTAGGTCCCACGTCGCCCCGGCGGTGCATTTCCATCGTGTCCGCGGTGTGGGCGCGGGTAAGTAGAAAATGACTCCATCAGCCTGCCGCTCCCGTTGGCCTTATTGTCTGTGGTTATTGTGAGGATGGGACAATGAGGGGGTCGCACGTACGTGGGATCGGACGTTGTGGAACCGGGGGGTTTGATGCGCCGTTTGAAAGGCTGTGGTTGTTCGAAACGCCAACAAAGACAAGTCCCAGGCGACTATCCCCGGCCCGGTAGCCGCTTCACTCGCGTGCCGAAAAAAAACTTTATGATTGCTGTACGCGCTAAAGGATTCGAGACCGCATAGCATAAATCCTCAGTTACAAATCAAAATTGAATAATTTTGTGAACCCAAATGAAAAACAAGTCGAGTGAACTGCTAAACCAAAGGAACTAACTAAGACCAAATGCTATCTCCTGTACAGCGTCATAATTCTGCGTGTACATCCATCAAGTAAAATGGCTCGAGTGCTATTGTAATCTGAAAAAGCCTAAGTTAAAGTGTTGACTGTGATATAATAGCATGCCTTTTCAAAAGGCAAAAGTCTATGCGGGGGGGTATGGAAAAGTCCAGGGAAAAGTTCGTTTCGAGTTTTTAAGTCGTGGTGACAGACATATCTGGGCGTGTGCAGAACGAAAAAAAAAAAAAAGGAAGAGAGATAACGCGAATCGCGACATGTGAACGATGGAATAAAATCAGTACGAGAAAATCATCAACCAGGGATTGAGCACGATAGGGAAGAGGATATGGCTCCCTGCTACGAGGGCGAGCGGGAAGATGACGGCCCAGTAGACTCCGGGAATCTGCCATCCCAGAGGAAGGAGGTTGCTCGCGAAGACGATCATCATCCCAAACATGAGGAAACCGACGACGAATGCCAGCCAGAAACGGCGGAGGATTCGCGGGACCTCGATGAAGAAGTTTGACCGCTCGACTTCCTTCTTCGTCGCACCCCACTGGATGTTATACGAGAAAAGATGCGCAAGCAGAGCCTGGGACAAATGGATCGACAAGCCACCAAAGAAGAAGAAGCTGTGGGTCTTCATGAGCAACGCGATCCAAATTAGAGTAAAACGATGACACTCACAAGAACGGGATCCAGGTAATGTTCTCGAAGAAGGAGGACAAGAGGCTTCGCTGTCCGAGGCGGTACTCGAGGAGGGTATACCCGATGTTTCCAGCGCCGGGGAAGACGACGGTACATGCCAACCAGATCTCGAACGAGTGTTCGTAGAAGCCATCCACGTTAATCGACAAGCCAAGGACGATGTAGTTCAGGAGCGAGAGGAAGGCAGACGCAGCGAGACCGTAGTAAGAGAACATGTCTGTATTCCCTGTCAGCGTCGATCTCTAATTGATGAACAGAGGCTACTCACACGACAACATGCTGACTTTGTAGTGAACGGGCGCGTCCGACCACAAGAAGATGCGCAACTGTTTGTTGATCGGACCCACACGCCACCATCGGATAAGGGGATTAAAGATAAGCTCGTTGCATCCTAATAGCAAATGTCAGCCAACAATGAAGGCATATGAGCGAGCCTTAGTCCGGGAATTCACCATAGGAGTATTTTTGCCACCGGTTCAGCTCGTCGTCACATGTCAACGAGACACCCTCCTTGAATCCCCCCTCCGAGTATGTCGCCCATCGGATGGTGAATCCCTTAAGCTGCGCACAACCAATCAGAATCCAGTACTGTGCTCGTTCAGAAAATACGGACCTGAAGACGCAGAGCCATATCGAAGTCCTCCGACACGTTCGTTTCGGACCAGATCTTCTTCTTGTTATTGTCCCCAGGGTCCTCAAACGCGGCGTCCTGGAGAGCAGGCCAGCGAAGGAATGCGTTATGTCCCACGAAAGGCGCGACTTCCCCATTTGCGCACGCCATCGAGATACACTTGTTGATACGCCGGGTAAAGTGCGCGATGCCATTCTCAAAGTAATGATGGGCGACCTGCATAACGTCTACGGCGGGTGAATACGTCTGGTGCCTGAAAAAAACAATGAATGATGGGCTCACCTGACTCATGTTGGATGATTGCAACCTCAGGACACTCGGTGAGCTCGCGTGCGGCGTCACGGAAGCAATCCTATGCAAGAATATTAGCACCGAAACCGTAGTTTAGGGTTAAATGAGACCGCCTTACCTCAGGTACGATGGTATCGGAGTCGACGATGAGAATGATCTCTCCTATACGAATGGCTTTGGCATTGTGCGCCCAAGGCCTGAAGCGCCGGCCGCTTTCCTCGTAAATTTCCTCAACGGCCATTCGAAGTGCCTGTTCCTCAATATCTTCGACACCGGAACCGGAAAAGGTAGAATCCGCAACCGAGGCCTTCTCGGCGCGCTCTAATTCTAACTTGCGCATATGTTCTTCCATCTTCAAACTGAGCGCGAGGCCGTAATTCATGTTGCTCGCTTTCTTGAATCGCCCGCGGCGTTTGAACCCACCCTCGGAATCGTCGTGCTTCGGGCGTGCCACCCAGCCGATGCCGTTGTCCGCATAGAACCTGATGCGTTCCTGACGGTCAGCCTCGGAGATGAGCTGCAAGCCATCGTCGTGGACGAAAATGGACGAGGTGCCTCCTTGACGAGCATATGTTTGCATGGCCTTCTTGATAGACATCACGGATGGGGAACTGTGTTATGAACATGATCAATGATCGAGGACAATGGTGGCTAGATTGAGGCTTACATGGTCTTTGAAAGACTTTCCTTGTATACCGGCAGTTCGACAGTAATATGGGGTAAGTGAGCATCGACTTCCTTGTTCGCCGCGGGCTTGACTGCGGAGTAGTACTTCGAATTTTCGTGGTACTGAGCAACGGGGCCGAAGCTATCATGGAAGGTAAGCGATCTGCCAGAAGTTCGTAGGTATTATGAACGTACACATAAGATATGTTCGTGATCACTTGAAGCGCGAAAAACTATCACAGGCACTCAGACCGTGCACTGGAGCGAGGTAGAAAGTATGAACCCACGAGCGAAACGCAGAAAAGGAACGGGGCAGTGGCCAGGAGCGCAAATCGGGTAAAGGTCCCAGTCAAACGATATTCCTGAAGCAGGATGTTGGCGCCACTGCCAATGAAGACTGGATGATATTAGTCAGCACCGAGAAAACGTTCTGCAGGTATGATGAAACCCGCACAAGTGGACAGCGCTAAACCGAGGCCACCGTACACCGGGGCAAAGTACCGAGTTGGCCGAGCGCTAGCACTACCCGTTTCGAGATCACGTGGTGCAGGCGCCTGTTTTGCTTTGGAACCGATTCGCCATCCCCACAGCGAGCCACCAGAGATGGGTTTTGCATTCTCAGGTGCAGAGGCCGGAGCCTGTGCAGGTACAGGTGCCTGCTCCTGAAGCTTTTCGTTGTTGAGTTGGACATCCGATGCTGAGTTGACTACAGACGTGTCTGGGGACGCGATCGCGATACTTGGGCCTGGTGTGATGATCGTTGACGAGCGATGCGAGACTAAAACAAGCTTGAAGAGATGTTCCTCAAAGTCGCGGCACAATGGGATGATGCTATCCAAGTTGTCTGACCAAATGACCAATACCCGCTCGTCGCGCTGGGAAAAACACGTAAATGAACAAGGAATAGGAAATGTCAGAAATCAACGTACGATGAAGGCGCCGCATTGCTCTTTGTCAGCACGCGGTAGATCATGCATGGTGTCAAGGATTTGTATGCGTGTATTGTCGTCGACGTAGATGGCATCCGCATTTTCGTCCCTGAGGAGGTATAAGTTTGCGAAGAGAGACGAATGACGTCAGTAGACCTACACTGTGTTGAGAGCAACATGGACCGCAGCGCTGCGTACTTTGACAGCGACGGCGGGGTTCAGGATACGGACGGCCGCCTCGAATGGCCCAAGGAAGTGGTTTTCATAAGGGAAGACACGATATTGCCCAGCCTGGATACGAAGGCAGACGCCGGCGTGGACGTTCTCCGCGGATGGCTTGAACCATGCGTCACCTTGGGTCTACAAAAGGCATGAGACCAGGAAGACAGACATAAGGAATTCATGGTAACCTGTCTAAAGATATGGTGCAGCAAAGCATCATATGCGTCGTAATCCATGGCCTGATAGCGGGCGAGAGGGGAAATGGGCCGACGGGGGACAAGTTGCTAGGGAAGAACAAGACGAGAGCATCTTAAAGGCAGTCGGAGTTGCCCATTTTCCAGAGGAATGTGTTGCTTGAGCGTCACCGCGTCACCAGGCGGATCATTAGCAAAAAGAAGTCGGATGCACACAGCTGGACCAATCTCGAATGAGAAATCGATTTGCCGAATGAAGCATGGTGGCGCTTTGCGGCGGAGGAAATGCGGAGAAACGCATAAATAATCGGTAAGAATCACTCGGAAGCACAGGGCCGGCGGGACACGCAGAGACGGTCATGGATTTATCACCAAATAGAAGCCAGGCAAGAGCGTCGGTCCCCAAATACGTTTGTGACGTTCATCAATATGATGTCCGCGCGTTGCATCTCACCTTTTTCCTGTCTTTTCCATCGCATATCCTCTCGGGCACCTGCTGCCAGCGAGTCCGAAGTTATTTTTAGTGTCAAATTGATTGGAAGCACAAGCCAAAGTCGGAGATTTTAATATTAGGCCTGGTCCGAGCGAGAGATACTTGGTTATTTTTCAAACCACCGGGGGCCGTCGCATCATAACACGTTCTGATTCCTCATTGCGCTGAGAATACAAAGTCTTTGCGCCAGACCAAAGCGAGTGACGCTGTGAAGAGGAAGCCGCCAACGTGACCATAGAGGATGGAGGGCTCAACGCCCTTCCCATTCGCAGAGGGAACCACTCAAAGCGCAATGGCGAAATGAAAGAAGAAACCAATAACTGGGTGGCTCTTTCTCACCAGGTACGGTCAACGTTCAAGTCAGACTCGAAGATGTTCGCCAGAAATCTTGAAGGCCAGCATGAATTAGGCAGTGAGACAACCCTGAGAACAGCTTATCGCTGAGTGGAGAAAAGGCGCTCCCAAAGGCACAGTAATTCTCACCTGTCGAGACGGCGTGGAAAGTTTGATTAAGACCAAGACATGGATCGTTTGGTTTCCCGACGTCTGCGGCCGAAGAGTGTCGCTATCACAAGGCACGCTCGCCAGTAGCCTATCGGGAGGTGTGCAAGTGATGATGCGGTCAGGACACATTCAAGTTGAATTGAGACAATGCGTCAAAATTTGTGCCAAGTGCCACCGGAGACGCCACTGCGTTTCGTTCCAGTGGTGTTACAATGACTCTCGGTGGATACTTAGTGGCGGTCGGTGACAGAGATCAGGACGTTCTTTCAGGCCCAACAAAGAAATCTCAGATTATACGTTCCAATTCTCTTCGGCCACCGTCCACCGTCCTCTCATGAAAGAATCAACTTGTCAATTGTCGTGATGATGATGACAAGCCAGCACCGTCGAAACACGTTTCACAACACAATCGACCCACATTTGTTGAAGTGTGAGTAAATTCGTCATCATTTCTCAAGTTGACATTTTTGACGTGTCATCAAATTCTCTGGTTAACAGTCGTCGGAACCCACGAAGGCGTCGATTTTCGTTACTTTTCCCCCGGAGCCAAATACAGCCTAGCTGAGGCGATTCATTTAGCACCATGCGACACCATTATGGAACTGAATGTGCGAAGAATATGTTGAATACTCTCGTACAGTCCTTTCTGGGTCTGAACCTACGAAGGCGTCGAGACAACGATGTTCGTTGCAAAATACGCTGGCAGCTTGGCTGAGGCGATTCATTTAGCACCACGCGGTACCAACATCGAACTGAATACGCGACTCGGAAGAATATGTTGAATATTGAGCGCATATTATTCTCGTACAATCCTTTCTGTTATCATCCGGATAATCTGAACGCTACGAATGCGTCGAGATAACGACGTTCGTCCTGTCTCCGAGACCAAATACGGCTTAGTTTGGACGATTCATTTAGCACTCACGCAATACCAACATCGAAATGAATACCTTATTATCACGCGATGAGTATTACAGTAAACGTGCATTGAACATCGGACGGTCGTCGTTTCTGTCAACATCCAGAGAATCCGATCTACAGTGTCCCGGCAAGAGCACGACGTCAAGCGAGGTGCAAAGGCCTGGTAACATCAGGCCGATTGAAGCCTTTGAGGTCCCAAGTTGAGTTTTTGAGTTACTGGTTAGCGAGGCCAAGCCCCCTGATAATGACAGCACCTGAACCGTGAAGGTCCTTTACTTTCAAAGTACACTGAGTCTGACCCAGAGTAGTAAGGGGGGTTCGTATCTTTCATAGGAAAAAAAAGGGCGATCGGAACTGAAGCGGGATGCACTCAAACGTTCCCTTGTAACTTAGCTCGTAGCTGCCTAGCCCGGAATTACCGTAGTTCAGCGATTACTTCGCACAATCCCTTGCCTTCACATCCATCTCTCGGAATTTCGGAACAATCAGAAGGTTGGTCCGAGGGCGAGGCTCTTCGAACACCAGCTGAGCAGTATGCCAGAGCGAACATCGGGAGATAATACATTCAGTTTGTGATGGATTCCTGAGCCCGGCGGACAAACTGCGGGGGTGGGACTTGTTTTCCCCGAAAGTGATAAAGGTGCCGCGTCTATGTGACCAAAGACGGCATGATTGGCGATAAGGTGGGCAGGAAGAACTACTGTACGACGAACCGGCATCATCCCACCACGGGTACATAACTTTTGCAAAAGAAGGGGGAATACGTACGGACGTTGAACAGTTGGTCAAAAGCTGATTGATGCTGCGTCACTGAACCAATCAACGGTACCGGAGCCCGTCGTTCACCTCGTGGGGGAGACATTGTTGGCACGCGCCCTTTGATTCGGCGACAAAGAGCCTTTTGTTTGCGCCCATACGTTCTTCTCGACACAAAGGGCTATCGGGGCGCATGTCCGTCTGGCCACCGATTCGGAGCGCGAGATTGGGGTATCAGACGTGACATGACGTGCATTGTAAGCAACAAAGCGTGTGTTTGGACCATGTTTGCGCAAAGGGCAAAATTTTCTCGGCATGTCCGCGCCCGCGCGTCCGCGCATCATCGCCCCCCATTCGTTCACACACGCTGCCATTTGATGTTGCCTGACAAGCTGCGACATGAAGGCGAGGCGTTCAATCTCCCAAATCGTTTTCGTTATATTTTCAAATTCGTTCCTTCCCGGATATTGCTGTCATTGTTGCCCGACGCCCGCCCACGAAGACAATATCTCTATCCCATGATCGCCCAGATAAGAAGAACGGCAAAACTGCTGGTAACTGCTGCTGGTAACAACCAGCAGTGTGAGCAATATGGAAGCGACCGCCTTCCAAACTTTAGGATCTGAGTGATGTGTCACTCCTGCGAAAGGAAGCAACAGAGTGACATGCACCTCGCCCCATCCTCACGAATGCCTTCCGGCGCATGCATCCCTGGGTGTAATTCGGCAAATCACACCGGCGCGGGCCAGTTCCCAAAACATTGGCGGCTTCGAACTTCCATGTTAACCACGATTGCATGGGCACCCCTGGTCCAGACATCCCCTCCATCTCCATGGACGTCGGAAGGTTATGCATTTGCGGCGATTGAGCTTCCTTGATTGTACAGCGTGCCTCATTACGCCGTGCCCAGGAACATAGCATATTTGGTGGCCGTAATAGTTCAATGTGATTCATCGGGCTGTTCTAGGGATCCGCATTTCTCAGACTCTTGGCCATCAAACTGGTGGGAATATCTAAGTTTATGCACCCTGTCACTTCACTTGACGCGAGTCGTCGCAACGCCCTTAAAGGCCCGCTGTCCCCATCGTCATCCGATTTTAGGACTGGCCCTCCCCTTCACTGGTTACTCGTGTTTGTCGGATATGTCTTCCTCATCCTCCTACCCACCGTCTCCCAATCCTCAACAAGAGGGAAACTTGGCTCCTCCCCGCCCTTCCTTCATGGAGTACTCAGGCGACCATGAAGGGGCACCCATGCGTCAGCGCCACTCCCGCGGATCAGTTTCTGGGCAGCTCCGTGCCCAGGACCGCCAAACAAGCTCGGCCAGCATACCTGCCAGTGGCGCGAGCACCCCGAACCCGTTCTCCACCCCCAACTTTGGGGCTACGGACCCGTTATCGGCACCAGCGAGCGTGATCAGCTTCAGCCTCGGGGACGCAGCTGCTACCGGCTTCGGCGACGCGCACAACCGCATTAGCGCCCACAGCTCAGTGGTCAACAGCGCAGTGGACCTTCAGAATCGCCAGTCGGGTATCCGGGAGGCCTTCTCCTCGCCCCGTCCTATGACTGCCGTGTACCCCGTCGGACACCAGGCCGCGCGCTCACGTCCCACCAAGCGCAAGGCCCGCCCGGTCTCTACGATGTTGTCAGGCGAGATCGCCAAGCCGTGGCTTGGCAAGAAGGACAAGTCTGCGCGCATTTCTTATATCCTCACTTATAGCATGTTCGCCATCGGCATCATCGGGTCTGCCGTGCGCTGCTACTTTGGCTGGCAGGATGTCGACTTGATTGGGCGGACGTGTCTTGTCTTGGAGGACCACTTTGACGGCAACGAGCTCGACAGTAGCGTGTGGGTGCACGAGGTCGATATGGGTGGCTTTGGGTTGGTGTTTTCCACTGCTCTTCTGTGCCGCGGCGTGCTAACGAGGGTTTTTTTTGCAGTAACGGTGAATTCGAGATGGCCACAGCGTCGTCGAACAATTCGTTCCTCCGAAATGGCGAATTATACATTCTTCCCACGCTTACATCAGATGTCATTGGGAGAAACGCCATCCATGACGGGTACACGTTTAACCTGACGGGTTGCACAAACGCGAACTTGACGGCATGCGGCGCGGTCAGCAACATCACAAGTGGGGCCGTCATCAACCCTGTGATGAGTGCACGTCTTACCACAAAAGGCAAGCGTAGTATCCGATATGGTCGAGTTGAGGTGCGAGCCAAATTACCACGAGGGTGCGTCATCGATCGAGGGCAATGGCCTTCCTTACTTGGTAACAAACATTGAACCTGACACCATCTTGTCTTATTTTTAGGGACTGGGTTCGTCCCTTATTTTCTGTGTTTCAGCTTAGCGGCTTAACCCCGTGACTCATATTTCTAGATATGGCCTGCCATTTGGATGCTCCCGGAAAATAACACCTATGGTCCGTGGCCGCTTAGTGGTAAGTTCGGGTCATTCCTTCTTCCGAAAGTGCCTCATCTCCTTTCTCATCTCAGGCGAGATCGATCTTATGGAATCTCGTGGAAATGGCCCATCTTACCCCGCACAGTACGTCGAACATCTCGTTCTTCCGTTCCGTTGAAGACGCTCATTGGTCTTCACAGAGGAGTCAACTACGTTCGAGGGTCGCTCAACTGGGGTCCCTTGTCATGGTTGAATGCCGTCTACAAGACCTACGGCTGGTGGACAATGCGGCGATCGACTTATGCTGACGGCTTCCACACCTACGCCCTCGAATGGAACGAGAAATTCCTGTGAGACATCATATTTGTTTCTCATCTGCCCTGAATTAACCCGCGTCATCCCGAAAAGGCGCATTTACGTTGACAGTCGTCTTACGTACTTGCTTGCCTTGCGTTTCGACATTCCGTTCTTCCAGCGTGGCAAGTTCCCAACTCAGGTGGCGAACGCCTCGCAGGAGATCATCCTCCCCAACCCTTGGGCAGGCCGTGGCAACTCGGCTCCTTTCGACCAACGTACGCTGCATCCCACCGAGTACTCGATCCCGTAGCTGACGGTGCCCCCTTTTTAATAGCCTTTTACCTCATCCTCGACGTCGCCGTCGGCGGCACCAACGGCTGGTTCCCAGATGGCGCAGGCAACAAGCCATGGTTGAACGGAGCAATCAGTGCGGATTTCTCACTCTTTCCGTGCGCGCGTTGGCGGCTGACTCTAAATGACATTCTAGATGCCATGCAGCTTTTCGCTCAGTCGCAAGACAAATGGTCAACTACCTGGCCTCAGAGCGAAGACGACCGCGCAATGAGGGTGTACGCACACTTTCTATTTTTTCGACTTGCATCACTCTGACACTTTTGAACAGTGACTACGTGAAGATGTGGGAACAGTGCTGAGAGCCCACCTCCTTCATAGTTACCACTTTCTTTTCACGGGACTTTTATTCAAATGCACACGGACTAGCATACGCTCGTTTAGAATTGGTAGACAATTAGTTTTTTTTTTCTCTCTCTGTCCTTTCCTTGGTGGTTTTTCTGGGTTCTTGATACACTTTTCTGGCGTCATCTCCCTCGTTACGTCCTATATCCCACTATGTTATATTACGGCTATTGTACCCCGAGCAATTCAATCGCTTATATGTTAGAGCTCTATTGACAATGCGTCTCTTCCTCCGAACAACGATACTCTATCGGATGCGACCAATCGGGGTGCTTCGGTGCTCTTATCGTTCCCATCGGTGCTATTGACGCACACGTTCTCTTTGTTGTTGTGCTTTTTAACAATTTACGCTTCCATTCACCTTCGATACAGTACTGGAGTGTTTCAATAAACGGTCGGGATCATTAACTGCTTCTAAATACACTTTTTTTTTATATTCGTCGAAGCATCCTGTCAATGGGCCAGGGTGGCGCAGGCTTAAAACGCTACTGCGCAATTTCGCGCATATCAAAAGCTTCGAGACGAGATTCGTCTTTCGTTTTTGGGATGCTGGGACCGAAGTTACGGAGGAAGGAGGGTCGTCACCGTACCAGGCTGCCCCGAGAACAACGGATGTCACCGACGACTTGGAACCTCTGATTATCTCGCGCTCCTGTGCCCACGATGCCGTATCGCAATCACTACTGTACGAGTTCGCCCTCCATCTTCACGCGCAGCTTCGTAGTGAGTGATTTACCCATTTTCAGTGTCTTTCAGTCGGCAAACAGCCTGAAGCAGGTCGTCAAATTAAAGAAAAACAATTCATTCCGATGTCTTCCGCCTCCCAACAGCGTTTAGTCCTCACCGCGCACGCCCGCGTTCTTTGTTCGCGTGTCTCGCACACGAGCGTGTATTCTTTTTTATTGGCCTTTTCGCCCTGCCCCTCGCGGTTCTCACACTCATACCTCCCGGACACCCGTGAGAGTTGCGCGTTCTCGGAGTCCGGTCGGGCATTGACACTTCCGCAGTTCTGTGAACAAACAGCCAGAGAAGCGACACGAAATGCGCGTGGAGGCGACGGGGCCGTCATGCATGGGGATCCCGCGGACGGCATGGAGCTGTCATTGAAGTTCATCACTCAGGAAGTGGGCGTCGTAACTTACAGCGGCGTTAGTGGAATCTAACCTTTTTCGACACTTCTGTCGTCCTCGATGGAGAAGACGACTTGGGAAGAAATTCTTTTCTTGTGGAGAATGTGTGGGGGAGAATGGAAAGGAAGTGGACGGGGAGCAGCCACAGACAGCAACGTAGTCCGCGAGTAGGGAAGTGCGAGTGCCCATCCGTCGAGGGCCAATCGGGGAGCCAGTGCCGAACCCTATCTTTCAAATTAAATGTCACTGTACGCTCCCTATCGCACATCGAAGCACAAAGCGAGGGCATCGGTCGAGGAAGCAGCACCGCATAGATTCGTCTGTGAGCAAGTACCCTCGGACGGCATGTGGATCAAGTCTTGAAAGGAAGCCGCACGCACCGAATGAAGAGGCGCGACAACATCGCCGCACACGTGACCGTGACCGACACCGGGGAGACCGGTTCTCCGATTCCGAAATTACACGCCCGACGTCCGCTACTGTATCCTGTTTCCGTTCGTTCATCGCGAAGCGAAGCGTGCAAACTTCAAAGCGAAAGTGGGAACTCCCGCGAGATAGACAGGCAAATTTATCTGCACCCTCCGCCCTCACCGGCTTCGGTTCTGCACACCCGGCGGAGCAGCTCGATGGGCCATAGCCGGCCTTCGCTGTGCTCATTCATGTTGGCCACATCATGGATAGGCAGCTCTATAGCTCATTTTATCTTGCATCTCCCCACAGCGCGATTTCCAGCCTGAAATTTGTTTGTGAGGTTGTTAACATCTGTGCTCAAAACTACAAGCCCCCTGCGGCTATAATTGGCGCAGCGGGGCCTGCCTGCTAGCGATCGATAGAAGCTCACTCTGGTGTCCCCCTTTCCCAATCATGATCGTCAAATTGAGCCCTGAACGCGTATTCCTAAGACATGACGCATTCAGATTCGTGTCATCACGGTCTCTCCTGCAGTCCTGATCGGAATGGAAGCGACCGCACCTTTCCTGTGCTTGCAGTTTGATGATGTTTTCTCAATAATTTGTCCATCTTAGGGCGAAGGGGACCCGCCGAGTACAGTATTATGACACGCACCCGCACTTTTTGCGCGTTTCGCGCATGCGACAAGCCCGAGCGATGCATCCATCGGCTAAAATAGAAGAGTTGAGTGACAGATGCGTGTTCCGTGCCTCTCCCGACACCGAAGAAGGGGCATCATGTCCCAACCAATGGCTAACGTCCCGAGTTGGCCGCCATTCGTTATACTTACCCGGCGAGAGGACCCATCTCGGGGGCACGATTCACGATGCAGAACATAGTGACGCATGCGAACTTCGTCACAAGACGGTCAATAACGTGCGCGCCGGATGACGTCCACGGTGTCTGCGGTGCATCGCCAGCAGCCCTGATGACAGTAGTATTGTTAGTTCACCATCAACGTCAAGCTCATCAACAGCCGGCCACGAATGTTTACGACGTCAGGCGTCTCCATCCAGTCGTCCCTGGCCTCAAGGCCGTTACATCCGCACAAAGAGCGCCATTGGTTCGGGGGTGGGTGAGGTAACCAGGCACTGTCACATTTGCTCGTTTCCCGACCATGTGTCTGATAGTGAACAATATCGCAAGATGTAGACTAGCCCGGAACACCATGATCCCAGGAGCGAAGAAGGGTCATCCATTGCGCGCTTGGTGTGAAATGAGATACGGCGTTTCCTGGTAGCCAGAACCGGCAGAACTTGGACCATTGTATCCGGAGTCCCTTTCGTCACAATGACCTTCTTGTTCTTCCAAGTCCCCAGTGCCCAATTCCCCTGGTTCTTTGTTTTTTCAGCGATAGCGCATCGCACCATCACAGCTGACGAAAAAGGAAGCAGATATGTCCTCAGATATGAAGTGGATCCATGACAGAATCACAGGAAAGATTTGTAGGCACAGCCCTTCGCCCACGCCGAATGCAACAGTCACATAATTAGGGGTAATGGGGCTGGATGATTGTTATCGCAGCGGGGGTAAAGTGATAAGCATTTGCGAGGATGGCTATAGCGAGCTGCTTCGAACTGAATAGCATAACAAACCCATTTGGTACGGTCCGAAGGAAATGAATGACATCTTGTCCCCATATAATTCAGTTGGTCCTGTCCTAGAATTTCGAAATCAAGGAACACTCGTTGATAAACAGGCGCTCGCTTGGAGGTCACATTCGAACGGGGTGCTGTGTGTATCTGTGCTTCGTGAAGACGTGGGTCACCGTGATGGAAGAACATATCAACCTACTGGATCCTCTCCGCCGAGGATAACATCGTTTTTGAAGAGGCGACCCAAATTCGAACTGCAATTTCACCACATGGATTCTACAATCGAGAGTTATGTATATCCGGCATGGTGCAACGGTTAGCATACCTCGCTTTCACCGAGGAGGCCGGGGTTCGACTCCCCGTGCCGGAAAATTCTTTTGTATTTTTTTTTCTTTTGTCTATACTTCAATTTCTACTTCCTATCGCCTCTCCATGCAGACATCACAAATTCATAGAACAAACCGTATGTCAGCTTTGCGGGTCCCGCAGGTCGCAGGCCGAAAGAACAGGCTTTGACAGCAGAAACCTGCCTTCTATGTCACAGTAGCCTCGAAGCTTCATAACCACCGGGGTCGAGTCATTTGGTCGAATAGAAGGAATGTTGCCATGACGCAAGCTATGACGAGGCGATGGCGCTTCGATGAAGCCTGGCAAGGACCAAAACAGACCGTTATTAAATCTAGCGGGTGCCGAGTAACGCGTAACGGTCAACTATACGACATGACGAGACAAGTGACGAGATAATGTCTAAGTCCGATTTTGACGGAATGCGTGTAGCCTTCTACCTAGCACCCAAGATTGCTCTTCGCAGCATTAGGGACTCGTCTATGATCGGATGTGCAAACGTTCGTGTCTTCGCTAGGTCTTGATTCTTGACGACTCGAACGCAAGGCAAGACGGCTCGAGTCGCTCGACTTGTCGTGTTGTTGCAAAGTTGGTCTAATATTAATTCTTCGATTCCACTACGTGACTCGGAGTCTGCCCTTCGCGTGCTAGCTTCTTTATCTTCGAGGCACCTTGCTATCCTCGCGTTTGCGATTACTGTACAGTATTTCTCGTTTCAAAAGTTATGACGTTGGCATGCGCTCGGCAGCGCAATTCCCACAATATGGACTCCGATTTCCTCCAGTCCCTCATCCTATCGTGGTGGTTTCGATTCGCAGCCGCCGTGCCGTCATATCTCAAGGCGTCGTGACGCGCGCTGATGGCGTTAATACCACCTGTATCAACGATGTCTGTCCCTGCTCTAACGAAACTCGGTATCGCCTCATCAACGGTCTTGGCATCTTTGTCCTCGATAATCATTGGTCGTTTGTTCCCGTCTTGCCTCACTACTAGCTGTCATTGTCATTTGCTATCAATTTACGGGAAGTCCCAGGACCTGGCCCAAGTGCGTGGCTGGGACAAGTGCTCGCTACCCGACCGCGTTTTGGGGGTGTACTGTAATGGTGCATTCCGACCCGGCGAAGTGCTGAGCGGTGTCGAGCACAGCCAGCGGCATCGCGATTGGTTCACCCTGGCGGATCACGCCCACAAGAGCCCCCCAAGAGGGTTTTCTTCACCCAGACCTCTGCGCGAGTTCAAGGGGCAGGATAGGATGATCCTCTCGTCATCGGAAAATTTATGATTTCCAACTCTTTCTTTGTCGTCGATTGATGCTGGGGCAGTTGTCGTGCGCACAGCGCGGCCGTTCTACCCAGTGGATTCAGGGGGCGACCACGTCACGCGGAATAAAAACAGCTGGATGCCCTGCTTTCATTTGTTCTGGAGAGGCCCTTCAGAACCTCGTGCTCATGCCAGACGAGTGTGCGCCTCGAACGGCGAAGTCGCGCATGCAGGTTTGGTTGGCCCTCTATCTTTCTTCAAGATGCTCGACATCACGCCCGTGATCCTACTCAGCCCAGTCACCACCTAGGACTTGAATTTTATTGTAGACCTGAAAGAGTAGAGATTATATCCAAGCCATAGGAAGGTCTCAAATACTGGTCAAACGCAAGCGCGAGATGACCGACCGGAAGCCAGCGCAAGGCAACAAGACGCACAAGACACCATAGTGCCCCGGCAAACACACGCAGCGCGCCCCCACACCTTCTCGAATGACAAACATCGTCACAGGGCGGTTCGTAACACTTCTCCGGCAGGTCCGATCCGCTACATAAACCCTTGAGAAGCTGCTCAAGGCAAGGGGAGGAGGCAGAGCCGTCGCACAAGTAATCCCAGCCTATAACATTTCCCCGGAACGGCGGCACTGATGATAATGAGGTCAGAGAAACCAAAGCGAACCTTCGCGCCTCGTGCGCCTCTCATTTCGACACCTGACAAGTCGCTAAAGCCGCTCCATTATTGGATCGTTGGGGCCATATAATGCATAGGCGGAACGGTCAGCCATCATTTATTCCATAGCTTGAAAAAGGCTGGCTTACTCATAAGTGTCGCAGAACTTCGAGCGGACGTTCTACGTTTCTAGGACGCCTTCTCTGTCCCACAGATGCGGACGCCCTAATTCTAATTCACATTTGCTGGGGGTGGTCTCGCGGATAGTCGTCCAGCTGCCTGACTCCAGGGCAATGCCCACTCTGTTGTCTTTTTCGAGTGTGTGCGTCCCTCTGAAGCGAGAAAAAAACTGCGCGCTCGTTCTTCCTTTCCTCGGTTACTTCTGTTCTCTGCTAATCGTAAACGGGTTTCTATCCTGTTTTTTTGACTGTATGGTGAATCCCGTGTTCATCCTACACCAACATGATCCTTATTCGTTTGCGCCGTCCTTTCTTTCGTATGCTCCCACCCGGTCGCCTGACTTCGCAAACAGGAACTTCCCGATATGAGCCCCCATTTGACAACTACGCACAGGGCCCTTGAGCGCGAGCGCAGCGCCTATGTTTCCCTCAATGAAACACTCGCACAGCAAGACATGGCCCAGATCATACCGCAAACAGATTTACCGTGATTACCAACAGCAGATCACACCGCCAACAATGAGAAGGATCCATCGTAGCAAACTTTTATCTTGCGGTTGCCTGAGAAAAATGCCTTTCTACACCATCTGCATCAGCACCAGCAGTCACCAGCAGTTCTCTCCACTGAGTTGCAACTGAGTTGCAAAAACGCTCCACTGCTGACGGCATCAGCACGTGTCCCACATAGAATGTAGCACTCAGCGTGGTGGTGACGGCGCTGGTGACCCGTCAGCATCAGGTAACGTGTTGGTGCGAGCATTGTCATGTCGAAAATGCGAGGACATTCAGAAGACATGTGCAGATAGGAAAGAGATGACGTACATGTAACTTATTCTTATTATTGCCCTCCCCCCCTTTTTTTTTTGAACCGCTTATCCTGGGATGCCAGCAATGGATGCGTACCATGGGTACAGACCGGTCATAGCCGAGACTACATTTAGAGGCGTGTGCTAGGTAGTACAGTAACTATTATTGCCCTTCGCTCAGGCTTACAGTGGTCATCTCTGGAAATATGGGCGACAGGATCTGTTGTACGCGCGTGAATTGGCGTGGGCAGAGAGCGGATCGGGTCCGAGCCTCGATAATGCGAACGTGAAGTGAGCAGCCGAATTTTAAATTAGATAGGCTCAAGTTGAAAGGAAATCGGAAGGCGAGTTTCAGGAGTCGAGTCGTGAGAGTGCGCGAGCCAGGGACTCAAAAACGCGCGCAAAAAGTTCGAGTAGACCGAGAGCGAAAAGGAAAACTTGTAGACTCGTTCGGGTCCAGCTGTGTAACTTACTGTAAAAGTTGGCAACGATGACGCAGAAACAGTAGGAAATTACTAAGGAAGAGAGACAAATGGTGTTTGGAGCGATGGGGAATTGGAGTCGATTGTGAACGAATTGGAGGGTAAAGCGCGAGGATGGGAGCCAGTTGGGTGTCTTCGGCAAAGTCACACACAGGAGTAAGAAGTCAGAACGGGGGAGTCAATGGCGACTCTATTGAACGAAAATTCGAGACTCTTGTATACAGAATGTATGGTACCTAGAGCCAAATGCAACGAAGTCGAGAATTGAAAGGACATGTCATCAAAGTGGTCGAGGATGGAAAGGGAGTCGACGCTTGAAAACGTGCGACTAACACGAGGTAAGGATCACGAGCCGAAGACGAAAGCAGGGGAGTCGGGAACAATGATGCATGGCCGAAACAACAACACCGAGGATAA
Organism: Lactarius pseudohatsudake; assembly: GCA_021525015.1. Taxonomy (NCBI): domain Eukaryota; kingdom Fungi; phylum Basidiomycota; class Agaricomycetes; order Russulales; family Russulaceae; genus Lactarius; species Lactarius pseudohatsudake. Next base: position 134,411 of record JAKELH010000155.1, read on the forward strand.
GAACTAAGAGCACAAATGAAGGTCATAAAAGGGTAGACTATGCCCAAGACAAAGAGGGGACATGAACGAAGACGCAAGCACGACGCCGAGGGTGTGGTTGACGAGATGTCGATAAGGAAAGATGGAAGGGTGGGATAGTTGGCCAGGAGACATTTGGGAGTGAATAACGAGGCTAGCCTGATGACCTCAGGTGGAGGATAGCATTGGCGTCGCAGTATGAGGACTTCATGGCTGAGAGCCCATACTGGAATATTTCGGCGCCCAACGAAGTCGAAAGGAACGAGGGAATGGCATACGAGGGTGAGACGGGGGTTTGAGATGGTGGGGATGAGTTCCCACGCGACGGACCGACAGCTCCGAAACAGCCGAAAAAACAGGAGATGGGCTGCGGTACCCTCAACAGAGCTATGGGAACATTGGGAAGAGACAGTGCACCGGGAATAGGAAGACAGATCCCGAAGGACAGGATCTAGGGGGCCTGTGGGGGCTGAAAGCGCTAAAAATTGGGACTCGGTGTCTCGATGCAAAGGGACGCGGATGAAAGAACATTTGATTAAAGGTTGGGTGCTTGGGCCAGACTTGCGTTGCAGCCACGAGCTGATTCCAAAGGCCACAGAATTCGTACTGAAGTTCAGGTGCGGCAGTTTCCACATTCAGTTGGCACGCCACGTGCAGTGAATTGCGAAATATTTTATGAGTCCGAACCAGGATGTGCGGCATATAATTCCCATGCGAGCTGAACGAGATTACCGAGTTTGACGCTATTGAGCTGTTCACGGTATTGAGAAAAGAGGGTCCCCGACTATTCCAACCTTCGCTGGATTATGCCGGCCCAACGCTCGTCTGGTTGGTAATCCTCAAGCCGGTTGATGGCGACTGCGATGATATACATCGCAAGGGATCGGGTAGTCGGGTCGTCGTTGGCGTACTGATCCGCAAGGAGAACAAAGTCGACGGACTTAAAAATGGCAGATTCTGTGGAGCAGAGAGCGTGATCGCTGAAGAAGGTATAGATCAGTCCGCATCGCCATTAGGCAGACATCGATTCGCTGTTGCCTTGTCGTATTGCGAGGGGAGGTCGGAAGATAACAAATGATTCATGAAAGCCACGATTGCCTTGGGAAATTCGTCGGTATTCGCCCGTCGGAGGATACCCATGTTGATTTATAGAAACTAGGGATTCTTGTTAGAAACCGCTCCAACTCCTGTTCGCGAGTTAGGGAATGGAGAAGCCACGACATCGCTCCGGTGTCGAGTGTCAAAGTACGAGTAGGGACATCCTTCTCAACCTCTCGTAGCTGTATGGGCAAGCCAGTGAGGGGGCTGTCGGTACCCGGCGGAGAAAATGAAGGAACACGTAGACCGCGGGGAGCAACAGTTGATACGGCCATCAAAGCTCCATATAAAAGGCCCGAGAGAAGGTATAACACATCGACAACCACAAATATGGCCGGATCACCAGTTATGGTTAGAAAATTAAGTCCGCATAGGAAAAGATAGATAGACGCGTGAAGGAGAGCGTTTAAACCCCTAAGGAATAGCGGAATAAACACGAGAAATCCGTCCTGCGCTATACACTCTCGAATACGTGCACGCCTAGGCGGACTATACTGAAGTTCAGTCAGGAGCGTGTATCGGCGCACCCATTCTGGGCCAGAGTTGCGCCAACGGAACACCCAAGGCTGATCGTCAAGCTTGTAAACCATAAAAAGTGTGAAAGTTCGGGTGTGGCTGCCGGTGTGGGAGGGGACAGTTCCGATGAAATAAGGGAACTGTTTAGACTAACCTGGAGCTGGTAAATTTGAGCGAGGTAGAAGGCCGAGACGTCTTGAGAGCTTGTTCGAGATGCAAAATAAGACTGTGACACGAATCCCGCGACGGTAGCTGAGACCAAACCACTCTATCATGCAGTGGGTTAGCCAGACCTGAGCAACGAAAGGGACCATGATGACCCACAAGAAGCATAAGGCCGTTTGCATCCTCTCTCCAGTTCTGGATGAGCTTCGAGTCGGACTCGTAGGTTTTTTCGTTGTACATGGAGAATAGGAAGTCGGATCCATCAGTGAAATTGATCGTCGCCCGTGATGATTTGTGGTCTTGCTTACGCGGAATTCGGTCTTGCGAATCACTTGGGGCGCCTGCTATAGTGAGCACTCACAGAAATGGTGACGAAAATGGGATGAGGACACTCACCTACAACAGCGGCTTTGTTAGACACATGGCTGGCTGGAAAGTGGGAGGGGAATATATTGGTGGCCAGGAGACAGATGGGTTTAGAAGGGGAGTGCAGCTGAATGTCGCACCAGCCATGACCCATTATAAACCCAGAAACATGCCTCGTCAACGTGCCAAGGGTTCTGCGTCACTACCACCAATTCTCACCGCGCGCCAGTGCTCGCTGCTGTCTTTGCGTGCCACTGCTCTCCTATCCGTGGAAGGGTTCCATGCGGCGCCGGAAGGGAAACAGTGCATGATCTACAAACGCTAATAGCTAGCAGCACCAAAATAAATTGTGAGACTGCATAGAGAGTGGGAAAAAGCACGAAGTGCTTCTCGATCGGGGAGGGGTTCACGTGTCGAGGCAAGGTCATCATTTCGGAGCGAGTCGATGAGGGTAGGAAGACAACCTACATAATCGATCCTATAGTAGGAGTGGCGGGCGGGTAAAAGAAAAGTGTACTGGTTCTTTAAACCAGTCGAAGACTTTGGGCAGATGGATGGTGGCACGGAAAAGAAAAGAGGGATGGGCACGAGCGTCTGTCTGAGCGCGAGCGCGTACTCGTGCTCACCGGCGCTCACCCTCGATCTTTCATCCACCCCTTTTTCCTGTCCAGCATGCATAAATCAAGTTCGACATCACGAACAGCAGAGGGGCAGGCAGATAGGGGAGGCGGAAGCTCACAGCGTTTCGTCCTTTTGCCCCAAATAGTCGCCGATCCCACAAACACGACGTAGCCCCTATCTCATTGTAGTCGCACGCCACCTCTTTCTCCCACCTTGGCAAAAGAGGTCACATGCGACCTCGGCTGCTAGTCGGCTGCTCCCTCTTTCGCCGGACAGGTTCAAGGCGGCAAATTTCATAATCACGGCGCTTAGGCCGGAAATCAGTCTTTCCTTTCCCATCGCCGCCGTGTCAGTTAGAAAATTCCTCTTTTACAGCAGTCTCTGTCTTGCCCTGATCGGAGACTCGAGTCAGTATTCGCGTACTCAGTAGTCCTCTCTGACGGCCAATCCACTCGCCTCCCTTTGTAGTTAGCACCGATCACTAATATTCGTGAATCGTGAGGCGACTCGGAAGTACACGATGGACACTGGAAGAGCGTACCGACGCCAGGCCATGGAACTGGTGATGGCATGCCGTCTCCTAGTGGAGATATCCCCCCAGGAAGCTCAACACGATGCGCTATTCAAAGAGTGACTGTCACAGTTTTAGGCCTTAATAAGTTCTACTAGTACTAATGACCACTCAGAGTCATGTTAGCGGCAGACGAGGCCCTGCGTTCTGCAACCAAAGCAGGGAAGAAGATCACAGACGAGGCGTCCGTTGCGTTTATCGAGGCTCAGAGGAGGATACTTCAATATGAGGCGACTGCGCACCCAAAGTAATTGCGTTGGGTTCTGTTCACGAATACATTTTCACTGACTCCGGGCCCAATTGAAAAAATAATAGATCTGGTGTCTTGGAAGTAGCCGAGAGAATGACCCAAGCAAAAGAAGACAGACGATCTCTAAACCGCCGTTACACACTTGGAATACTTGACACATATCACGATGTAGGCCCCTGGCACTTATACGAGGCTCGATTTCAGATAGAACTAACTTATAGCAACTTCAGTACGACAAGCCGACAGTGACAGTCAACTTCATACTCCTCCGGTCTCTTCTGGGGGCTCTTCACGACCCAGATCCATTCATCGTTCCCCGTAAGTGTGACTCACGTAGGTTTGTCCTCGAATAATCTCGCCACGTTTCAGTGTTACTCTCCTCCCGGCCATTGTCCTCAGAGATTCTTTTGAACCTTTCTCGCCTCAAGGGCCGTTCACGTATCACCCTCGAACAAAACCCTCGTTTCTATGTGAATCTTCCTGCACTCGAAGGTGCATTCGGCCCTGAATTTTCCATGGACCCAACGGTGGACTTTCACCTGAGACATAACGACACCGTCTACATTCTCGTCGACAGGCCCGGCCGTGTGTTTCTTAAAACTGGTCGCAGAAATAGGATATTCAGCAACGTCTGGATGGTGCATGGCACCCTGATTTTCAGAGGTTTGCACCACATGCCCCCAACTCGTCGCTCGATCTCAGACATCTTTTCAGACTTACATGGACGCCTAGAGGGGGAACGACTCGTCAGACGTGACATTTCCGCAGGCGCTATGTTGTACTGCGAACCGCTAGTACTCCCCAACTCTGCGTCCCGTGCCCGATTGAACCATGGTTGTATCCCGGCGATCACTACAACGTCGAACAATCCCGCAGCCGGGACGACATTTGAGGACTGGACATTTCTGAGTCAGCCAGCGTTGAATTTCTTTAACGTACATATTTTCGGTGAAGGAGCGTCCCCTCCTGCATTTACCGAGGGTACGGTATGTCTCAGCGCGTTTGGGACGCCCCACGGCAGCGACACAAGAACGTTGACGACGGACCTACCTTCGCCACCGACATCCGAGCAACCGGGGTACCATGTGCTATACACAGCTCATGCTATCGACATGCTCAACGACGATGTACTTCTCGGCATATTCAGTTACTATCGATCGGATAACGAGATAAATTGGAATACCCAACTCGTGTGGCGAAAGCTCTCTCACGTTTGTCGAAGATGGCGGTGCCTCGTATACGGATCGGCAACCCATTTGAATATGCAGATTCTATGTACAAATGGCACTCCTCTGGTGGGCACGCTAGTCCATTTACCACCCCTGCCGCTCGTCATCGATTACCAGTATGCGACTGCAGCCGTAAGTGCACAAGATGAGTCAGGAATATTCAACGCGCTCCAGCTGCGTGACCGCATACGCCGTGTTGTCCTGCGCGTCCCGCCTTCGATTTTGGATCAGTTACTTGTCCTCATGGACGAAACCTTCCCAAATCTGGAACACCTTTCTCTCTCGTCCACAGCCGAATATGACACGCTACTACTTCCTCAGACCTTTCTATCCCCAAATCTACGTCACCTCACACTAATTGGTATCGGTCTTCCAAAAAAATTGCTGTTACTCTCATCCACCGTCTCACTCATCACACTTACCCTGGCAAACATCCGAGCTCCTGGCTACTTCCTTCCTCGGCACTTGGTCACACGTCTTAGATCCTTTTCCCAGCTCGAGGAACTGACCATTGGATTCTCCATTCCCTTACCACGTCCCAGTGCTGAGAAAGGATTGTTGCAGGAACTGGAAGCCCCTGTGACGCTTCCCGTGCTGAAACGCCTCACGTTCCGGGGGGTCAGCGCTTATTTGGACAGCTTTGTCGCTCAAATTAGGGCCCCTCTTCTTGAGCAACTCCGTATTACATTATTCAATCAGATCGCCTTCGCATTACCGCACCTGTCCCGCCTCACCAATGCAACAGAAAGGCTCCTCACCGCGAAGATTATCTTCGAGCGCGATGCGTTCTCTATAGTCGCGGACCACCACAGGCAGCAACTAGGCAATGGGCCCCCGAGTTTCAGCCTCCACGTGATATGCAAGCAGTTCGACTGGCAAATAGACGGCGCCGCGCAGATTTGCAGCGCGCTTATGGCTGCGCTGTCCGGCGTAGAGCAACTTGCGCTCGACTTTGAGGGACAGAGGGTTCCAACAGAATGGCAGGATGATGTGGTCGATGGTGCAACATGGCGCGAGCTCCTCGGGCCGTTCATTGGGGTAAGGGAACTTCGCATCTGCCACGCGCTCGCATTGGAGCTTTCTTGTGCGCTGCAACCTGATGACACAGGGTTGGACCCGGGTCTGCTGCCCGGTCTGGAAGAGCTCATTCCTGAGCTCGATGGGGAGCACGCAAGCAATGCATTTTCCTCGTTCATCGACGCTCGTCAAGTCGCGGGCCGCCAAGTGCTGCTATCGCCTTCGCCGGTGTTGCACGAACAGTCAGCCGCGTTCTCACAGCAACACTTGCCCCAGGTACTGCCATCGCCTTCGCCGGTGTTGCACGAACAGTCAGCCGCGTTCTCACAGCAACACCTGCGCGCTTCACAAGTTTCGCCGGATCACAACGCCCACAATCTGCCTCCGGCTTCCAAACAGCGAAGCTGGTTGCGGAGGACCGTAATCAACCCAATCAGAAGGCGCCTTGGCTAGAATGGCTACTATCGGGTTCGCATCGGCACTCTGCCTCTGATTGGCGGTGTCCAGTGAGCCTACCCTAATCTATACTCCATCTTCAGAACTGATAGTCTGATACTATGACGAAATTGGGATGGGCAAGACATCATGCATCATTTATCACGGCTTGACGTTTCCTGATATCTCTATACCGGTTTGGATGTGAATGCTCTACTATGAAGTTCTGATTGCCGCTCGTACGCTACCGCGCGAGAGCTCTCATGTATTGTATTATAGGCTAGGTGAGGTAGTGATCTTGTTCGTGTACTTATAGCGCTTTGCATGTGTATGCGGAAACACGTCAAAAAAATCCATGTGTTTGTTTTGTCCTGTAGCCTAGTGGGGTATGCGTTTGTGGGCACTTCAAAAGTGGGAACGCTGCTACCCCGGACATTCTGAAATTTAGGCACCCCGTTCTATGTGGGCCCCTACAGTACTATCGTTCCCACACCTCTGCAAACGTACCCATTACTGCAAATTCCGAAAGATCTTAGTAGATCAGTACTTTCCTGGCACCCTTTCTTCCCAAAAAAAAATACACTATGTTCTCTAGCATATGTAGATATAAGATCACACAATATAATGAGGATCAGAGCAAAATTAGGGTCATGAAAAATCGGCAAAGGTGATGGGGTGGTCCAAAATGCGTGCCCACACCCCCCAGATCTGAGTGATCCCAACATCCCTACTGGACCTCACCTTACTGTGATGTTATTATCCATTACTACAGTGAGTCTATAAATTTTTGAGTCAATAGACGGAGGTGATCGAGTTAGAGAAGCAAAACTCACCAAGGACCATGAAGAGGTGACAAAACGTGACCCAATTCGGCAAACTCCTTTTCGGACAGCAAAATGACTGGCATGTGTTGCCACATTTGCCGAAACGCCGCTCATTCCTCTGCCTGCCAAAACCCTGCCGCCTCCGTGACAATCCGTGACCAAAATTTGCAGAGGTGGGTCCCATTGCTCCACATTGAACAGACTCAGAAACAAATGAATAAAAATCTGATTTGGGTGGGATATACATGTATCTATTACTATGTACAAAATAAAGTAGCTACGATATGTTGTTGAAGCTACAAAAAAAAAATACCGTGTTTTTGCAGAGGTGCGGGAACGATAGTACCCGCTGTACTCAGTGTATCTTGCATGTAGCTTTCCCATGCTGCTCGCGTGGCTCAGGTTCCTTGTTGTGAACCAATGACTCATCCGGTACCTCGTGACTCGCGGGTATTATTCAGACGACGCGTAAACCTGTATATTACAGGTATTCCGAGATTGCATCCTTTCTGTGTCTCAGATATTCTGCTTGTATGAATAGGAGTGAGACGCGTCAGCGCGACGTGCAAGCGTAGTACTTTATGTATTTAAACAGTTAGTGTAACGGTTTCCGTCGTGGACACTTACGATATGGTTGTGACCCCCCTCGTAAGCAGTAATCAGTCACGGACAGTAGTATCAGTCAGCGGTCGTGGTATCACATGCTAGTGTACCATGACTCATTTCTAGTATCGTCGTAGTAGGGTTCGAGCTACTTACGCGATTCGTCTCGGAGTTCATAGGGGGGCTTTAAAGCTGTCCCTTTCATGTATAAGTAGGAGTACGCAAAGACCAAGATTCGCCATCTTGGTCTTCTTGAATCGTCATTCCGTTCCTCTTCCTTCTTCAGTCTCTCCTCCTTCTCGGACTTGTCGTTCGCCTGCCTCTAGTAGAGCAGGTCGTCTTGCATCACTTACGCCTAGTGGATCAAGCCCTAGTGCCCGTCGCAGTCACGTGTCTAGCAAGGCCGTGTATTGTCATCACGTGACCATACGAGTCGCAACAGCTGCTAAGTCGTTCTACGCCCTTACGAAGTCCAAGTCGGACTAAACGCCAGTGACGGCGTTACATTAAGACCAAGATCACCACCGTGGCGTTCACGACCAGAGACCAGTGGAGAGATTTTAGGCCGTATAGCCTGGAAAGAAGAGGAGACCGCAACGTACCAGTCCGATTCCTCGAAGCAGCAAGGTGGAAAGAGTATCGAGGAGACACAGGATACTTCGTAGATTTCGCATCAGGATCCACTCGATACCGCCCAATCGAGTTTAACTTCGACCACCTGTGTTGGACCGAGGTAACGTGGAACCCTATCGACAATAGGTGGGACATCATACGACCCACGGGACGAAGCTACAACTGCGACATCGACGCACGAAACCTACCCACAAGAGAAAACTGGGGGCCGATTGACGGAGTCGTAGACAACGACCCAAGCACTTCCGAACCCCGTACCCCAGCCCCTTCCGAAGACGAAGACAGCGAGGACTCCACTACCGAAGAACAGGAAAGCTCACACGGAGAAGAAACAGGGCCATTGATCGCCAGAGCTGAGTCCCTCCACATTGCAGAACCAGAACAAATCCAAGTACGATCCCCCGCAGATATGACGACTATAACAACAACGTTCGAAGACCCGGCACTACTGGAGGCTCGAAGAATTCAAATCGAAGCAGAAGCCACCCTCCTCCCAATACACCCCGAGACGGGACACCGCATGACGGCAGATGACGCCGCCCTATACAGAGCGGTGGGACCCGATCGACCAGACCCGCCAGGACCTGGAGGACCAGGAGACGACCCTCCCAGACGAAGGCCTCCAGTCCGCTTCCCAGGAGCAGAATTCCCCGAAGGAGGCGGAGGAGGAGGAGGCGGAGGAGGCGGAGAAGGCGGAGGAGGAGGACCACCCGGAGTACCCCATGTGGGCCCCCCACCAGCAGCCCTCCTGCGAGGATCCGACAGATTGACGGGCGACCCGCCTGCCGTCTTTGATGGAGATCGAACCAAGTACGAGACCTTCCTTACGCAGTGGCACATTTACTGGGGCACAAATTTAGACGCGCCCATCTTCCTGAACTGCTATCGACGATCCCTTCTCTTCCTGGGATTCATCAAAGGACTCAACGTCAGCGAATGGACCCTATCCGTACTCGAATGGCTCAACGAAACAGTACGAAACGGAACCGACCAATACGACGGGCAACTATGGACCCACGTCACGCAAGAATTCAGAGGAAGATTCGCGAACACGCTCGAAGAAGAACAAGCCCAGGCGGAACTACAAAGGGGCTTCAGAATGAACGGCGAGGACATCGACTCGTACGTCACAAAGTTTGAACAACTAGCCCGACGAGCTCACTACCGCCTCAATGATCCGCAAACGATCGACCGATTCACCGCGGGACTACCCCAAGCATTGTTCACAAAAATCTACGAGCTGGACGAGCCTCGATCGTTCGAGGAATGGAAGGCAAACGCACTACGAAGGCAGAAACAATTCATCCACATGAAAGCCCGCCTCAATATCAATCGAACGTCCCGCACCCCGGCACCGCTACCCGTCACACCGAGGTGGAACGCCCCAAGAACAGGATGGATGCCACCACCACCACCTCGTAACAATCACCCGCGTTTCGACCCAAACGCGATGGACACCTCCGCGGATCGAACTCGAGTCCGCGTCGCAGAGGTGGGAGACTACAACCGACCACCCACTACATACATCCCACGAGGCGGAGGGGCAGGGAGAGGCGGACAACGCCGAGACATGAGGGAAGTCATCTGCTATAACTGTAGCAAGACCGGACACTTCTCACGAGACTGCACGCAGCCAAGGCAACCCAGGCGCGGTCAATGGACTCGCCCGTCAACCAGCCGCACCGCGGAGACGGACTACTACTCCCAAGAGCAAGAACCCACAGCCGCACGAGTAGCTGTAGCAACCCCGCACCAACGCGCCCAAAATTGGTTAAGCAATATCAAAGGGGAAAGCGACGAAGTAAAAGACATGGTCCTTCAGGACCTATGGGGAAAAGAGGGTTTTCCGGACGCCTAAACCCATCGGCCTGGGTGAGGGCGGTTAATTGTAACTCTGTAATCATGACTCGCTACCGTTCGCTTCGAATTCCAGTATCGATTCGCACAAGTTACGCCATGGCCGACGTTAAAGGATTAGTAGACTCGGGGGCAACCGACAACTTCATACGCCCCGCATTCGCTAGACGAATGGGATTGGGGTTGCAAGCGCTGGAACGCCCCAGGAAAATATATAATATCGACAAAACAGAGAACCAAGCTGGGTCTATCACGCATTATACCGATTTGGACGTACAGACTAAAGGAATCCGCAAGGTGATGCGATTCCTCATCACGGACATCGGCGATGAAGATCTGGTCTTAGGCTACCCCTGGCTATCCACATACGAACCTACGATAAGCTGGACTCACGCCGTCATCCACGAAGATGCCATGCCGATAGTCCTCCGCTCAATACATCCCACTCCGACACAAACAGTAATCGGGCAAATGGTCACCGAAGAGGATAAAAGCGACATCCTCCACGAACTCGAAGAGCAATGTCAGCTGCGAACCACGGCGACAGAACTCGCGATCCAAGCAGGGCAACACACCCAGGAGGTGGAATTACCGACACCCTACCAACGATTCGCCAAACTCTTCAACGAAGAAGCGTCACACCGCTTCCCACCCTCGCGTCCGTGGGACCATGCCATCGAGTTCAAACCCAACACCCCAGCAATGATCGACTGCAAAATCTACCCGATGACCCAAGAGGAAGACGGCCAGTTGAAAGAGTTCCTCGACGAACAGCTGAAAAAGGGATATATTCGACCGTCGAAATCTCCGTACGCATCCCCCTTCTTCTTCATCAAAAAGAAGGACGGAAAACTACGCCCTGTACAGGACTACCGCCGTATCAACGCACACACCATTCGGAATCAATACCCCTTACCACTTATCTCGGAACTCATCACGGACCTAGGACACGCGCACACCTATACCAAGCTAGACGTCTGCTGGGGATACAACAACATACGGATCAAACCGGGAGACGAACCGAAAGCGGCTTTCAAGACACGATACGGTCTCTACGAACCCAGGGTCATGTACTTCGGACTCACCAACTCCCCAGCAACCTTCCAGGCGTTCATGAACGAAATCTTCGGACCGACTATACGCAAACACGAACTTCTCGGTACCATCATACGTGTCTACATGGACGACATCGGAATAGCAACTCGCGATCCCGCTGACCTACAAGCTCACATACGCGCGGTCCAGGACGTACTTGCAGTCGCCCTCGAACACGACCTCTACTTCAAACTCAAGAAATGTCTCTTCCACCAACCGCGAATGGATTACCTGGGGGTAATCCTTGAAAAGGGGGTGACACGCATGGACCCGGTAAAAATCTCGGGTATCCGCGACTGGCCCCGGCCTACGAAGGTCCGTGACGTCCGCTCCTTCCTCGGCTTTTGCAATTTTTACCGGCTCTTCATTCGCGGTTTCGCCACGTACGCACGACCACTCAACAAACTCACGAGAAAGGACGCCGAGTGGACATGGGCAGAAGAAGAAGAACGCGCTTTCCAAACACTCAAAACCCTAGTTACCGAAGAACCTGTACTCGCACACCCGACGCTCGCAGACCAATTTGAACTCGAAGTAGACGCATCCGGATTCGCCCTAGGAGCAGTACTGCTGCAGAAGAAAGCAGACGGGAAACGACACCCTATCGGATACTACTCCTCCACCCTCAACGAAGCAGAACGAAACTACGACATTTACGACCTCGAACTACTAGCCATCGTCAAAGCTCTGCGACATTGGAGACCGTTCCTGGCAGGGTCACCACACAAGATCAAAATCTTCTCGGACCACATGAACCTCCAATACTGGAAGAGTCCGCAAAAGATAAGCAGACGAGTAGCTAGGGAAGTACTCGAGCTCATGGAGTACGACTTCGAGATTCATCACATACCAGGGAAGAACAATGGACGAGCAGATGCACTATCCCGAAGACCCGACTACGACCAAGGAGAGAACGACAACGAAGGGGTGATCGTACTCCCCGAACGAATACTAGTACGCGCTCTACAGATTGAACCGTCCGAAGAGCCGCCACAAGATGAGTACCTCCTTCGCTACTGGAAAGACCCACAACAACTCAAGGAAATCGAAGGCATCTGGTATCGCCAAGGCCGACGAGTGGTCACAGGAACAACGGCGGACAAACGAACACTCATCTCCCTTCATCACGACCCCCCTGTGCACGGACACCCCGGAATTGCACGTACCACACGACTAGTGGAGCGAAGATACTGGTGGCCGGAACTGAAGAACGACGTCCGCGAATACGTGAAAGGATGCGCAGACTGTCAACGACACAAGGTGAACAATCGCCCTATACGCGCTCCCCTCGTCCCTATCACACCCAACGCCGACGCCAATCCGTTTGAAACCATTGCCCTCGACTTCATCACCAAACTCCCCGAGTCAGAGGGACAAGACTCCATCCTCACCGTAACCGACCACGACTGCTCGAAAGCGTCCATATTCATCCCCTGTAGAGAAGAGATAAGCGCAGAGGGAACGGCCGCCCTGTACGTCACTCATGTATTCCGGAGGTTCGGACTACCGTCCAAAATTATCAGTGATCGAGACCCCCGCTTCGCGTCGAAATTCACACGCGAACTATGCCGCATCTTAGGCATCCAGCAGAATATCTCGACCGCTTATCACCCACGTACCGACGGACAGTCGGAACGCACCAATCAATGGCTGGAACAGTATCTGCGCTTCTGGGCCAACGAGCGGCAAGATAACTGGGCGCCTCTGCTCCCTATAGCAGAATTCGCGCATAACAATTGGCCCCACGAGTCAACAAAGAAGTCCCCCTTCTCGCTGCTCATGGGATACGATCCGCGCGCTGATTGGTTGGATAAGCCGTCACCCATACCACAAGTGACCAAAAGACTCGAACAATTCCGAGAAGCACGGATGGAAGCACGGAATTTGATGAAGAAGGCCCAGGCGATGTGGATCAAGCACAAGGACACTCCCCGTTTCGAACAAGGAGATTACGTGTGGTTGGAAGGGCGTCACCTCCGCACCAATCAACCCACGGCAAAACTCGCCGCACGGCGACACGGCCCCTTCCAGATCTCTCAGGTGATGTCCCCTGTCACGTATCGCCTAGAACTTCCCACGCAGTGGAGCATTCACCCAGTGTTTCACATCGATCTTCTCACGCCCTACAAAGAAACGGCCCTACATGGCAAAAACTTCCAGCGCCCACCACCGGATCTTGTCAACGGAGAGGAAGAATACGAGGTCGAGAAGATTCTAGACGTTCGGCGTTTCGGCAAGAAAAGACGCCTGCAATACCTCGTGCAATGGAAAGGCTACTCCGACTCGGACAATCAGTGGGTCAACAAGGATGACGTGTTCGCGGATGACGCAATAGCGGACTTTGAGCGGAGTCGAACCCAGTCAACAAAGCACATAAAAGAGACGCAAGTTCGACGAGGAGCAACATCCCCCTCGTCTCCTCACACTGGATTCATATCATCCTTGCTCATGTCTCTTCCCACCGCCGCCAACGTCCTCTCCGAGGTTGCCCGAAACACGGGACCGGTCACCCATCAAGAGCTCGTCGACGCCCTTGCCTCTATTCTCCCCGCCAGTTATCACGACGGCACCAACAACCCCGCCACCTACTGGCTCATGTCCGAGGAAGGGCAGCGTCTCAACGCCGCGCCCCTCACCGAGGCCGAAGTGCATCGGCTTCGTGCAGCTCTCCCAGACAGTGAGGCTGCCTCACCTCGACCTCTCCCGGTACGAATCGAGTACCGGACGGAAGAAGAAGACGCCCACGCCCGCGACGCTGCGCTGGCAGGAGTGGATGCGTACGCGGGACTGGAAGCTAACCGCGCAGCAGTGGCAGGGGCAGCAGCTTCTGAAAGCGGTGATCAGGAGGACGAGGATCCTGCAGCAGCGAGCCGCGTTCACCGCGATGCTGCAGGCGCAGTGTACGAGCAACCGGAGCTCGAGCTGAGGGAGTGGTACCCAGCTGAGCATCCCGACCTTCTTACCGCACGCGATTCTGACGCACTGGCCGAAACCCCCTACGCATGCGACTCGCTGGGTCGCCCCATCTATCGCGGGGATGTCCGCGTCGACGCACCACCACTTCACCCCACCATACGCCTGCAGCGCCGTCTCGGCAGCGCGGCCAAGCCCCCCACGGGCTACAAAGTCAACAAGGCGGACGACTTCGTCCACTACCTCATCACCGACGCGCAGGGGATTACGCGCCAAGCCGCCTACGTACAGGTGGTGATGGCAGCCGACCCCCGTGTCATCGCCCTCGTCGACGACAGCGACAAGGTCTACTCGAAGCCGCTGTACGCGGAACCCATGGTCCGCGAGCGTGGCAAGCCCCACTATGCACCGGAGGACCTGGTCATATTCGCGGTGGGGCACGCCAACCGACATCGGGTGGACATGGCGGTGAACGAGTTGCGGGACGTGTCGGCCAAAGCTGAGTTGCACCGATTCCGGTCTTACACGCAGGAGGCTGAGCGCATCGAACAGCGCCTCCACCACCTCGCCCTCGCACTCGGTGAGGTCAAAGGGGAGCTCGCTCGCAGCAAGTTCCGCCTCGAGATGGCGGACATCGTGGAGCGTATCGGAGAGAAGCAGCAGGGGTGGATGGGAGGTATCGGACCGGTTCGGCGCCGTGGGCGTCGCAGCTGAAAAGGGGGTGATGTAACGGTTTCCGTCGTGGACACTTACGATATGGTTGTGACCCCCCTCGTAAGCAGTAATCAGTCACGGACAGTAGTATCAGTCAGCGGTCGTGGTATCACATGCTAGTGTACCATGACTCATTTCTAGTATCGTCGTAGTAGGGTTCGAGCTACTTACGCGATTCGTCTCGGAGTTCATAGGGGGGCTTTAAAGCTGTCCCTTTCATGTATAAGTAGGAGTACGCAAAGACCAAGATTCGCCATCTTGGTCTTCTTGAATCGTCATTCCGTTCCTCTTCCTTCTTCAGTCTCTCCTCCTTCTCGGACTTGTCGTTCGCCTGCCTCTAGTAGAGCAGGTCGTCTTGCATCACTTACGCCTAGTGGATCAAGCCCTAGTGCCCGTCGCAGTCACGTGTCTAGCAAGGCCGTGTATTGTCATCACGTGACCATACGAGTCGCAACAGCTGCTAAGTCGTTCTACGCCCTTACGAAGTCCAAGTCGGACTAAACGCCAGTGACGGCGTTACAGTTAGCTTAGCGACAGGAATCCCAGAATTCTCTCGCCTACTTTCCTGCCGTTTCGAGTTTCCATTAGTCATCAACAGTCACACGAAGGTGGGCGACATCACACTTGATCAAGTGTGAGGCTACCCTAACCCTAGCTCACGCTCAGAAGAATCAAGAACAGTCGTTTATCGTACAAGAAGAAGAAAGCGCGTCAATAGTATCAAGTCTATCAAGGTACTATTTTATTATGCTGTAATAGCGCCGCCTGTCATGGTTTCACCCTCGCCGGCACGTGATTTGCCACGTGACTACACGCCAACCGCCGATATCCCCTTTGTGGAGTCCGCCAACACGCCTGAAGACCCTTGGTGGGATTGGCAAGCCAAAGAAGACCCACGCATACAGGAGAGAGTATGGGCAGCAATAGCGGCCCTAGAAGATACCGTAAGAGCGGGACGTCTGGTGAGCTGTAACGCCGCCACTGGCGTGAGTCCGACTTGGACAGCGAAAGGGCGTTGACTACTCAGCGTGAGGACCTAAGTCAGGTCGATTCGGATACACGGCTTCTTTAATGCACGTGATCTCTGCGAGCACTAGGGCTAGATCCACTAGGCGTATCTGATGCGCGGCTTGCTCTATAAGAGTCAAGCGAAAGAGAAGACAGACGACTAAGAGGAGAGGGAGGAGTAAGAAGACGATGGCTATTGAAGAAGACCAGAATGGCGTATTCTGGTCTTTGTCCTCCTCTATTTATACATGAGGGGTATGGCTTTAAAGCTCCCCGTGAATCTTGTACTACTAGTAGCGTAAATAGCTCGAACCCTACTATCGCTATCCTAGTAATGAGTCATGCCACATCGGCATGTGATATCGTGCTGACAAGGCGAGAAGTCCATGACCTATTACGACTTACTAAGGGAGTCATCACCGCGTAGTAAGCGTCCACTTCCGCAACTGTAACATGAGCGATCGATCTCCCTCCCCGCCTCAGAACCGCTGCCAGGAGCCTTGGGAATAGTGTTGCGATCGGACTCATCGGTACGGACTGCAGACTCGTGGGGTTCTGACTACCCTAGTATTAGTCAGGGACAGTCGTCTCAGTCAGCCCTAGGGCTGTTATCACATGTATATCTCGTCGGACTTGTGACTCGTTCCTAGGATAGTTGTAGTAGGGTTCGAGCTACTATCGCTACTGGGTACCCTACGTTCTGGAGGAGCTTCAAAGCTCCTCGTCAATTGTATAAAAGACTAGTAGTACGAAGACCGAGCTCCCTAGCTTGGTCTTCTTGAATCATTAGTCCAATCCTCGCCTCGTCCCTTCTTGTCTGCCTCCTTCTCTCTCTCTGTCTACTAGTGCGTCTGGCTCTTGTAAAGCAGATCGCCCGACGACGTATACGCCTGGTGGACTTCGCCCCAGTGCTCGCATTGATCACGTTCCGACTTAGGACGTGTATCCATATTCGCTAAGTCGTCCCTCGTATATCAAGCCACTCTGTCACCGCTCAAGTCGAGCATCGTTAGAACGGGCCTAACGCAACATTAAGACCAAGCTACACCCTACAAGAACGACACAGTGGCGCCCACAACCGGCGATCGGTGGGGCTGGAACCAAGTCCAATCATACATCATCCCCAGTAGAGGAGAACGAAACGTCCCCACGCGCTATTTGAAAGCCGCCAGGTGGAGGACGCACAGAGGAGAGGCAGGTTATTTCGTCGACTTCCCCAATCGGCCAAGTCGCTACTACCCAGTTGAGTTCAGCTTCGAGCACACTTGCTGGTGCATACTTGCCACAAACGACGCAGGAGTACGAACAGTAGTCCGGCCAACAACGCACGAATATCGGTGCGACATCCTAGAGAGCGAAGTAGTCCCCCTAGCAAGGGTAGGACCTATCGACGGCGCGATCGTCACAAGCACCACAGAAGAAGGAGACTCTGAGTCAGAACAAAGCGACGAAGAGTCCGAGGAAGACCACCTCTCACAGGTAAACGCAGAGGAACAGGAAGAGCTCACCAATCTAGCAAACCGAGCCGCAGGGATTACGCTTGACGAAGCACCACAAGCTGAGCACATAGTGGTTCACCCACCAGACGAGATGACGACCACACAGTTAGAACCAACGTACGCACTCCAGGTAGACCCCATACAACAACCACACGACGGAGTCCCCGAAGACCTACTCCCTATCCACCCAGATACGGGGCATCGAATGACTGCAGACGACGCAGCTCTGATGAGAGCCATCGGACCCGATGAACCAGACCCTCCTGAAGGCGGAGGGCCACCCGGAAGAGGCTACCCACGAGGAGGTGGAGGACACGGAAGCGGAGGAGGACCACCTGGAGGACACGGAAGCGGAGGAGGACCACCTGGAGGGGGCGGATTCCCGGGGGTAGGTCCCATCGGCAACCAGCCTCGGTCTTCAGACAGGCTCCAAGGTAACACACCCATGGTCTTCAACGGCGACCGCACCAAGGCCCTGCAGTTCAGGGCGCAGTGGAACCTCTACCAAGGGATTAACAGCACAAGCGACATTATGCGCAACTACTACCGCCGATCACTCCTCTTCCTCGGCTACATCCAGGGAGATCTGGTCAACGAGTGGGTAATGTACATGACCGACTGGCTAATGCGCCAGACGGAAGCCGGATTCCCGAGCACACCCGACGCCTCTGGGAAGAAACCCTTCGCGCCTTTACCCGAAGGTTCTCGAACACCATGGAGAAGGAGCAAGCACAGGCAGAACTACGCAAAGGGGTCCACATGAAGGACGGAGATATTGACAGCTATGTAGCCACCTTTGAACGTCTCGCTCGACAAGCTGACTACAACCTCGACGCCCCTCAAACGATAGATCTATTCACGGCAGGACTGCCAAAAGGGCTGTTCACCAAAGTCTACGAACAATACGAACCCACTACATTCGAGGCATGGAAACAAGCGGCGATGAAGAAGCAGCAGCAGTATTTGCACCTACAGGCACGTCTCAATTCGATAAAACCATCCACCCCGAAAACTACTCCACGTCCCAGTACCTGGGGACCCCCACAAAGCGGATGGGCTCCGAGGAACTTGCCTCACCAGCAAAATCCCAACGCCATGGACACCTCGGCGGATCGAACAAGAGCACGAGGAGCGGAAGCCGAAGGCACCCAGGGAAGACTCGCTGGAGCCGAATTCATTAACCAACAGCGGCCACCCTACCCGCCAAGGGGAGGCCCCAGGACGCGAGGCAGAGGAAGGGGACTCCCCCGGGACGCAAGGGAAGTCATCTGCTATACCTGCAACCAGAAGGGACACTTCAGTCGCTACTGCCCACAGAACCGCGACACTGCACCAAGTAGTAACAGCCGAAGATCAGAAACGGACTACTATGCGCAGGAACCACGGGTCGAAGCACGCGCAGCCATGACCCCGCAACAGCAAGCGCAGGAATGGCTCCAGGGAGTGGCTGGAGCCTCGGATGAAGTAAAAGACCTAGTCCTCCAAGACTTATGGGGGAAAGAGGGTTTTCAAAACGCCTGAACCCATCGGCCTGGGTGAGGGCGCTCCGTTGTAATTCTGTAATCATCACACGCTATCGATCGTTGAGAATCCCAGTATCCGTTCGAACGAATCACAACATGGCCGAAGTAAAAGCACTAGTGGACTCCGGGGCCACAGACAGCTTCATCAAACCCGCGTTTGCTAAGCGGATGGGGATCGGTCTCCAGGAATTGGAGACCCCCAAAAAGATATGGAACATCGACAACTCAGAGAATAAAGCAGGACTAATCACACACTGCGCAGATCTTGATGTCCAGACCAAAGGGACCCACAAGACAATGAGGTTCCTGCTCACCGACACAGGAAATGAAGACATCGTCCTCGGCTACCCCTGGCTAGCCGCCTACGAACCACAGATTAGCTGGCAACATGCAGTCATCAAGGAAGACGCCTACCCAGTAGTCCTTCGCACCACACACCCCAAAGACTGGGGGGTGACCATCGCGTTCGCCCCCACTGAAGAATTTAGCGAAGAAGAGAAACGCGAGGCGGTACAGCAGCTCTACGACGAATGGGACACAGTCAAAACACGCACCACCGCCACGGACCTAGCCATCGAAGCACAACAGTTCACTGGCGCCATCGAAATACCGGAGGAATACAGGGACTTTGCGAAAGTGTTCAGCGAGGAAGAATCCCATCGATTCCCACCCTCGCGACCCTGGGACCATGCAATCGAATTCAAAAAGGATGCACCCGACGCCCTTGACTGTAAGATCTACCCCATGTCGCGCGACGAAGACGAAGCCCTCCGAGTATTCCTGGACGAACAACTAGCAAAGGGTTACATCCGTCCGTCGAAGTCCCCCTACGCCTCACCCTTCTTCTTTGTCAAAAAGAAGGACGGGAAGCTCCGACCCGTCCAGGATTACCGAAGGATCAACTCATTCACTGTGCGTAACCAATACCCCCTCCCGCTTATCCAAGAACTTATCACGGACCTGGGGAACGCGGACATCTACACCAAACTCGACGTCCGCTGGGGGTATAACAACGTCCGCATCAAATCCGGCGACGAGCACAAGGCCGCCTTCAAGACCCGCCGCGGGTTCTTCGAACCGCGGGTCATGTTCTTCGGCCTCACAAACTCACCACCCACCTTTCAGGAGATGATGGACTACCTCTGCGCCCCCGCTATCCTCAAGCACGAGCTGCTGGGAACCACCATCCGGGTGTACATGGATGACATTGGCATCGCCTCTCGTAATGGCATGGAAGGCCACGTCGCAGCCGTACGTGACATACTCCAGATCGCATTGGACAATGATCTGTTCTTCAAGCCGGAGAAGTGCGTCTTCGGCGCCCCGGCGATCGATTACCTGGGGGTAATCCTTGAGAAGGGGGTGACTCGTATGGACCCTGTCAAGGTCGCCGGTATTCGCAACTGGCCGACGCCCGCCACAGTCAAGCAAGTCCGATCGTTCCTCGGTTTCTGCAACTTCTACCGCCTCTTTATCAAAGGCTTCGCCACACACGCACGCCCACTGAACAGACTGACGAGGAAAGACACGGAGTGGCAGTGGGGACAAGCAGAGACCGACGCCTTCGAGAAGCTCAAAACACTGGTCACAAGCGAGCCTGTACTGGCACACCCGGACCCTAAGGAACAATTCGAGATGGAGGTAGACGCATCAGGCTTCGCAGTGGGCGCTGTACTCCTCCAACGCAAAGACGACGGCAAACGACACCCCATAGGCTATTACTCGGCGACATTGAACGAAGCAGAGCGCAACTACGACATCTACGACCTGGAACTGCTGGCCATCGTCAAAGCCTTCCGCCACTGGAGACCCCTACTCGCGGGCTCACCACACAAAACCAAAGTGTTCTCCGACCACCTCAACCTGCAATATTGGAGGTCGCCACAAAGGATAAGCAGACGTATCGCAAGGGAAGTACTAGAACTGTCCGAATACGACTTTGAGATTCACCACATCAAAGGTACGGCCAACGGAAGGGCAGACGCACTCTCCCGACGACCAGACTATGACCAAGGGGACAACGATAACAAGGACGTGACCGTCCTCCCCGACGCGCTCTTCGTACGAGCTACACAGGTTGAGACGATCATGCCAAACACCCTGACAATCGAACCCGGGGAGATGGAACGACCAGATCGGGTGTACCAACAAGATGAGAATTACCTTCGCCCATGGGTAAACGCACATCGGCTGAAGAAGATCGAGGGCACTTGGTACAAAGAAGGGAGACGAGTGGTGACAGGCGGACTATACGACAAGAGAAGTATCATTTCCGCTCACCATACACCGCCGGTCTATGGACATCCAGGCATTAACAAAACTGCGCAGTTGGTGGGACGATCCTACTGGTGGCCAAACCTCATCCAAGACGTATTGGACTACGTCAAAGGATGCGCTGATTGTCAACGACACAAGGCGAATAATCGACCAACCCGAGCACCACTGTCTCCGATCTACCCGAATCCTGAAGCACTCCCCTTTGAAACCATCGCACTGGACTTCATCACTAAACTCCCCCAATCACAAGGATTCGACTCGATTCTCACCATCACAGACCACGACTGCACCAAAGCGGCTGTCTTCATCCCCTGCCAAGAGGAGATCACAGCGGAAGGGACCGCTGCCCTATACGCTAAGCACGTCTTCTTACGATTCGGACTTCCCTCCAAGGTGATCAGCGACAGGGACCCACGCTTTGCGTCTCGGTTCACAAGGGAACTATGTAAGATTCTAGGGATTTCGCAGAACGTCTCCACTGCCTACCACCCCCGAACGGACGGACAGTCTGAACGGACTAACCAGTGGCTCGAGCAATACCTCCGCTTCTGGACTAACGAGCGGCAAGATAACTGGGCGGCATACCTCCCTATAGCGGAATTCACGCACAACAATTGGCCCCATGAGACCACAAGGAAGTCTCCCTTTTACCTCCTGATGGGGTACAACCCACGTGCTGATTGGATCGATAGGCCATCGCCCATTCCCCAAGTGGCGCTGAGAATAGATCAGTTCCAAGAAGCTAGAGCACAGGCCAAGGCGCTCCTCATCAAGGCACAAAAGTCATGGGTCAAGCACAAAGATACGCCCAGGTACCAAGAAGGTGACCTTGTCTGGCTCGAAGGACGTCACCTGCGCACCAACCAGCCGACCGCCAAACTTGCGCCCAAAAGACATGGCCCCTTTCGGGTCGCTCAGGTGATGTCCCCAGTCAACTACCGCCTCGAACTTCCCACACAGTGGAGCATCCACCCGGTGTTCCACACCGATCTTCTCACCAGATATCACGAGACAGTAACACCATGGGCCCTAACTATCAACGCCCACCACCAGATCTGATAGACGGAGAAGAGGAATACGAGATCGAGAAGATTCCTAGACTCGCGGAGGTTCGGAAGAACGCGGAACACTCCCAATACCTCGTGAAATGGAAGGGGTACCCCGACTCGGAGAATCAGTGGGTCGACCGGAGCGAAGTATTCGCCGACCAGGCCATTGAGGACT